>JAWZYV010001946.1:0-454169 GCA_038373885.1 Cheiracanthium punctorium | reverse complement strand
ATTGTGGGAGGCTAATTCAATCTGGCTCGTAAGTGTTAGGACAGAAAATATAGTTACAAGAGGCAGATTCTTCATTTAGTTACTTCAATGCTACTAGTATATGTTAAGTATTCTACAATACAAATAATGGTTTAACCCCTTGCCCGTGACGCCCGAACTCAGTTCGGGCAACACAAATGCGCCAATTTTGGAATACCCAACCTGAGTCAATTGACAAAATTAAAGAGAATCTTTTTTTTTTTCATTTTTGGCACGTTTCTATCAAATATATTCCACGGGCAAGGGGTTAAACAGTAGAGATGATGTATTTCATTTCTAACAACTTACATGTGAATTGTTTTCATTGAGTCTATGAGCCAATTTTTTCTTCTTTACATCTAGGTCATTTATATCCAACAAGGATGACCATTGGCCAGGATGGAAAGTTGCTGGTGAACTTTCGAACTGAACCTAGATTTAGAGGGATGTTTGTTTTAAGCCATCCAGGTATTTATTTATTTATTTTATGCGCAAATGCCGTAATATTCGTAACCGACATCTAACATACAGATAGTTACTATAAAGCAAGGTTGCTCGATATACGATCCAATAAAAGTTCAAGTACGGCAAACCTACTATTGTTCTGATATTTTTTAAACTGCGGATAGGTGGGAAAAAAAGTAGAAAAGTATCGATAGGAAATAGGAGAAACCACCTAGGCAATATGTGTGCTCTTTTATTTTTTGTTTTTTGAGAAACTTGCTATCAGGCATTTAGTTAGACTTTCTAATAGTTCTCCTATCAGCATTCAATAAAGTTTTAACCTTCTAAATTTATTTTACAGCTACTGTAGTAGAATGCATCCTAACCAGTCTAAAAGAAGGTTAACCGCCCGAAAAATAAATGTACGTCTCATTGGCCCGCTAGTTTAACCCTTTGAGGCGCAACCCTTTCCCAATGCTGAAAAAGGGCATCCGTTGCCATCGCTCGACTTAACTACCAGCAAGATGGTGGACGATCGAAACTTTCATCGCGTTCCACAGATCTAGAGAGCCTTTTTTGACGCAGTTGGCTGTGCGGACAGCCAACGCCACAGCCATAGAGATATGTAATAAATTAAAACGTTAATTAAAAAATTGTACAGTATTTTAGGGTATCTATAAAATTTTTAGGAGATTAAATTTAAAAAATGCTAATTTAAAATTGTTTAGTGTTCACGTACGAAAACATTCCCAATTACTAACATGTGCTCATATATTAATGAGGTGGTGCATAAAGTTTCAGCCTTTCATCATAAAAAGTCTCAGATATATCTTTAAACAAAGATGAAACCTTTTATCATGAAAAGGCTCAGAGGTATATTTAAACAAATTTGGTGAGGGACTGCTCAATGTCAAAATTAGCAAAAGTACCATGTAAATAATGCTATCATTGTCTTTTTCCGTAATTTAAGTACAGCCCCTGAAATGCGATCTTCCCACATGATTTTTCACGTTTGAGAGCCTTTGAAAAGTGGTATAATTAAGCATATATGCAGGGTGAATCTAAACTCTGGGACAAAACTTTAAGAGGTGGTAGGGCACATAATAAGGAATCAGAATCACATAGCAATATGGGGTCGGCAGCATCATCTTTATGTAGCTGTTAATAATCACTTTGGAAAAAGTGATAAAACAACAGAGCAATTTCCGATCATTGTTCGTCAGAAACTAATGAATTTTTCTCCGTATATATATATAGCCTTTTTATGAATAAAGACTGAAATTTTATTCATCATCTAATCAATTTATGGAGCACATTTTACTAATTGGGAATTTTTTGTTCGGGGGGTTCCGTAAAAAATGCAAAACTTGTATCTATTTAGATTTAAGAAAATTTTAATCGAATCATAAAATTCTCTAACTTCTTTTTGCGAAACTTTGTAATTTATTGCATAATCCTATCACCAATATTCAAGGAATAAAAGCCTAAGTCAAAGTTTTTGGGGCGCCCTTTAGGCTTTGGTACGGATCTCCTTCGTGCTGCATCGCTAAAACCAAAGATTTTATTTTATTTATTATTATTATTATTATTACAATTTTTTTATCTAATACAACTCTACTAAGTAAGAAACATTATTTCATTTAACTATACGTTTATTTACAGATTCTGGGTTTATTTCTATGGTGATGACTCCTGATCATCCTGAATTGACTTTCACGCTGGAGTTGTTGCGAAGTGAACCAACGTTTGCTCAGCCCGAGCAGGAATGGCAATTTTTGTCAGACTATGCGGTAAATACAACCCGTGAAATTGAATTCTAAGATGAATAGAGTAACTTGGGTCACTTATAAAGAAAGGAGAATAGGGTATCGAAGAAGTTGATATCCAGACAGGGTCGGGCGAGATTTCGGGAGACAATTCAATGTTTTCAATCCCTGAATGTGTAAAAGAAAAAAATGATCCAACATTTAAACCAAATCATTCTGAGAAGAATACATATTAAAATTTTTAAGGAGTCAATTGTTATTTTTTTTTGTACTACTTGCGGTCGATTATATAAAGGGAAAACTGAATACTTTCTACTTTAAAAGTTAGATGCTTTTTTGCTGCCATTTCACTTCGTAAGAGCGGTTATGATTGGTATAGGCTGCAATTGGAGTTTTTATTGGTTGTAAATACCAATAATACTAAAATAAATAAAAACTTTGTGAAAAAAACACACATAAAAGGTTACTTACACACCAGAGGGAACCACCAGACCAGAGAGAGTTCCCTCTGGTCTGTTTGACGGAAGGGTTTGTCTGACGAAGACCGGACGAATTTTCGGTCAAAACGATCGTTACGCCTTGAAGTAACCATTCGTGTGTGTTTTTTTCACAAAGTTTTTATTTATTTTATCTTTTAACACCAGTTTTTTGAGTGTTTATTTTCATATCAATAATACTGTTGATCTCTATTAAGGTTTCTGTTGCAGTAAAATAAATTATTTTTCACATCGGTAATTCTGCACATTCTAAACTAAAATTAACGCGAACTGTTCAAAGTGTATTTCAGCAGTATGTAGTTCAATTTCAATGCTTTCAAAACCACAGTTGCACATAGTTTATTACTGGAAAACCCTCATGCTGGTGTACACATGATGCGAAACACAAAATTTTAGGGGGAGGGGGGGGGTGGAGATAGCATACTGCCGTTTATTACCGAGAAAAGAATTTTAATCTAAAAATCTTAAGAACTTACATTTGTAGTAAATCAAACAAACAGATTTATTTATATCCGAGGATTTTATAGAATATTTGGGAACGATTTTTATTTTTCTGAAAAAGTGAGTAAGAACATGAAATATTTCAAATTATAATAATAATGATCATTTTTTTATGCTAAAATTTTTTCTAGGCATTAACATTTTGCACCTACTAAAACTAAACATCTGTAATAAGACTTTCTACTGAAAGCTTTCATAATGAATAGAAGTTTCTGTTAATTCAACGTTCGATGTAAAAAAAAAAGAAAAAAACTCAAAGAATGTGTGTTACTTTTCAAAACTTACTACACTTCTTTGTAATCGGGACTGGTTGCTTCCGGCAGAACGGGATTATCTCTTTGTAATTTTAGATTAAAATTTAGGTATCTATTATGATTGATTCACTGCGGTTTTTTGGGTTTTTTTTTTTTGTATCCTATTAAAGGTTCGTGACTATTCCGGTTTGTACCACGTGAAACTCATCCCGTGCACCGTGACCGAAGACCTTCCCTATTCAGGCCCTCTACAGTGCAACCCTCGGGATCCGGTCTCCTTCGACTTGCACGTCAGGTTCCAACAAGTGAGTGATCCTGTCCCAGCTCAGTACAGCCTCAACACTCACCTGCATCTGATGCGAAAAAGAGACCTTTGGCTGTCCGACGGCAGTATGGGCTTTGGGGAAGACAGTGACGCTTCGTTCTTACCAGGTAGGTGAAAAACAAATTGGAAGTAGCACGCAGCGCATAGATTAGCGTACTACTGTCCTTACAGCCACGAGAAAAACCTCAGAAAAGAGACTTGCTGATGTCAGTCTCTATGAAAACATGCTATTCTACTACAGGGTGGCTATAATTAAACTGCAAGTGTTCAAGGAGTGCTGGAAAGAAAACTACCGGGAATATTCCAGTGAAAATTGGTATCTACACGTTTCAGAACATGCGCAAGTCAAATATGCAAAAAACGAAAACCGCCATTTTCACCCGATAGATGGCGCTGTACCGTATTTCAAAGCTCACAGGTGGTATATACAACTTCCAAAAGCGATAGACAGAGCATAATGACATTATAAGAGGCATATAAACAATATAAAACATCATTTACAGTTTATCAAAATTCCATACAATTCGCTTCAGTAATTAAATTTTTACAGTAACGTGTAATCAAAAATTAACATAAATGAAGATCACAAATTAAACAATTCATAAAGACGCTTTGGAAAACAATTAAACCATTATTTATTCGATGAAATTATCACATGATGTGCTCAATATGCGAACCACCAGATGCAACCACATACTGAAAACGTAAAACAGCATGGTCCACCGTCGCATTTAAAATGTCTGGTGTAACACACCTCACCTGGAATTTTGATAAATTGTAAATGATGTTTTATATTTTATATGCCTCTTAGAATGTCATTATGCTTTGCCTATCGGTTTTGGAAGTTGTATATGCCACCGGTGAACTTTGAAATACGGTACAGCGCCATCTATCGGGTGAAAATGGCTGGCGATTTTCGTTTTTTGCATATTTGGCATGCGCATGTTCTGAAACGTGTAGATACCAAATTCCATTGGAATATTCCCGGTAATTTTCTCTCCAGCACCCCTTGAACTCTTGCAGTTTAATTACGGCCACCCAGTACATTTTAGTTGTGGATGAAAAAGCTATCTGCAAACATGTGTCAAAAATCGCATTTTGATCGATCCCACAAGTTGGTGTTCTGGAATTTCCTTGCACAATTTCATCTTTTGCTCTGTCTTGTTCTTAAAAAGTAGTTTAAATGCGATTCATTTCCACAAGTTGCAGTCGACTAATTGCATTTGCCTAGCCTTTCCCCCCTCTTTGTTTCGTCAATTGGTTTTATAATGCTATTGTATCATCAAAATAGTCAATGTGAATCCTTACATCATAGGTTCCCAACGTGGGCGATAACGCCCCCCTGTGGGCGTTTGAGGCTTTCAGGGGGGCGTTAAAAGACCCAGAAAAAATTAGGAGGCGTTGATATGACACGGAGGGGCATGGGAAGATTAACCAAATATAGTCTAAAAAAGACTTAAAAATCACTCTGATAATTCATTTCTATCCCGTGTGCGAAAATTCACATATTTCGATATGAGACTTCGCTGTTCAGAGAAAGAGATACCTCTCTAATACACCTCTTTAAACTTTTATTCCTGTTTTTTAAATGAAGAAGAAATTCAGTAGAGTTTCAATTCCAACAATATTCTATATATTAGTAATATTTTTTATTTAATTCTTGTTTTCACCATGCATTATGTACGCTCTTATTTCTCTGGAGTGAGGGGGGGGGGGTATTGAAATATTCACTAGAAAAGGGGCGCCAGTTCAAAAAAGATTGGGAACCTCGGCCTTACATCGTGGCTTCGAAATGAAACATTGCAATGCTCTTAATGATGTTACACGCACACATATGGGTTATGTATATATGTATACACTTTTCTTTTTTTTAAACAGGGGATACTGTTTACGGTCGTGTTATGATGGATCCTACTCAGAATCTCGGAGAATCCTTTTTCGTCAATGTTGAAAAGTGCTTTTTATGTGCTGGTGTCGACGGATATGTTCCCAAGTACGATCCAGAACACAATGAATATGGATGCGTCGCAGATTCTGAAAACCTCCTCCACTCTTTCAAAATCATTGTAAGTTAATAATTATAATGTAATTGAAGTGGTTTCTGTTCCCAAGGCAATTTCATATGTGAAATATTCGTGTAACTTTAAGCATGGCTCACAACTCTAAACGTAAAATTAACGATAGATTTTAACAATGAACTTAACGAATGAAAAAGACATAATATTAATTTTTTGCAGCAACTTTCATTGCAAAAATATTTATCAATTTAGGGTACAAGATTAGTTAAAATACTAAATGAAGTTTTCAATTATCTTTACAGGACAAAGGAGCACCACGATCTGTCACAAAGAGGTTTCGCAATGTTCCGTTCAATGCCGTTCTCGTATCTGATGATCCTAGCTCTGAAGTAGATTCATTGAGGAAGCAATCAACCTCTGATGGCTTCCATTTTGATTCAGCTCCATTATTTCAGGTGTATATAAGATTCATAAGTTCGCAATTTGTTCGTTTTTCAATAATGCTGAAACAACGTATAAATAAATCTCTGCTTTCGGAGGAACTTCTATTGGAAGTAATAGAATTTTGATTAAAGCTGTAATTCAAATGGATTAATTTTGAGCGTTTTTCTTTAGAAGTCTCAGTGATTGCACTCTAGGATGGTTTTAGAAAGTCGTTTATTGTGTTTATTCCTAAAGCTTCCTAATATGTCTTAACAGTTAATCTTTCAAAATATATGTTCACATTACTTTAAAAAATAAAATTTACTATAAGAAATAAATTCGTAATTTTCACGATTTGTTTCTTGCTTTCTATCGTTTAAGATATGACAAAGGTAAAAATATTTGGAGAAAAAAAAATCTGCAAGATTCTGATTGATTTTTGTCTTATGATTTATTCGTACTAAAGCTGTATTGTTACAAAATGTACTTTAAGACTGAGATGATGTTGCAATTATCACAATTTATTTTATAAACTCAGTTATTATTTAAGTTAAAGCATGTATACCGTAGTCTTTCATCGAATATACTTTTTCTTTACGCTGTTTTTTATATACATTGTTTATTACAAAATGAAAACGAATTTTCAGTTTTTAACTGAACGGCTTTCAATTTGACTTTTGTTTGCAATATGCAAATTTATGTACATACATATTTCAGAAACGTTAATCTGCTTTTGATTAGAGGAAAGCTACTTTGTATTTATTTATATATATGTATTTTTTTTACAACAATGAGCATGAATTTTAGTTATAATTTTTCAGTACTATATGCCACTTTACTTTCTTTGAAATAACAACGCTTTAACCATATCTTTCATTCAGGTATCATATGGTCGCCAATGGTTCGTACACTGCATTTACACGGTTCGTTCTAAAGAAAATTCCGGCAGAGGCATCGGCAAGAGAAGCATCCGTGACCATACAATGTCCAAATCGGAGCCATTTTCGCTAACAGACCTGGACACTAAAATCGGCAGGAACGGACTTGGCACCAACATGAACCGCATTGTCCTGGATTACACTGGAAGGAGACGAGGCAGGGACTCTGGCATCCAAACGAATCAGCAACTGCATCCCATGCCCGGCTCAGAATCTTCGGCTTTCATAGTTGTCATGGGTGTAGTCGGATCCATCTTGATAGTGGCAATAACAGTGTTACTGCTGTCAAGGAGAAAACCGACTAATGAACCTCCTTCGCACGCACCAACAGTTGTGAGTTCTTCATCGGGACAAACTAGGATCATAAGTCAGAGGAATTACTGCACATCGGACGATTATACGGAAGTGTAATGACGGCTGACGCAGTGCAAGCGTTGGGCCAACATATGGAGTGAGATGTTCCACAAAAATCATCTGGTCGGTGTGGACATGAAACTTGTGATATATCTGGAACCTCAGTTAAGAGCCAGGTAAAAGCAGTTCACAGAGGGGGAAATTCTGTTTTGACTTTCGGTTTTTACATAAGACTCATTTTTGATTACTCTGGCTTTTACTCTGACTAATCGAGCATCTTCAAAAGAAAAAAAGAATATCCTTAATACAAAATAAATTTCCACTTAACAATATTGGCAGACGAATAAATCCATCGTGAAAGCAAATGTAGCTTTCTTGTTTGAGTTGATCAGAATTTAAATGCAATAAAATAAAATGATATGTAAATCAATAGCCTAAGACTGGTTATGAGGCTGTTTATTATCACCTTGAAGTACCTAAATTGTTCTATGGAAAAAAGTCTGAAGAAAACCTGGAAAAGTTGTTTATTTAGGCTGATTAAACGTGCCTCATCAGCAAGTAGAAAAAATCTCTAAAAAAACATTATTTACCCAAGTTCAATGACCTAATTTAAAATGTGAATGCAATTTATGATTTTTAATTCCCGTGTAATTTCCAGTGCTTCTAACCATGGTACGGTGTTACATTTTATGGAGGATAAAATAATTTTTAAAATGTATGTGTCTGTTATACAAGCAAACCCCACAAGAATATATTTCATTCATCTAACTTATGATAGTGCATGAAAAATGAAAGAAAAAATTATTTACATAATTCTGTATCTGTGCTACATAAATATGCTCATAGTTTTAGTTCCAAATTCCATATTTTTAAAGATATTTTGAGATCATGAATGTTATGTTTTACATACAGAAATTTTATTTACAAGACATCAGTAGCAAAATTTAAAAGTATACTTAAACATCTTTGTATTTTCATTGTAATGAAAGTGCTACATTTTGAATGATGGCATTTTTAAAGCATATTTTTAACTTTCTTTAAGACTTCATTATATTTTGATAAAATTCATTCCCCTTATCTTAAAATGATATACAAATAACTAAGTATCCATAGGTAACTTAAAAAAAATATTTATATAGGTTTGAAAGAATCCATGCAATTTTCAGTAAATATTTTTGAAAATAATAAATGCATATATTAAGTATTATGATAAATAGTATAATGAATGTATTTTGCTAAACGCGTTATGGCCTTATATGTGGAAAGAGCAAAACAGCTTGTAACAAGACTTAAAGGTCCAAAAATTTTCAAAATCATAATGATACTGATTTAAAAGATATCTAAATGTATTTAAACCATGTAAATTTAATGTATAATTATGTATGAATTATTTTAAAATTCACAATATACAGAGAAATAAAAAGAACTCATCTTCGGAGAATTAAAATTTTTCAATACCATCCCAAATCTTTTTGATAAAAGTCACAACAAAAATCACAGTTTCTAAAAATGTGTAATCAAAATTTTCTCATTAGTGTTATATGTTCATGCACTGTCAATAAAAACTAATTAGTAGAAGATTAAGTTTGCATTAAAAAATAGAAGCCATTTTAAGGTAAGTATCTCACATACCTTTGCTTGAGTTCAAAAGTCGTTGCAAAGACACAAAAGTGTTGTTCTCTAGTGCTTTGCGTTTTCAGATCAATGCAGGTAGTAAGGCCATGTACAGAACGGCAAACACTAATACTGCTTCGTCTTACGATGAAAGGCAGAAATTAGAGATGAGATATTTTTTGAGAGAGACTCATCTCCAATACTGTCCCTCTAGAAAATAAAAAGGGGAGAATGAAAGAAAGGAAGGAAAAAGGAGAACGTTCATGAAACCTGCTTGCATTTAACAGTGCTGGTCATTGTTAAAAACAACTTAAAATACAAAGGAAAAATACCGCTTTTCTTTAAAATAGTAGGCTGTTTTTTAGCTTGATACAAATTACTACACAAAATGTGAATGATGTTGGAAAAATACCGAAAATACTAGCCCAGCTTTTTGATCCGTTTCAAAAATTGGAAAAGAAGTAACATAAATGCAGTTTTTAATTATTTAAGCTTCTTACTAGTTTATGTTTAATTCTGAGAACATGCATATACGGCAAACTTAAATAATAAGTTAGTAATATGAGATGATTTGTGATACATATCGACACAAATATACTGATAAATGAGGTATTTAAATGCAAAGAAAGTATTGTGAATTTACTAATTAGTTAATTGTTCATTCAAGAAGTCTTGATATTTCAATCAAATTATTTTACGGGATATGTATATTTTTATTTAGCTATTTTGAAAGAATGCCTGTTAAGTATTTTAACAGCAATCATTGACATTTTCATCAATTTAATGAATTTATTGAAAATTAATCATAATTTTACACGAATTAGAGGCGATCAAGTCTGGTTGCAAGAAATTTTAATTTTTCAATTTCGTAGCATCTTATTATAAAGGACTTTAAAGATAAGCGCAACTGTTGAAATATATATCTAAAAAGTACATTAAGACGTAACAATATATATACAGGTATATAAAATTTAAATATTTTTTCGTTGTTTTAATATAAGTGGTTCAGTATTTCAACATGAAGTAGCTGAGCTAAAAGCTAAAGTTAGCTTTCAGCATGAGTGCTTAGCATAAATAAAGTAGAACCTTTTTTAAAAGAAATTTCCCCCCCGATCTCATCTCTCTAATGACCAAATAAAGCACTAAATCATAGTTTAGTCATAGAAAGGGTAAAGTTAATTCTGCATAATTTTATTGTGAAATACTCAAACATTTGAAGTAATTAATTACATATAAATGCCTTAAAAATTTAATTACTTTATAGCCTTTCTGGAGGAAAGCTCTGTCACATTTTGATCGCAATAAGAGCTAGAGGGGGGGGGGGTCGCTCAAATATTTCTTCTTTTGAACAAAGAGAATAATTGAGGCTTTCTTAAAGAGACTAAATTGAAAACATTATGTTTATTTTTCATTATTTCATTAAAAGCATACTAAATTATTTAGCACATCTAGGAATTTTATGTCATAAAATCTGCTATCATAATCATCACTGTACTTTTTGCTGCTTCAAAATGCATACATTATTCATTGCTCAAACTAAAATCACTACAAGTGTTTGTGCCTTTTTCTCAGTTTCAGTGGATAGTACATTTGTAAAATGTTTTATGTGTCTACAGTATTTGTGCAAAAAAAAATAAAAGTTTGTTGTTTCAAACGTCTTCTTGTGTCAGTCATTTATCCTTTTCAAAGTTTTCAGAGTACGGAATGAATGAACAAAACAAAATAAATAAATAAAATTTTGAAAATGCACCAATTATAAAATGTTTTCAAACACAATCTTATTTTCGTAAGAAAAGAGTAACGACTTCATGTTTCACTTACGTCACTGGAATGACAACCCACTGCAGAACTTGCCTTAAAGCTTTCGAAAGATCTTAGCAGCCAGTGGGACAACGCCTCAATGAGATGTGCGTGACAAACAAACCGTTCTCCTAATGTATTTCTATAAGAAATGCAAAGGGTGGAAAAAAACACGGGATTCCCGGGAATAACCCGGGTTTTTGGGGAAGGAAATTTTGAAAAATCCCAATAGTTTTCAAAAGCCTTTCTCTTTCACTACAAGAATGACGTATTTAAGCACAGAAAATAAAAGTTTTTATGTTTCCTATATTTACAAATTTTAAAACAAAACTATCAACAAGTAAAGCTGCTATTATAATTCTTACAGTTTTAATACTTTAAAATATAGGTATAAATCGGAAACAAAAGTTCAGATATTCTTATCTATTTATTGTAACAATTATGTTTTAATAAAAAAAGTCGTAATCAAATAAATGTAGATTGGTAATCAAAATCAGAAGTAAATATACTAATTTCAATTTTCTGCAGCTAAATTGTTAGCACCTTTTAAAAAATAAAACAAAATAGAATTTCTGATTTGCCACTTTAATTCAAAATTTCAAATCCAGTAAACAATGAATGAAAAGTAACAGAATACAGTTTGACACCCTAATGCAAGAGCTCAAAATATACAATTCAAAACACTTAAATTATTTTAAAAACAATAGAATTTTCGCACAAAATGGAAGAGAATGCAATTTGATTCCCCCTACAAGAGCTCAAACCATACATTTTTATTATTTAAACTGACTGACTAAGCTTATACTGAAGAAAAAAATGAAATTCCTGTGTAAATAGCTTATTTTATCCCAGAAGATTGGTGATGCTAAATACTATGATTGGTTTATGCTAAATCTTCTGCTTTTTTTTGATAACTTTACGCTTATGCCCTATAAAATGTTTTAAGAAAAAAAAATTCATTGAATTACTTTATTTATGTATATCACATAGAGATGCTAATTGATTTGTAGTTAGCATTTAGTTATACACACTATAACTTTTTAATTTATACAAAATATTATTTAAAATTTTAATTAGCAAATTGATTATCAATTATAAAGTATTTTATGCTAAATCTTCTGCTAAATCTTGTTCATATACTAAAATATATGAATAAATAATTTTATTAATCTAAGAATTATAAAATTTCAATTATTGTTTAATGCTTATTTATCGTTATTAAAAAACTAATAACTTTAGTCATTTATTGATAATTACCAAGTAGCTTAAGCCAGCGTTTCCCAACTGGTGGGGCATGCCCCCCCCCCTAGGGGGGTGCAGAGTGTTTGTAGGGGGGGGGTGAGAGAAACCAAAGAGCAAGTATGATGTATGTTTTTTAAAATCTTCTCATTTATTCTCATTTTTACTTAAAAATGTGTCTATTTTCGCTTAAAATGTTCATTGTTGAAGAATAAAAAATTCTATGTATGCTAAAAAAATGTGAGAAGGGGGGCACCATAAGTTACTCTTTGATGGGGGGGGGCAACGTTAATTGGGAAATGCTGGCTTAAACTAATTTCTGGGATAAAATAAGCTATTTACACAGGAATTTCATTTTTTTTTTCATACATTTTTATTATTTTAGGTCCGATAGTTTTTGATCACCTACCGTATCTTTTAATCTTTGGTATAAAAGTTCTGATAAAGAAATTCCCAAACATTGTAATTCCTTTCGTGTTATCTCCTTTTAAGTTTAGTAACAGTCACTGTAGTCAAATAATATCTGGCGCTCACCTTATTTTATTTTTTACTTTACTGATTTTCTTCGTCTCGTATCCATATAGTTACCACCGCAATTCTCACAACTGTCAAAAAACTTTCAAAATCATTACAATAATATGGAATTTGTCATATTGGCTTGTGTGTTCCCTATTTATATTATGTATATTATATTACATCTCAATTCAAATTGGAGCTGCTGATTTTGTTTAAATTCAAAATTTCCAATACTTCCCAAAAATTCTCTGTTTTTTCCCAGTTTTCAAAAACTAAATTTAGAACTCTAATTTCAATAAAAATAAACTTTAGTTTAAGCATTCAAAAATAGTATTAAGTTGTTGCTTGATTGTAATAGGTTAAATTTATTAAACGAATATTTGTCGTATACTTTTCCAGTGACATTTCATACTTCGAAATGTTTAAAATTAATTTCAATTGATATTTTTGAAAACTATGTTTTCTGTGTTAGATAGAATAGAAATACAATGCCATAATCTGGTCAGAAGACTGCGTAGTTAGTGGTCAATCAAATGAAATACGCGAAACTTCAAGTCCAATTGCCCTGTTGTATTTCTAATATATGAAATTAAAGGAACACTTCGCTAAAAGTATTGAATGAAACCACCTTTAATCATAAAATATATAGACGACATAAAAGCGACATAAAATGACGCTGGAAGATTCATGTCAAATGTTTATTTAATCATTTGACTGCTATCCATCAAAATTCTCATACACCCTCCAATAAAAGTATTCGAGCAAGAGAGAAATTTCCTATTTTAGGATTTGCGAAAAATAATTGAGTTTTTGAAAAACGCACAACTTAATAGAAATATGGAATGCCATATTTATGCATAGCCTAACTCATATTCTATGATCAATAATTTTTAATATACAAAACCAACGTAGGAGATTTCTCTCTTGCTCGAATGCTTCTTTTTGGAGGGTGTACATTCCAAGAGCGCAATAGCGCTGCATAGCAGTCAAACGGTTAATAAATTCAATTCATCACAGTCACGAAACAACTTGAATTTAATACTGTTTTCGGGGTGTGCAGAATAGGTTTTCTCCCATAGGAATAACGCAAGGTTGTGCAATGTTTACCAAAATGCAACTGCAGTTAACTAAAGCCTCAATAACTGTAGCACGGAGGGAAGACGTGAGTTGTAAAATGGCATAAGCTGACATTTTTGAATGGAGCGAGGTTTCTCCAACAGCCTTCCTTCACGTACTTTTAGCACCCGTTTTGGGTATTTCATAAATAAGTGAGCTCAGCGTCGTTTTCAAGAAAAAACTGTCTTGTTTATTGTAAAATTTTTAACTTATTGTGAGTGGTCTCCCAATTTTGAACCGTTTCCAGATGAAAGGTTTAGCAGCCAGACTAATATGCCCAGAGAAATCGTCAGGGAGGAACATGCGCTACGACAGATTTTACATGCACCAGCTCCCTATTCCGTACACGGTCCCACAGCAGTACAGTCAGCAAAGACTGACACCCTTCCAAGCGCTGACAAAAAGGTCGGCACCACTTCACTCTTTGTTGTTGTTGTTGCTAATGCCCTCTGGCAACCGCGTTGCGGTGACAGATCCCCCTATATAGGCAGGCGATGGGCCGAAGGAGCGGCTTCATTTCAATGAGCATTCAATGAGCCCCAGTGGGAGGAAGTCCATCTTAACTCGGGGTCCCGTAATTTTGAACCAATTCCAGAGGAGGGACCAACTCCCTGAAATCGGCACCCCCAGAGGTATCGTTTAACAACTTGGAGGACTTTGGAGCCACGACGGATTTTACGTGCACCAGCTCCCATTAGCGTACACGGTTCCACAGCGGACGGGCCGAGAGGGGGAAGTGTCTCCCAAGCACTGGCCAAGCCGGATGCTGCTTCACTTGCCGTGTTCTTATGGGAACGGAGTTTAGCGCCCAGACCACTGCGGGACTCTCTCAGTCTTCTTACGGGAACCAAATGAAACCGACTGGATCTAGATGATTTTCGTGACTCACTCTGTGCATGATTTGTTTATATGTGTGAGTGTATACATGTGTAAGTATACTATAAACAATTTAACCGTTTGAGGCGCAACCCTTTCCCAATGCTTTCCCAGCTGGCTGTGTGCGCACAGCCAGTTGCGTCAAAAAAGGGTCTCCAAATCAGTGGCACGCGATGAACGTTTCGATCATCCGCCATCTTGTTGGCAGTTAAGTCCAGCGATGGCAACGGCTGCCCTTTTTTCAGCATTGGGCGATCTATCCAGCTGTTCTCGCATCCTTCCATTTTTCAGCAGATGTCGGTGCTGTTAAAAATAATCGTGACAATTTTTTGACGGGAAATGACGTGCTAAAAGGTAAAGGATTCTCGTGGAGCTATGTCACACGCAACTATTTTTTATAGAAATCGAATCTATTCTTCGTGACTGGCAACAGTCAAAACGTCAGAGTTGGTTGCTCCCAGAGCGAGAACACTGCGCGTTAAAGGGTTAAGAAAATTTTGAACGAGTTTGAAAATAGATCTTCAAAATCATTATAAGCAGACTCGAGAATTTCGTCACTACCAACGTTTTCAGAATCTAATGTTCAGAAGTTTTGTGTCCTCTCAAAGATAAACATCCTTAGATGAAATTTATTTTAAAAATCTTAATCAAAACTTGATTCAAAGAGCGAGAGCTTCATTAATATTTTAAAAATACTCTTTATGATTTCAAAGTTAGTCCTAGAAAATAATTGCAGTCTGTTGCTATGACTTCGTCACGTATTTCCATTAAGCATGAATAAGAGTACTTATTCGCCAAAATTTTCCCGGTAGTGATTTAGGCTACACACTAATACTTGTTAACAGTTTCATTATTCTAGGATGGCATTTATTAACTTTTGTCTACATATTTGCAGTATAGAGGCATTAATAAAAAGCTTGATTTGGATAAACATTAAAAATTTCGTAATTGGGAGAAAATATATATAAACATTTGTTATGGGTGAAAATTAAATTGCACGAAATAAAATTTGTACATTTTTCGCTTCTAAAGTCTTTTTAAAGCTGCTTTTGGCAACCGCAATAAGATTTTTAAAAAAGTAGAAACTAGGAATTGCATAATAGCTTACCATTATTGATTGAACTGTCAATGAGACATGCGAAAATAAAGAAGTAATTAACTCCGTGTAATTACTTTTACGAAATAAACATAATGGGTATGCATAGTAGCACCATTTACAATCAGCATGCTTAACTAATTGCAGAAGAATGCATATGTTCAGCAGAGGATACAGTTTTAAATACTTTGGTTGTTTTAAACACTTTGGTTACTTTCATCACCTGTAATGTGAAAGTTTCAACCACTTTGTGTAGGTAGGAAAACAGACGAAATAATTATCTTTTCAGAATGTATTGTTAGCACTGAAAAGTCATAAATGCTACATCACTATTTGTTAACATCAACATTTTACTATAACTTTTGGAGCAACTTTAGCATCTGCCACAGCGGCAGCTTTAATAAATATTTTTTTTTTTTTTTTTTTTATTGTTATTGTGGTAACCCTTTAACGCGCAGTGTTCCCGCTCTGCGAACACCAAATTCTGACGTTTTGACTGTTGCCAGTCACGAAGAATAGTTTTGATTTCTATAAAAATAGTTTCGCGTGACATAGCTCCACGAGAATCCTTTATTTTTTAGCACGTCATTTCCCGTATAAAAATTGTCACGATTATTTTTAACAGCACTGTCATCTGCTGAAAAATGGAAGAATGCGAGAACAGCTGGATATATTGCCCAATGCTGGAAAAAGGCCAGCCGTTGCCATCGCTCAACTTAACTACCAGTCCCAACGACTGTGCCGGCAGAGCCAGCTGTCGTCAAAAAAGGGTCTCCAGATCTGTGGCACGCGATGAACGTTTCGATCGTCGGCCATCTTGCTGGTAGTTAGGTCGAGCGATGGCAACGGCTGCACTTTTTCCAGCATTGGGAAAAGGTTGTGCCTCAAAGGGTTAACGAAAGAACACAGTACTCATGTGTACTTTTGATTCGAACTGTACAAGTCGCCCTAATTATCTCCAACCAAAAATTCCAGAATTGAGAAGGGGGAGGAGAAGCACATATTACAGCTGGACCTTTAAATTTTTTTCCTCATATTCTCGTTGAATGTAAGTAGATAATTACTCCTACTGGCTCGTAATTAATCTCGTCACATAGGCTGTTATTACTCGAAACAAAACGAGCGCAAAACCGAGATATACTCAAAATGATTCCGTGTCAAGTAATGTTGCTGGATAAAAATGCAAGGATATATAAGTCTTACTACAATCAAACATCAGAGGGTGTTTTCTCAGCACCAGAATATTGATAAGCGAAAGTTGTATGATTTTTACATTAATCTTGAATTTTATAAGAATTATTAACAATCATCTAGCTGCCGAACTGTTCTTCAGTGTATCAATGAAATCTACATTCAATACATTTCATTTATTCAGTGTGTCCCCAAAAAAGTGGAAACACGCTTTAGTTCTTCATATACTAGAAATAAGTTGTTATAAATTGAAAGAAAGTTCAAAATAAGGTAGGAAGAAAAGATTACTTTAATAAAACATTCACCTCGTTAATTTTCAAAATATTACAGTTTTTAAATTTGTATATGACCCCCCGTACAAAAAAAATCCCAATTAGTAAATTGTACTCCATACAGTAATGAGGTGATGAGCAAAATTTCAGTTTTTAATTATGAAACGTTTCAGAGATATCTTAAACAAAGAGGATCGGGGGCTATACATAATTTTAAATGTAAGGTACATTTCTAGATAGGAAAAACATTATTTTCTTTCGTTATTTTTGTATGACCCTTGAAATGCGATCATTCGTCGTGATATTTTTCCCTTCGAGAGCCCTTGAAAAGTGGTTTAAATCCGGCTGTATTTATCTTCATACCTCTGACACTTTTTAGAATATAATACTCAAATTGTGTACATCACCTCATTAGTGTATATGGAACATTTTACTAATTGGGAATTTTTTGTACGAGGTTTGTATACAAATTTAAAAAATTTTACTTTCTGAAAGTTTACGGAAGGAGATTTTTTTCGTTGCGTAATCTTTTCCCATAATTTATTTTAAACATTTTTTACTCTCTATACATGTACCATGTAAGGAAAGTATTTTAATCCTGAAAAAAATTCGACTTACTGAGAACCGTTGGAGTGTTTATTATATTCCTTGTGGATCTTGTGATTTGGGCTATATTGGTCAGACCAGAAGAGCTCTCAAATTTAGGCTCAAAGAGCATGAGAGATATGTTTCTAAGCACGAACTTTCCAAATCTTCTATTGCCTCACATTGTTGGAATTCCAATCATCGTTTTCAGTTTTCTAAGGCTAAGATTTTGTGCACTCCTCAGTCTTTGTCCCATCTGGATTTTTTGGAAGGTTTTTCCATTACCCAGCACTTAGATCGTCTTGTGAACGATAGTTCTTCCGTTCCTTTCGTTCATTCTGCTTGGAAGTTGCTGTTGTAAGGTTCTTTTCACTTTCTTTGTCTACTCCCCCTCCCCTTTTTTTTTTCTTTCTTTTTCTTTATTGTGTATGTACGTGTGTTACTGTCTTCCTTTACGTTTTTATTTAAAAAAAAAAATATTATATATATATTGTGCTGTCCTGTTCGTGGTTTGTAATTTATAAAAAAAAAGTGTTCTTTTTGTTTTTTGTTTGTTTGTTTGTTTGTTCTGGTTTCTCTTTTTTGTGTGTGTGTTTGTACTCGTGTGTTCCCTTTTTTATTATTATTATTTTTTATTTTATTTATTCCTTTTTATTTCTGTATTTTTTGTGCTTCTTTCCTTTCCTTTTTATCCCTTATTTTATTTTTTTTCTCCCCTCTCCGTGGTTTTGTTCGACTTTTCTTTGCCCCTTGTGGCAACATCTTGCTTGTTTATCTCTTTTCAGTTCCCTGTGGACTGATTGTGCTTGGACTGATGAAGTTCAAAATAATTTTTGAACGAAATGTGCGTATATTATCCTCTTACCTATTACTTCTTATGTGTGTTTTTTACAAAGTTTTTTAATTACTTTATCGTTTAACACCAGTATTTTGAGTGATTTTTTCACTATAGGACTTATAGTCTTTTTACAGGGTAAAAACATTTGGTTACGGACGCAAATTCTTGAAAGTGCGCTAGCGTCTAAACGGTGCATTCGATTAAGCACATATTATATTAATAGACCACTGTCGCACGACCGGTATTGATTTTCGTGTGTGTAGAATTTATAGTTTTTTACAAGGCTACAAAAAAAAAAAAAAAATTCTTTATGGCTTATGGCCGGAAATTTTTGTATGTGCACTAACGTTGTATTCGTTGAATTCGATTCGCTCAAATTAGGTATGCGTATTATAGATTATTGTTGCACATACGTACAGATTTTGGTGTGTGTAGGCCTTTGCAATTTTTTACAGGGATACAAAAAGTATTCTCATACGTTTCGGCCTGTGGACTGAAATTATTTGAAGTGCACTAGCGTTGGACACTACATCCGATTGAAATAAATTAAATTTATCCAAACGTTTGGTAAAGATCACTTCTTCGGAAAGTCGAGTGGAGTCACTCCAGATTTTTACTTCCTTGTACGTAGTATAAGGAAGTAATGTGATCCCGAAAAATTTTGGGGGCCAAATTTCGACATAAAAACCGATTTTGACTACCTCTAAATTTAATTTAAAATTTTTTTTCGATGCATCACATCGTAGGCTAGCATGCACGATCATATTAACGCGTCTGCAACTCATTTTGACCAGTGGCGAGTCTACTGTGGCCAGTTTTTCCATGCCGTCTGTACGTACGTACGTATGTATGTAACTCGCATATCTCAAAAACTATTGGTCGTAGAATGTTGAGATTTGATATTTAGGATTGTTCTATGATCTAGTTGTGCACCTCCCCTTTTGGTAGCAATCGAATGGATAGTTTATGTACAGGACCGCCCAAAAGATTCGAAATACATTACGCTCTATGGGCCGAAATTCATTAAACTCGCCTAACTCAAAAGCTATTAGGCGTAGAATGTCGAAACTTCATATTTTGGATAGTTGTAACATCTAGTTGTGCACCTCCCCTTTTGGTTCCATTCGACTGGATAGTTTATCTACAGGACTGCCCAAAACATTCGAAATACATTACACTCAATGGGCCGAAATTCATTAAACTCGCATATCTCAAAAACTGTTAGGCGTTGAATGTTGAAACTTTATATTTAGGATTGTTGTAACATCTAGTTGTGCACCTTCCCTTTCGGTTCCATTCGACTGAATAGTTTATCTACAGGACCGCCCAAAAGATTCGAAATACATTACGCTCTATGGGCCGAAATTCATCAAAGCGTTTTTTAGAGGTATTGGGCTATTTCAAACGACTCAGAAGTGATATATGCTGTAAAGAGTTAGAAAATGAATTTCTCCATTAAAAAAAGTGTCTTTATCATTTATAGTTCTGCTACAGGAACACTCAAAAGATTTCCAATACATTACGGTCAATAGCAATTTTAGGGGCATTCATCCATTTCAAGCACAATACCGTCCTACCACATAAGTTAGGTAATGGTCCGACCACGGTCACGTGCCTCCCTCAAGAACTATGCCAAAAGTCGCCAAGCTTGGCGACTTTTGGTGTACGTGTGTGCATATTTAACTCTCAAATCTCAAAAACTATTATGAAATTTCATATATAAGAATGCTGTAACATCTAGTTGTGCATCTCGATTTTTGGTTCCAATCTACTGGAGAGTTTATTTACAGGACCACCGAAAAGAATTTCAGTACCTTAATGTCTATGGACATCTTCATTATAATACAACTGTAGACAGTCATTGTTTGGTACATGCCCAAAATCTCGCCGTCTGTCCTGGACCTTGGCGAGTTTTGGCGAAATATCGCCAAATTTGGCGATAGTCAGTCATTTGGTCGATGCCCAAAGTATCGCCATTTGTCATCGTTCTTGGCGAGTTTTGGCGAAATATCGCCAAATTTGGCGATAATCTCTCATTGTTCGGTTTATGCTTAAAATCTCGCCAAATGTCGTCGACATTGACGAGTTTCGCAGAAATATCGCCAAATTTGGCGCCAAAAATTATTTCCTATTTTGTATAACTCTAAAACTTTAACCCGTAGATTTTTTAACTTTGTATTTAGAACTATTGTAATATCTAACTGTTTTCAATATCTTTTTTGACAGCAATCGACTGAGATTTTATTTACATGGTGAGCCAAATGACTTTGAATACATTGAGGTGTATAGATGCATTCAATTCATTGAAAGTCTGTGGTCAATGACTACTTTGGCTATCCCCAAAATCTCGCTGACTATCTCAAGTTTGTCGGCTTTTGGTGAAATATCGCCAAATAAAGTGTCAGAAGGAAATCTTTCAAATTGAACTCAGCTTGGCGATATCGAAATATTTGGCTAGAAATCGCTAAACCTTACTATTATTGATATTTTATCTCTTTCAAACAAATAAATTTAGAGGAAGTGCGTCGAAAATATTTTTGATCTAATGGACGTGCAAGGAAGTCATGTGTTGGACACATCAGATTTTTTCAATTTACATTGCCGATAGTTGTGTATAGGAGTTGTTACTTGAGTACCTTTTGTGGTGGAATCCTGTACTAACCCGCTTCTTTGACAATTTGCCGATAAACTTATAAATGAGGAAGTTTTTGTGTATTGATTATTAGATTCCTAGAGATTAGCCGGCATTTTATATTTGTAGTTTATAAATTACAAATCATGTAAGTAAAAGTGATTTTCATAAGTTTTATTTCCTGTCTATTTAATATATTTGGTAGTCTTCATGATTTAATTCGGCGGAGTGGATACATTCTGGAGACTGAACATGGTATAGATGGCTAAAGTGTGAAGGTCAAGCGTTCTGACCTACTACGCGGCTCTCGAAATAATATCTGAAGTTATGAGCGGTTTCCTCTAGGTGTAACGCCGTTAGAACACCTTAATAAGTCCTGCGCCTAAGGCACCCCCCCCCTTATAGAAAGATAACGCCAGCATAGCTATGCTTTAATACAGCACAAACATACATATTTTAATTCGTCACATTTCCTTTTTCTAAATACTTTTCTAAATTGGGTAAAACACATTCAAATTTCTTAAGTTTTGCATTCATCTCTATATTGTGTGCAGTTTCCCGGGTACTTACGTATTATCCCGGCGGTCATTTCCGCCAAACTATTTTATTGTCAAATGTGCTGGCAAACTGTTGCCAATCGCGTTCGAAACCATTAATAATTTCATGCGTCCGGCATTTATCTTGGCGAAAAATCGTTCGTCTTGGTGGACCGCCGGGATAATACGTATGTACCGTTTCCACGTAATGTCTCTAATAGAGTTGTATATGTTTAAGACCAGACATGAAAAAGCGCCAAACTTCAGATTTTCGAAATCGCGCCAAGCAGTTGGTTAAACCAGGAATCAACCTATTTTTTACTGTTAGAATACATATCTTTAAATTTTAATTCGTATATCAGCAGCTCTTCCATCAGTCGTATGTGGTATCGTGTTCTTCCGAAATTTTCACCAAGCGCTCTTTGACTGCAACTAATCGTAATCTAAGAAATTCTGTTGAAATTGAGATATTACAAACTTATCGCAGAAAGCGTTTGGCAACACCTGTAAAATGCGTTGTTTTATTTGTTCTTTAATTATTTTATCTTTAGATTTTCAAACAAATCCCGCATTATTATTTCTTATAAAGCTGTATTTTATCAGTAAATTTCTTTTTTGATGTATTTATCTCTACATTTTACTATTACATGGATTTAGACATCGTATGGACTCAAGGTAAATGTGATAGTTTAGCATACTTTATTACAAATAAAGAAATATGCTTCCAGACAGGTTCGTTTTTAAAGTTTTGTTCCATTGACAGATTTTATGAAACTTCAGTTCAAGGACCACTGGAAAATATCCAGTGTATTTGTGCTAATCCCGATTTAGGAGTTATTTCAATCGCCAGTGAAAATCTATATGTATTAAAATACCCGAAATTAGATATTATTTCACAATGGCCATACGAAAAGGAGACATTTGTTGTTCAAATGTGCTTCGTCGGGGATAATTATCTTCTGACTTTAGAAGGATCACCAAAGTTTAACTTGATCCTGTGGAACTGGAGTACTGGAATCAAGTTAGAAAGTATCCTTCATACATTTCCAATCCTAGATTCATCAACTTGCTTTATTTCTGTTCATCCTGTGTTTAGGGAAATGGGTGTATTCCAGCAGCACGACGCCCTTCACTTCTACCAAGTCGAACTTTTCAACGGTGATCCTCATCTTACAAAAAGAACACTGCATCTTCCTGTCAGTGACGATAAGACGGGTTTATCAATTTTACATGACGGAAACATCGAAGATCTGACTTATTTCGATAAATTGCAGCATGAGTCCTGGGGTCTTCACTCAGAATTACTGCATGATTTACCTTTAAAAGTTTTTGCCTCAGAGTTATCAGAACGAGAAATCGTATCGTTTTACGATTTTTCGATGAAACAAGAGCGACTTGTAGTTTCAACTCATTGCTGGCTGCCAGATAAGCAGCTTCTAGCAGCATGCACAAACGGAACAGTTTTTAAGGTAACAGTGGATTTTTCTGTGAAAATAATAAAATTTTCGGAAAGGTCTTTAAGGGAATCGTATGCTATAAATTATATCACGTGTATGTCTCTTAATAAAACTGGATTGTATGCAGCTGAAACGAATGGTAATATTTCTTTGATACAGAATATTGAAGAATGGGTATTAATATTGCTGATTTCTTTAGATGAATTCCCAATACACATGAAATTTTCACCAGACTTTCAGAATGTTTTAATTAATAACAGGAATGGATCTGTAACTCTATTAGATGTAACTGAGAACAACGCTAATGATGTCTATGTATCTACCTGCAACGATGATTCTTCTATAGTGGGAATTTTCGCTACAGATCGTGATTTTTGTGTTACTGCGAAGTATAGTGGTCTGATTGAAATATGGAACATACCTGTTGGTGCACCATTATCTCAATACCATGTTAATGAAAGTTTAAAATGCATGGAAGGTTGCCCTTCTTGTGCTGCAATAATAGTTTCTGGGTGCAGTTCTTATGTGTATGTTATAAGTATCTATGGGAATGATCCTAAAATTGTAGAGGTATTAAGGCCCTCCGATAAACCAGTAAAAATTATCAGGTGTGAGAATTTTGGAAGGCATGCTTACCTTGTTTCTGAAGATTCACTTGTCTTCATTTATAGTATATTGCCATCAGTTGGATTAAAGGTAATGGGCTATGTTTCAGCGCAATACGATATTGTAGATATGGCAGTTTTTAGAAAAGGAGCTGGTGATAAAACATATCTTTCGTTAATGGAAAGAAATGGATCACACGATTGCATTATTAATTTGACAATTCCAGAAGACTTCAATGTTAACTTTGAAAACTATTGGCAAGATGTTTGTGGGAAAATAAAACCAGAGCCTTTAAAAATGATCAGCGTTAATTTAAAGACACGCTGTAGTGGTATAATCGCACACCTTTTAAGCGGTATAATATTATATCTTCCAACAGAAAGAAGGTTCATTAGCGTTACATACGAAAATCTACAGAAATTTAGTTTAAAAGTTCATGACAAAGCAACCGAAGACTTGGAAAAACTTGAAAACTGTCGATTATTCTTATCAACTTCCCATTACTTGCTTATAAGTATTAGTGATACGAGTGAAATTATAGTTAGAAAAGCTCACGATTTTAAAATCATCTGCAAGAAAAAGTTTAGCGAATTTAATCGTTTAGTACCAAATTGCACTTTTACCAATAACTTTATAATTGTAGAAGGATTCAAAGGAGTTTTAACATGCTTAAAATCCTCGGAGGTTCAAGACATGGAGGAAATGTCCTGGTCATTTCACTGTCGAAATGAGAGAAAAAAAGAAAATGTATTTTTATCTAAAATGAAAGCAGTTTCTAAAGTGGAATTGTCTCCTTGGGTGATGGAACAGCTAAATAAGCTTAATGAAAAATCCATGATGGAGTTAAAAATAGAAAGAGATGCACTAAAGGAAAACTTCGTGAGAATACAGAAAGAACTGGAAGTTTTAGCTAAAGAAAATTTTTCCGTTCCGCTGCAACACCAGTTAGAATGTGAAGAGTTTATTCTGGATGAAAATGTTAGAGAACAGCTGATTCAACAAAGAAAGGACTGTATTGAAAATTATGAGAAAGAATGGACAGAAAAACATGACAAGATAAAAAAGGATATACTTGATCTAAAATCGAAATGCATAGAAAACATGCTTGTAAAAGGCAAAATATTAAAATCTTTCAGAGATGAAGTGCCACTTTACAATTATTCCATACCAATTTTGCCCAAGGAAGAAAAAGAAAATATACTTTATTCATTTAAAAAAGACCAACTAGAAAAATATCTAATGAAGTCGAAGCTTAACGAAAGCGTTGATAAAAATTCTTTTGAAGAAGAACCAAGATTTGATGAAGACATCAATAATGGTGTTTTCGATGATATCACTAAAACTAAAACAACTTCTCCCTTCCAGCTTCAAAGTCGAGAAGAAAGAATAGATTACACATTTATATTAAAGTACATTATATTGAGGAAACGTCAAGCTTTCAACTACCGTTTTAACGAAGCAGATTTATTGAGAAAGAGTACTGTTCAAAAAATAAGAGAAAATACTTCACGAATAAAAGAGCTGATGCATTTGATAGGAGAAGAAACAAAAATATGGGAGCCAAGATTTGAAGATGATGATTGTATGTTTGAAGTTTCTGAAAATGAAATCAAAAATTTATGTAAAGAAAATTTCGAAAAGAGTTCAGTTAAACAAAAAGGTATAGCAGACGATTTCTTAAAAGACGAATGGCTTTTAAAGCGTAAAGCTTCAATAGAGCAAAAGAGTCGAATAAGGCTGAAGAAAGAAAATGTAGATTTACTTAAAAAAGAAATTAGTAAAAGATCGAAAGCTGTCACTGAATTGGTTGATCATTACGAAAACGTGCACAGGCAGCTAATAGCAGACAAATTAAACTGTGATTTAGAAATCAACCAATGTGAATTGCAGTTATGCTTGATTTTGTTTTCAGTTGCTAATTTTCCACAATTTAAAAAGTGGGAACTTCATACCATAAAGATAATTCAAGCACTGACAGAGAATGTTAGAATTTGTGGCCAGAAGATTAAGGAATTGGATTATTCCATTAATCAAAGTGGAAAAGAAGTCGAACGATTAAAACAGATTATAGCTTCATTAGATGCAGAAGCTAAACAAGTCAGTAAAATATCCAAGAATAAACCAGCTTTTTTTGAAGCGTATGAACAGAGACCGAATGTACAGTTAGATGCCAAATCCTTAAATCCATACAAGGAAGTAGAGAAGGCCGTTTCTGATGATGTATGGTATGAACTGAATGCCGAAAAGAACAAACCTCCAAGAATACCTCGGGCAGTATGGAAGCGATTGTGTTCTTTGCGCGAAACAAAGTATTCCTTGGAAAAACAGATCAACGAAAGCATACGAGAAGCCAATAATCTTCAAACTGAACAACGGAGGATGAAAAGTCATCGCGAATTCTTGAAAAACAATGTCTCTAAAACAATAGAAAATTTACAAAGAATACACGTACAACGTATAAGGTGCAGTTTCGAAACTCCTATGGTGCATTCTGTGCCCGATTCTCAGCTTGAATTGAAATACCCGGACGATTTAAATTTTAAGGAAGCACTCTATCTACGAAAGTTCCACGTCGAAAGCTTAAATGGGATGGTTGCGAATGCTGGTCATAGCAAACTCGAAACCATCCGCAAGATAGCGAAAACCGAGTACCAGATAGAGAAAAACGAATCGAAAGTCCGCATAGACAAACTTAGGATCAGAGACATGAAGAACGAAATAGAACTTGTGAAAAGTATTCCTCTGACGAAGGATGTTCAGACAATAATCCAAGACCCTAAAGGATTTAGTCTTCAGGGCAAAATTGACGCCTTTGAAAAATCAAAGCAGATGGAAATGCATGAGATCGCCAAACAAATAAGTCAAGTCAATGAAAGAATTTCGAACATTGAAGTTAAGAAGGATATATTAAAGAAATCTACGAATGACAAGAAAAAAGAAATTGAAAAGCTCAAAGGTGACATCGCTGAGTTACAGAAGATAGAGAAACTTGCTATGTCAAAATAAAGCTAATTAATCAATAAATAGTTGTGCTTGTTCAAAATGATTACTGATTGGTTGGTATCGTGTCCATGGGGAGATCTATAGATGACCATGAGTGTACAGAACACAGCTGGCTATCTCCTTGATGTTATCGGAGTATAGACTCTTTCCGATGTCAAAGGGGGAGAATATCCCGAGCTGAGCCAGAGATCTTAAAATGGCAGGGCAATCAAAAATGGAATTTGGAGTCAGTGGAATAGTATCGCAATTATTGCAGAGACGCTATTGCCATCGCTTTGGATTCATGCCTCGATTTCTAAGGCGAGTCATAGTTTTAATGAGGTCCCTATTAGCGTTTATTTCACAAATCTGTGAGTCTTTTCTCTTGGACGATACCTTGTAATCGCATTCACATCGTCAAGAGTGACTCTCTTGATATTTCCATCATTGAGATTTCTCCCTTACTTGGCAAGTTGATCTGCCTCCTCATTTCCAGTAATGCCAACGTGCGCAGGCATCCACTGCAGAATACATATCTTGTTTAATTTGTCAATTTCATTCAATTGGTGTAGGATATCATGGGTTAGCCTTGATTGACCGTTATTTATTGCTTCTAAGGCAGCTTTGGAGTCACAAACGATGACAAGCCCATTAGCTTTATCAGTATTATCAGAGTGAGATGTATTCATGCAATGCATCATTTATTGCTCGAAGTTCACTGGTGAAATTTCAAGCAATGGATCCAGTGCTCAATGAATGGTTCGTAGTTAAGCCGTTGGGCAATACAAAGTGTACACCCGCTCCTCCTTTTTGAATAGTCCAACCTCCTTGGAGGCAATGGCAACCACTTTTCTGTGGGAGATCATTTTGGAAAATGATTACTTTTATGGTTAATTAAGTTTGAAAAGGAGTATTTTCTGTCAGTTTTAGATATGCCCCTGGAAATTTGCATTGAAAATTTCCCGGTTTTGGGGGCTACGTATTTTCAGAGACCAAGAAAATTTTCCTCCTTTCTTTGGTTTTATTTTTACTAGTCTGTTCTTTTAATTTCTCTCCTTTGATATATTGCTTTTTCTCTGAATTACAACGCCAACAGAGGTGGATACAGAAATTTTTTTTTTTTTTGGGGGGGGGGGGCTAAATTCTGGAAAAACCTAATTTCACCCCAACAAAACGTACACAAGAGGAAAATTTTAGTCAAAACCAACGTAAGTTGTTTGGGAGATTTACTAAGTTATAAAAAAAGATAATTTTACTTATTTAATGTGTATAATAAGGCAAGATGGTATCCTTTAGCAATCTCTTTTAGAAGGGCTGAAGACCCTGTATCCCCTACTGGGTGCAATACAAAAATGGATTCAGAAAGTTTACAAAAAGAATCAAAGTTTTCAATGAAGGTATGCGCCTGTCTCTTCAAATTATTGAAGAGACAGGATTGTTTAAAATTGAATTCTGATAAAAAAGACAACTGTTTGCAATAGTTCATGCTCCTTAAATTAGACGTATCTTTAAAAAATGTTCAGAAAAAATTTTAACCATGGATTATTATTAAAATAGATATCATATACCAGGTATGGACAACCTTTGAGAAGTCGCGCGCTAAACCATAGGTTGTTATCGAAGACGTGGGCCGTATAAATAGAATTTATATGGGATTCTGAATAGTTTATATGAGTTTTATACGGGTTTTGATATGTTCCCAGGTCCGGATTAAAAACCTTGGCGGGCCACATCCGGCCAGCAGGCCGTAGCTTGCCTATATACACTTTTTACTATACAAATGAAATACACTTTTTACTATACAAATAAGAAATATTTTGCTGCCAAAAAATTGTTTTTTATATGCGCATTTCGTAAAGAACCGCATATAGGCATATGCGTTAACCTCCTGGTAGAGAAAACGCACTCTGATGTCAGATTATTTCAGCCCGTTCTTTATTGTTACAATGTATTTTCATCCATATAGTTAACATACTCCAGAATCCATTGTTGTGGTTAAAGTTACTGTTTTCAACATTCAAATGAAAACTGTAATTATATTTTGAGTTCTTAGATTCGCAAAATAAAAGCCCGTGAATGAAAAAGAAATAGAACATTAACTTACTGTCACTTTGAAAGTACTCTGTAGCCGTTTAGCATTTTTACCCTTTCGCATGCGTGGCTGTGACAAAAGATCTTTCAAATCATCCGGAGCTTCATATGCGTTTTACTGCTAACTAGGGCTTAACCCTTTGAGGCGCAACCCTTCCCCAATGCTGAAATAAGGGCAGGCGTTGCCATCGCTTGACTTAACTACCAACAAGATGGCACGCGATAAACGTTTCGATCGTCCGCCATCTTGTTGGTAGTTAAGTCGAGCGATGGCAACGCCTGCCCTTTTTTCAGCATTGGGCACTCTATCCAGCTGTTCTCGCGTTCTTTCGTCTTTCGGCAGATGTCAGTGCTGTTAAAAATAATCGTGACCATATTTTTACGGGAAAGGACGTGCTCAAAAGTAAAGGATTCTCGTGGAGCAATGTCACCCGCAACTCTTTTTATAGAAATCAAATCTATTCTTCGTGACTGGCAACAGTCAAAACGCCAGAGTTTGGCGTTCCCGGAGCGGACACACTGCGCGTTAAAGGGTTAATTTGCATAGGAGCTCACCGGAGTTCAGCTCCTGCACTTCGTTTTTCAGTGAATTTTTAGATATTAGGTAAAACGCACCGGAGTTCCTGAATAGTGCGCTCCGGAGCCCACCAGTGCATTAACTCGAAATTGGCCCCCTTTTCACATCAGGCGCGTAGCCAGAAAAATTTTTCGGGGGGGGATATGAACTTATATGTGTATAAATAGACGGAATTTCATCCCTAATCCAAACATTTCGGGGGGGGAGGATATATCCCGATATCCCCCCCCCCCTGGCTACGCCCCTGTTTCACATACAAACCGATTTTAGGTGACAGACCCATCACGTTTCGTTTCGCTTCGAACCGACTTTGAGAGTCAAGAGGCTAACAGATTTTGAGTCTTCCCTACTGTGCATTTTTAGATCTCTTCAACTCATATCAGACTATTTTATTTCATTTCACTGTTCTTGAAATAATGAAAACGTGTCCAATACTATTTCATGGGAAAATCTGAATTAGCATACCTAATTCCGCTTAAAATGTTTATTTAAACTTTACCGATTACATTATTTTGTAGAAAAGGCGACTAAATGTTCACTGTTGAAGAATTAAAAACTTTATGCATGCTGAAGAATGCAAGGGAGGGGGGGCGCCATCGTAAGTTATTCTTTGTCGGGGGAGGGGGGACGGAATGTTAAGAGGCTGGAAACCGCTAGAGAATATCAGGGCTCCGGCACTTTTTCACTAGAAACTAAGCCCTGCCCTAGCAGAGGCAGCAACGTCTAGTATTGACCGAAAAATCCGAAGCGTTTTCAGAACTTTAGCCCTGGAGATGATAACTGTCCTACATGGATAGGAGTGCAATAATTACGTATAATGTGTTTTGAACGGTTTTAAATAAAAATGTACTGAGTACAGTGTGATGTGAACTTCTTCAACTACTCCATTTATAAAATTGCGCCAAATGTAGCTAAATGTCATAAACGCAAGAAAAACATGCATGAATATGAAAAACCGAAAATAAATCTGATAAATGCAATTTTTTTTTTTTTTTTTTTTGTACATGCCAATAAATACACATTTAGAGTAATATGAGTGGATTTTTTTTTTAAACTTATAACGTATATGCATGAAGTTTAAAAGAAATTGTATTCTATAGATCAAGTTTTTAGAAGCAAAATGCTTGACATCATATGTAATTCATTTATTCTAAAGCCGGTCAGCTCATGTAAAGTGTTCCATCTTTTGAATTTCAAATTTAGATGTCGAATTTGAAGAATCATTTCAACTCATACCCGTTGTTTAAGAGCTAAAATGACAAACATGACCCGCCATTTGAGTAATTTCACTAGGAAAGAAGGGGGGGGGGGATATCATCTGCAGTTCTCAAACAATTTCTGTTCTAAAATAATACAGAAAGGTTCAGTATGCTATGAAAGTGTTCAATGCACCAACGGATTGGAGAAAGGAGGAAACTCGAGCATCGGGCATCCATTCCCCTCCCTATATATGGGCTCGCATGATGGGGTCGATGCAAGACGTTTCGGTCCCGCCATTTCGGTGCCGCCATTTCGGTCCTGCCGTTTCGGTCCCTTTGCCGTTTCGGTCCCTTCTCGATTCGGCCCCGCCATTTTTTCCAATAAAGTTGATATGAATTTGTTTTATTGTTGTTTTTGCAGTGCATAATAGGATTAATTTTTATTCCTCATCTTACAATGACGTCTTATCGATTTGCACGTATTATCGATTATACAAAATAGCAATTCCATTGTAATTGAATCGGTGAGTGCAGAAACCACCTCAGTCACAAAAAGGAATTTTTTTTAAGGAGAGAGAAAAAACTTCATAAAACTTCATAAATTAGGTAATATTCGCATGACAGAAACATAAATGCATGTTATGACATAGGAAAAAAATGAGTTTAAATATTTGAAAATTTGGAGGAGTTATGAAGTTTTTTCTCTCTCCTGAAAATAATTTCCTTTTTGTGACTGAGGTGGTTTCTGCACTCACCGATTCAATTATAAAGATGCTTATTTCTTTTATTATTACTATTATTATTATAATTATAATTATTATTATTATTATTATTATTATTATTATTATTATTATAAATGATTTTTGACTGCTAACATTTAGCCTCTTTTCAAACATTTTCTTATTTTCAAGATGAGAATTATTTGAAAGGAGTTTCCTGATTGCACCGCGTTGAGGTAGTTAGCACAGCAATCCTCTTTTTTAAAAATTGATTCATTTGTCTACAACCATATATAATTACATGAAATAATAATTACATATATGGAAATATAATTACAAAATGGAAATATAATTACACAACGGAAAAAAATATGTTACATATTGTAATTTAAAACAGCTTTTCTCTAATACATTAGAAAATTCTGGGCAATCCCTGGTAAATACTCTTTCGGTGCAATGGAGGATCCAGATTTTTTCTTTGGGAGTTGCTAAATTTTTTAAGAAGCTTATTTCACCCAAATAAAATGTACTATAAATCAAAATTTAGTCTGAACCAAAGTATTAGGCTTTTGGGAGGCGCTAAGTAATAAAATATGATCATTTTAGCTATTTAAATTGTATAATAAAGCAGAATATTACCCTTGAACAATCTCTTTTTTGGAGGGGGGGCTGAAGCCCTCTCGCCTCTCCCCTGGATCCGATATTGTTTCGGTGTTCAAATATTTTGGTCATTGCGGAAATCTATAAGGATTTTGAATTATTATTATTTTTTTTTCTTTTTCTTTTTTTTTTTTTTCAAGGCTATAGGTGTTTAGACATTCTGAATTTTATTTTCGCAGGGCAACCTCACATCACGTCATCACCATTAATACATGAATAATAAATTGTTTTACAAATTTAGGGCCATTAATATGCCCACTGTTATAAGAAAAAAGTAAGGAATGGAATAGAATATCTGTATCAAGAGGCGAATCGAAATAGTTACGGAACCGAAACAGGAAGGTACCGATGTAGGTTGTGTATTTTTTCTCCCAACTGATCATTACATTGCAAAACCTTATTCACTGCTTACTTTTTCTACTTCTGTTCACAGTCAATGAGATGATAACTTGTCTGTGGTTGAAGATTGAATTTGTCTGGCGATAATCTCAGGCCACTGTTGGATGCTACATTTGCTACAAATGCTACATTTTTTCAAATCGCATTTTTAAACTGGCGTAATAATAAAAAATGCATTTATTATCTTTCAACTAAATTCATACTGATTACAACTTGTTTTATTTCTTTCAGGAAATCATTAAAAAATTTTATTAGTAATTATTTTTTTTTATATCTTAATTAAAATTGCTTGGTAACTCATGCTACAAAAAAAAAAAGACATTGACTTTCCTGCCCATACTTCAGAGTTGTATTTCTGCTAAAATTCTGCTTCTTAAGTGCTATAATCTTTATGACAGTTTGTATGTATCTTTCTTATCAGAAAACATAATTTAGTTTTTTTTTTTTTTTTAATTTGTTATTGAATTAAAATATACTATATATATGGTAACCCATACTGCAACGTAAATGTCCGATTTCCTGATGTCTGACATTGAAGTGTTGCCATTCTGATGAAAAGAAACGTTTACACAAAATAAACTGTTACCAACACAACTACAACAATTCGGAATAATTTCTCACACAATTTATTAAAAAATAAAAATATTTCTTTTGATGGTCATGTCCATGTTCATATGGAATTGCCCTGTTGATGTTAGGGATATCCGATCTAAAGCCAGAAATATATGCCACTTTGGTATCCAGGAAACAAATTTCACTATTCCATAATAATGCAGTGTCATGTATAGAGTATCAATGTGTTATTTAATAATAACAGAATAAAATAACAATAAACAAATAGTTAAAAATAACATATGATTTAATTCCTTTTCATTTGGACCTCGAGTGCGTAGTCGGTCCCCAAACTGCTGTTTGATCTGTAATGCTGCCCTCGGGCTGGAAATCTTAAGAGACATCCAAATTAGATAATAGATAAAAAAGTGATTTTTTTTAGCATTTAAGAAATATTTCTGAAAATAGAAAATAGATGGCAGCACCCTAACAATTTAACATTGTAATCTTACTGTAGATGGGCTTTTTTCTTTCACGAAACGTTGTAAAACTACCGCAGTTTTACATTCCGTCCAAGAAAATTAACACTAAGTTACAGAATCACGGCGGTATATAAAAGAGGAAGGGTCTAAACAACCCCCTTAGTCTACGCATAAACTTTAATTATAGCCAAATATTCACCTGTGAATCCATCGCTAAAAAATTTTAAATTTTACACAAATTTTGACAGCTTTATATTAAAATTTAAAATAATTTTTTTTTTGTAAATTTTATAATTCAGTGCGTAGCAAACACAATTTACAATAAAGAATTAAAAATTTTTTTAGACTTATTGAAACTTTTTTATAAGATGTTTATAGAAAAATTACTGTCCGTGTACAGAATTATTTTATTTCGGATATAAATGTAGTATTTTAATTTCTAAGGAATAAAAAAGAAACCTCTGGATTAAAACTTAATAGATTATTTTCCTCTTTTTGTTTTTCTTTCTTTTGAACACATTTCAACTTCGTTGGAACGTGTATATGATTTCGGTTTTTCTGCGTATCCGTCTGTCTTTCCGTCCGTGTTCATCAGTATATATATTTTTCGATTACTACGAAATTTATACGTGTTATTCTTATATAATGTACTATGTACCCTACTGAAAATGGTACATGTAGCATTTATAGTTCTTTTACAGGGGAACCTAGGATAATTTCTGTATAATAAATAATTATGTTATACTCAACGGACAATCAATATTTAACGTGTAATTTAAAAATATAATGTCTATTTCAAACAAAATAAAATTGATCTATGTTATTATTGATTACAAAAAATGCTCTCCAAAGAAAATAGTGTCTGTAGCATTTATAGTTCACCTTCAGGAGGAGTCAAAAGAGTATTAATACATTACGTCCCATGCACGTTTAAAGACATTATCTATTTCAAGCACAATACAATAAGTATATGTCTGTCTATCTGTGTCTGCCCAGCTTTTAACTGCTGTAAATACGCAACTTCCATAATGAAAAGGCTCAGAGATATGAAAATTAATATATTTTGACTTAAACCTTAAACCATTTTTCAATTGCTCTCGAAGAGAAAAAAATGACATAGGTAGTGAAAATCATTTTTAAAGGGAATGTACACATGTTAAGGAATAAAACATTTATTTAATAGATGCATATTACTTTTGCTATTATTGATATTCTATAACCCCTTACCAACTTTTTTTTAAGCATATCTCTGAGTCGATTTGCGATGAAAGGCTGAAATTTTGCAAATCAGCCAATTATTGTATGGGGGAACATTTTACTAACTGGGAATTTTTTTGTGAAGTGGTGGTGAAAATTTAAAATTTGGGTATTTAGATTTTATTCCTGAAAAATTTAATCGATAACCATATTTAATAATAACCATAAAATTCTGTACCCTTTTTTGTGTAATTTGTAATTTATTATAAATGTCTACGATCAATATTTAAAGGAAGAAAGCCTAGGTAAGCTAGTTTTTGGGACACCCTGTATATACGTATAATGGTATGTATGAAGGGTGTTATAAAACTCTTGGGTGGGGGGATGCAAGGGATGGTAGAGGGAACCAAGACAGCTCAGAATCACATAGCAGTGCAGGGTCGGGAACGTCGCCTTCATGTACCTGCTAATAATCATTTTGGAAAATATGTTGAAGTAACAGTGAGCTTTCCAACCATTGTTTATAAAAAAAACTAATGCATCTTTGAGAGAAAGCACTTGAATAAAATTGATAGTTTATATATTCTTTTTATATATGAAATTGCCGGAGAAAAGCCCATTGTTTATGAAATTACATTAAGAAATTAAACAAACATTGCAACACTTCTAACGTGTTTATAAACAGATACATGAAGCGACGTATTCAACCCCGAATCCCATCCCCATCCCCTTCCCATCCGAAAAGTAGTCAAGCAAAAGAGATCTTGACTACTGCTCATCAAGACAGTAAGCGGAAAATTCAGATCTCCTGAGATTTATGGCTCATTCCGACATATGAAAAAGGGTCTAGATGATTCATCATTATTATCATAATTCCTTCAGGACTGACGATATGAATAACTCAGTCATGTCACTACGCATTCTTTATTTGACAGGTCTTTGACACGCAGGCCTAGAACTACAATAATGCCGTAAAATGCAGTAAAAGCGCCCCCTCTGCATGTCTCGTGCATTTCGTTTGCTCTTAAAAAAAAACCAAATAAATGCCCCCCCCCCCTTAAGGTGGATTCATACTGGCCGTTCAGTGCCGCTGAGACTCGGCTCTGCCAGACCGTTCTTTTCCGTTTTGAAACGTTGGCTGCACCGTTGCCAACGTAATACTTACGCAAGGCCGGAAAAAGCTCCTGTTTTTCAGCAACAAAACGGGCGAAAACTTAGTTCACTAAAATGACCGTTGGGGGCGCATTTATGACCCTTCAACGTTTGTGTTTTACCGCTGTTTGAATGTAAACAATGAGTTTTCCAGACGTTTAACCAATGTGTAGCACAGTGGTTAAAGCCACTGACATTGGGAGATGGCTCAAGTGGAGGAACAGGGTTCTATCCTCTCGCGGGAACGTCGGTCTAGCGGTCTGGAGTTTTGGGCGGTTTTCTCCAGATGTAACGTGAATACGCGCTAGATACCCAGATAAGTCCTCCCCCAAGGCATTTGCCCTCCCTTGTGTCTGCCCTTTCTCTGACGTGGATTTATAAGCGGTTCCTCGTGAACAAGCACACAAATCCGAATACATGTTCCCACACACAACTCCAGACGTTTAAACATGTTAATAAGGCAACGATGAGTACTTATAGGCATAGATTTAGGAATACCTAGATTGCTCATCCAATGTTCTTAATCGTGTGCTTTTTGTTGCCAAAAACGCACCCTATTTCTGCCACTATCATGGCTGCCGGCGATGTAAAATAGAACATTCATTGCATTACTACAGAAAAATAAATAATTTCGAGAAAAAATATTCGATACGAGTACTTTTTAAAACACACATCGTTCTAAAATGATTAAAAATTCCATCATAATTTAAGTTACTGCCATTCTGCGCATGCGCATGCCACTATCATGGCTACCGTTTGGAGGCAACAAGTTTTCTCTCGTTATGCTCTATCTAGAGATTCCTATATCTATGCTTATAGGACCAAAAAGCGCCATCTACATTTTCCCCAGTTTTGAAAGCCGCATTTCCCGGCCTTGTGTAGTATTACGTAGGCAACGGCTGCACCCAGTCTAAAACTTTTAGCTGAGATGTTGAGTTTTTATTACAGTGGCGGAGATTTTTTTCATGTGCTCCAAATAAAGTGGTTCTTTAAATTTTTAATGTGGTGTGTAACATTAACGAACACCATAAATCTAAGCAAACTCAATATGTGCGCTTTATAAAATTATTTTTAAAAGCATAAACATAACGTTAAAAATTTAGTATGTACTCACCAATTTTAATCCATGTATTAACGGTTTCCTAAACGATTTAAAACCGACAAAGAATTGTTCTAATGCAGTTTTATACTCATGACATCAAAATGACGTCATTCTCAGTTGCGATATGTAACTTAAATTATTGAAAGCAAACAAAAAAGAAACTTCACGTTATTTTAATTTTCTAACTTTCGAATACAGCGGAAACTTATTCTTTCGCTCTTCGCACAATCTTTCATCGCGAAGCCTCATAACCAAATTGAGATTTTAATGCAGTTATAACTCAAGACATCAAAATGACGTAGATCTCACTTACGATGGCTACTTTCATATGTTGATGGTTTGTCCCATGACTCATTATCTTAGAAACTGGGATATCGGGAGAACCGTCTAGAAGTGAAAATTACGAAAAATGGCTTAAAAATTGGGGAAACAGATGGATTCTGAAAGTTTTAAAGTGGAACAAAATTTGCCTCGTATTTTTTCTGCCAATGCAGCCATCTTCGCAGCCCCATACCTTACAGTTCTTTATACTTAACACATTGCTGACTAAATTTATAGACTCATTTCAACGAAAATCATGTTTGTTTTAAAAGTATTTGTTATTAATTTTTTTTAGGTTCGGGTTATTACACATTCTGGGTGTAATCATAAAAGCCGATGTTGAAACAGAAAATGGCTAAAATGTGCTTTAGCCCAATGAATGGTGACTTTTTTTAGATGGACCATGAATGCTCCAAATATTGTAAATTCGATATTTTAAAGCTGTGAAAAAGTCCGAAAGATCTTGCATTTTTTGTGTATGTATTTTTTTATTTTGTAATCTAGCTACTGCGTGACATATACTTGCTCCATCTGACGTCATTGAACTGTTAATTTAGATTTTCGCACATGCGTTATTGTTATTGCACTAATGTTTACATCTAGCTGTTCCCGTTCGCAGCGCGGAAATATCGTCGATTTTGGTACCACATACGTTAGCGTATTATATAAGTAGATTTGAGCTTTCTTCTTTCAAGCTCATTTCTCAAATGGTGTGAATTTGTATGTGATACAGACAAAAAACACAATTACTCAAACACATAGATTTTTGTTTTTATTTATAAGGACTAGGGTGCCCCTAGACTCGTTACTCTCGCTTTTTGTATAAGGCATTTGGTCCCCTAATAAGGCTTATTGGTAGGAAAGGCATAATTGACAAAGCCCAAAGATTGGATCAGATAGAATGTTACCGAGCTACACATTCCTTGGTTCTTGCTTGTTCCTTAGAACAACTTCACACTATCTTTAATTGTGTAAAACCTTTGAATACCTTGTGCGTATCTGCCATCCAGGGCGATTTTTCATAATTCGGCGACTTATACGTATAGTTAATAATTATTTCTAAGAAAACAATGCTTCATATGTTTTCTTTGATAAAAACTACGGAACAGCTATTCTATCTTGTTACAAATGACGGCTTTTCATTATTTGGCGATTTACACTTGGTCAAAACCGATACTCATTGTTCATGTATGATTGCCGTGAAAACAGTTATCCAAGCATCCATGTACATAATCCTTTGCAGATTGGCTTATTTAGCACAGCAAAATATATCATCTCGCTGCGAACAGCGCAGGGGCGAAGAATTTATTGGCTTTTAATGACCAATTGGGATTCGCCGACAAAGCATAACCCGTGAAACCATAAAAGCACGCCAACCACACAATGGGGGCACTTTTCTCCGCAATCCGTCTTCCAGATATTGAAAAATGCATTGAGTTCCCATTCTAGCGTACTAAAACGCACGTGAGTCTACGTTGGCCTTTAGCGAGGCGGCTGTTTTAAGTTTTTACACCCTCCTTCATATTTCCTGCCCCGAGAAACATATTAAAGGAAGAAGGGAAGTTTTGTGTTTTCGGAAAAATCCAATATGCAGTACTACGTGCAGCGAAGAGCAGTAAAATAATTAATCGAGCACTGTATAGAAATCTGGCAAGTAAATTCATCTAAAACGAGAGTATGATGACGATGATTAACGATTGTCAAAAATCACTCATTTCTAAACGTTCGTATATATCACAAAATTTACAAAAAAAATTAAAAATCTTACAGGGGATGAAAGAGTAGGGTTCAGTCACCGTAGCCCACCTCTGTGGTTACGACCCTGAGTCAACTCAAGTCTTTTATCCACATTATACGGTCAATATAACCTCCGAGAGCAGCCTACCTATTAAGATTAAGGCTTTAAATATTACTCTCAAAAGGATAGATTTTACTACCCAGCTACGGCACCATTCGGCAACGAACTGGGTATAACCATTTACATTTTTTTAAACAGTTATTTTTCTTTTTTTACAATTTTTACAGTTACTATAACAGAAATAAGAACACAGAATTTTGATAAGGAACCAAACAGAAGAAATAAAATGTGGATTTAACAATATATATATATATATATATAACTATATATATATAAATATACATAAATTTTGGAGGAGAGAAAAATTTTTAAAATAAAAACCTTTCCTTTTACGAGTAATTTAGATAAATTAGATAGATTAATAAATTTTGAAGTTGAGAAAAATAAAACCCTTCTTTACGTTCTGAATAAAGTATTTATAAATTTAGAATAGTAGAAAAAATGCATTAAATAGAATTAGTTTTTAGAATAATTTATATGCATGTATATCAGAATAAATTCAAAAATATAAATTTTTGAGGAGATGCTGAATTTTTGTAGTACGAAACTAAATCTTTTATTTTGAAGTGTATTATAAACTCTAGAGTAAAACAAAACAATATATATATATATATATATATACGCTTTGTCTGAATCAGAGTCATTTACTGGAAATATTATGTCCCAGACAGCACAGCAAACTTGCATCAAACTTGCAGCAAGCTTGACTTATCAAGTCAATAAAATTGAATTAAGCTTGAAAATTTCAAGCGTATGCTAGCTTGAATCAAGTGTTCTAGTTTACACTTGCCCAGCTTGCATTAAGTTTGACATAGCAAGCTTAATTTCAAACTTAAAAAAAATTCCTAATTTTTTTTTTCTAAATGCACGGGGCGCCCGTCGGCGAACTCGCCCCACATACTTTATTTTTCCATGCATTTCCCCTCTATGCTGAAATTTTCAGTTATTTTAATCTGTTTCCATCAAACGTCCGCGGCTGGGTTCGATCTCGGGAACTATGGGATGGGAGGCCAGCGTGCTAACCGTTCCGTCAATAAGCCTCTCGCAGCTACGACTAAAGTTTGAAGTGACTGTTGTCACGCCGTTTTCTGTCCAGATCGATCAGTATGGGCGATGCCAATAAGTTTCTTTTATTTTTCCATGGGATGAATCAAAATTTAAATAATGTTATGTGTGATTTATAGACTCTACTAATAGGGAAATAAGCATAATATAAACTTAAAAGCAGGACACGTTTAAAAATTTCAATATCGCAACACTCATGTTGAGCAATATTTCTGGCCAAAATCGAGACAAACGACTGATTTTGAAATCAATTTCGTAGTATAATTGTATTTATTTTTGAAGAATTTCCATATTTGGAAATATATAGAATCTTTTTTTTTTTTTTTTAATTCTATGGTCAAGTACATTTATGTCATTAATTATTTTGTGTCGGCCGGATTGTGCCTCATTCTACCACCCATAAAGTGAAGTATATTAACTAACTAAATTGTGTTAATTCCCAAGCAGCAAGAAATCCCCGGCCTCATCTCGGCCAACTGTCTTCACGGGACCCCAATTTCGCCCGTTCGACCTCGGCGCAGGACTTCCGTTGAAGGTTGGGGATGTCAGGTCGGGTGACGGTCCCTGGACCGTCTACTCCGGAGGGATTCTGTGCGTCTCCGGGCGATTTCCCGAGGATTCCCCGACAATTTGCTCTCTTATCCTGATTCAGTCGAGATTGTATCTATTGCTTTAGGGACGTTTTTAATGTGCTATACCATATAAATTTTCCACTTCAAATTGATGAAGAAAGTGGTTCTTAATTCGGATAATTAATTTCTTCAAATAAAGATGTTAATTAATAGTTATATTTTCAAAATACAGTAACTTTTAACACGCATCAACACCTAATGTAGTATGCTAGATTTCACAATTTAACTAATATAATTTTTATTCGCCCTTTCATTTTTATAGAATTTAAGACATATGTAGCTCTCTTAAAATATTTTCCTATTAAATAAGAAATAAATATAAAATATTTAGTCATGAATCTAGTCTAATAATATTTTAGAAATCAGATGAGTAAATTATTTCTGTGTTAAAACGTTGAAACTTGTGCTGAACATAAGTAAATCGTTATGCATATATTTAATTACATAATCATAGTGTCACATAAATTAAAATATGTATTGTGATATTTTGTGTATTTACAAGAGAAAATTCTTCTTGGATAAATTCAAAATGTTCCAGTTTATTTCAAGGAAATTCGGAGATTACATAATTAAATTTATAATGAGACTTATATTAAATGCAATACAAAGAGGCACATACGGAAGTATTTGTGTTAACCATACGGAGTTATACAAGGACTTTTAAAATGCTCAAAATGCTAATTAAAGAATGTAGAAATGAAACTAGTTCATTTGCAATGCTCACGTTTAATTTCAATGTTATAAAAAGAAATAGGTTTTAGAAAATATGTAATGGCAAAACATATTTTCAGTATTTTATTAATTTTTTAAAATATTCGATGTTTTATTCTTTTAAAAAAGGTTGCAAAGTCGCTGTAAATCATAAATTGCTTACTTCGACTTCTGATCCAATTATATTATGCATGCAATTTTATTTTCTGTTCAGCAGAGATTTCAACAAGTAGCAAAAGTACATTTGTTTTAAGTGAACAAACACAGAAATAATTTACTAACCTTTTTAAATTGAGTGTGTTTCTTGTTGATATGTTATCTTGTGTAAGCCGTTAAACTTTTGAATATGCCACCCAACATTTCGAAGCTAACTGAGCGCTCCCGAAAAAAATACTGCCAGGCAGAATGAAAAGGGGGCTTCTTATTGGATGGAAGATAAAAGAGATAGGAGCGGGCGAAATTCTGCGAAATGAATAACACGTCGGCGGTATAGCTTCAGCAGACGTTAAATGGACGTCGAACAAAAATTCCCGAGTACGAGCCGATGAAATAGACAGTCGGCCAACTTTTTACCGAACTCTTTTGCTGCCTGGGTTATATTAAAATTTATTTTTAGGGCTAATTAATTAGTTAATGGAATTACTAATGTTAATTAGATGTAAATAAAACTAAAACTCCCCTCGTGTTACACTTCAGAGGGGCTTATCCCATTCATTCCTTCCCCTTGCGTGTTCTAATGTCCAGGTTTTGTGCGATAATAAAATAAAACACAACTTTTACGAACTTTTCTTTACTTAATATGAGCAAATTTGAGAAACGCTAGACAATTAATGTCCATTCTCTTTCACAGATGGCGCCATCAACGCACGCTTTCGAAAGAGAAAATCAAGCTGTATTCCAGCTTGACAATTCAACTTGACTTCTGCAAGCTTGCTGCAAGCTTAAATTGAATTGAACTGTCAACCTTGTATTAATCCGTCAAATTCAAAGAAATGTCAAGCTTGATTTAGGCCGTTGCTATCCGGACCGACCGGTGCGGATAGCTTACAGGCTATTCGGCCCGTTCTGTAGTGCTGCCATCTATATTTAAATGTCCGTACTAATAATTCACCAATAATTTATTTAAAATTGTATGTTTATTTAGACCAAAGAAAACGAATTTCGTCCGCAATTTCTATTTTTAAAATTTATATTAAAACTGACTGAAAACTGACGCCAACACCGTCGGTAAAGTGGTATAAGTCATCATTTTCAAAATTAATTTTCTCGCTAACTATTTCTCTTAGAGACACGGGATTTGTTTCATTAATTTTCTTAGACAAAGAACAACATTCTTCTAAATATAAAGGGTAAGAAAGAGGGACCGTATAAAAACTAAATTTCGTATTTTAAATGTACACAACCCCTAGTAAAAAAATGCCATATCTGAAAGCTAGTCTTAATTTGACGAACTTTTCTAATTGGAAGTATGTTTCGATCACTTACGGTTTAAAAAATAATTGCCTTAACATCTATTTTGAATGACCCGGTAACGGTATACTTATAAATCCTTTATTTTTAAGAATTATTATTTAAAACCAAAGAGTTAAATGATAATTTACCATGAATCAGAGTAAACTCTTGCACTTATAAAAAGAAAACCAGTAATAATAATCCATAACTGATTACGAATCAGACTAAAGGTGGTAATATATTACAGAGAACGTGCATGTTAAATCTGTAGAGTCTTATATTCTTTTTTTAGGATTGCCTGTTAGGTGAGAGATAGTATTTAAAATTTTCGAAAATGTTATAATTTGTTACCGAATGACTAGGACTTTGTCCTAAGAATACACACAAATTGAACAATCAGTTAATTAAATTAATAATTCAGTAATTAAATTATTTCTTTATTTTATTATTTTCAAGAGAATATATCATATTACCTTTAAGATTTTAGTTAATCTGGGGCACATGGCTTCTGAATATTTTGATATTAGTTTGAATGTTTTATTGTCATTTATATATAATTCATCACTATTTAGAAGTTCCACAAAACTTGGAAATAAAAATGATTTAAATATTTTAGAGAAAAAAAAGTGAAATTATTATGATTTTAAGTTTCATTAAAATTTAAATAAATCGTTTGAAGTCAATTCAGTTTCTATTCAGCTTTTAAAAATTTTCATTTATATAATTTTGAATATTTTGTTTAAAAAAATCTCAATAAAAGGATGTATCTTTCTAGATAGAATAGCTGATATAAAAAATGTGATAAAATATTTATTATCACATAGCTTTTAAATGTTTTTACTGGGTATAATATTCTTAAATGTAAAATGTTTGTACAGTACATGTATTTTGTGAGTTGAAGAGGAATCAACCTCAAAGAAATTGCTTGACCGTACACTATTTCCGACGGTCATAGTATCTTTTGTTGGAGGAATCTTTCCTTTTTTCCAGGAAAAAGAAGGTAAGATTTCCCTCCCCTCCTTTCCTCCCTTTTATGACCTTCATGATCTTGACATGTGGCTTGGTTTTAAATTTTTGTGATTAATATGATAATAGATTAAAATTGAATGCTCTGAAATTACAAAAGCACCTCCTTTACTCAAAAACAAAAGAATTTGGGGGCAATCCAATATTTGATTAAATATATTATCATATTTACTGAACAACGAAATAAGTTCATGTACAATATTTAAGTAAAAATTATTGGTTTAAAGGGCGGGGGGGGGGTGAAGGGAGGATTAGTTTTTTTTTTTTTTCTGGTTGGCGTTTTTTCCGTTAGAGTTTTTCCTACATTCTTTATGTTTTTAATGTGAAGCTGGAAAAAGCGCCTTCACCCCACTCTTCTACAAATTTGATTTGAAACCAGGATTTAAGTGAAAATACTAATGTTTCTACTGGGGGGGGGAGGGGGGCTTTCAGAGTATGAAAAAAATTTCACTTCACCAAAACCTAGGGGGCAATGGGGCTACTGTGCATACTGTGCACTTATAAATCAGACAACTGTCCTTGGAAAATTACCTGAATGTCAATTTTCAATGGAGATAAATCTCTACTTATTATAAAAGAAGGTGTCTGTGTGTGTGTGTGTGTGTGTGTGTGTGTGTGTGGGTGTGTCTGTCGGCAGCATTACGGACAAACGGCTACACCTAGAAACACCAAATTTGGTACTCGGGAAGATGTAAATATGTAGTTGTGCACCTCGAAGCGATTTTTTCAAAATTCGATCTAGATTTTTTTTATTTTATGTTTTATGCGATTTTTGGCAATTTTTCTCACCTAATTCGTAATAACGGCGGAAATTACGCTGGCAGCAAAACGGCATTTGTATCATCGGATACAGGAGGAAATGTTCTTTTAAAGACAGTTTGTTCTGAATACGTAACATGATTTACCGATTTTTAGAAATTTTTTTACTAAACATCTGCTTCGCGATTTTTTTTCGTAAAATAATTTTAAAACTGTCGCATCTTGAATTCTATCCGTCATAACTTTTAGATATTTTGACAAATCGTGAAACATTCTTTTCTCCCTCTTTTAAAATAAAAACGAAAAAATTATGTAAATTAGATGATTTTTTACGAATTTTAATGCAGCCTAATGTTTGGAATTTAATAGCATCAACGCGATCTTACGCCATTCATTACATTGCGATCACGGCACGAGAATTTATGTTCGGTTGTTGCCACAGAAAGGATTAAAAAAAAGGGTTTTTTCAACCAATCGAGTTTTTAAATGGGATATCAGAATTTCAATTCGCAAGTGAGGATCTATGACGTCAAATGCTTTAAGATACGTAAAAATTACGCCATAATTTTAACTCATTTATTCCAGCTCTGTTTTCAACACAGGGAGACGATATTTTGATTAAAATTTACTGTAGAAATAAACTAAGAAATTCGCGATTATTATTATTAGAAGTGGTATTTTAATCCGGTGCTTATTTAAAAATTGAAATGTTTTCACGGCGCTGAAAATGTTCATTTTAAAAGTAACAAAGTTCGTTTCAAAGCGCGATATATTAAAATTTTTCTATTTACTATTTTTATTTTTGGCATTTAATTTAGCGCAGGCGTTGCCTAACATACGCATGCAGGTTGCGAGTATAGTTTTATTTTAACGTTGAATTACGTTCCTCCATAAAGGTCCAACGCAAAGTTTTAATGATACCGTTTGAAAACCATTATGCGAAATATCGAAATTAACTCCCTCAATCTACCGGGGTATCCTTTACGGCAGTCAAACAGTGACGTCATAAATTAAAAAAAATGCGTGAAATTTGTAAACTCTGCAACTCTAACGCCCTGTCACAATTAAAATGGGAATAAGTAGCTCCTCGAGATTACACAGTTTGATGTTTTTCAGGAGACAGGACTATGGAGGATATAAAAGATATCGCTATATTAGATAGATGGTTATTTGAAATGGCACCCCTTGGATATTTTCTCCCCACAGTGAGATGAAATGGTTTGCGTGCCAAATACGCCAATCTTATAAAACTATGTATAAATTAAATATATATGGAGAGTTTCCTTAATGGCAACCATTATGTGAAATGATTATTATTTATGCTAATGTGTAAATTGCAAAGAATCGCCACAGAATCACAAGATCCCATTGAGGCCAAATAATCTAAGCTGTTTCTTTTAAGGGAGCCTTGAAGAGGGAGAAGCGAGTATAGATAGTATTAATGTACGTAATAGGTAGTATTATTAGATTTGTAAAGATAATATGAATAAATCGCAATGTACCACGTTAATAAATATTTCATGAAATTAAAAGTGTTTATCCTTTTTCAACGGTTGTCTTACAACCAACTAAATGAAAAGTAATTCTAATTTGCGTTAATATATCCCGCAGTCATTTCAAGAGAGGAGATTACTTGAACTTTTTTAAAAATGAAATTCTGTTTTCTCACATGCAGATATGATTTTAGTAGTAAAATATTCCCTTCTTCCCGTATGAAGAGCGGGTGCGCAGCTATTTTAAAAACATCTCTTGAAAATAGCATGAATGAATTCAGAAGACCTCAAAACGTGTAAATACACCAAAATCTCGAAGTCGAATTTTTTCATGATTACAATACGTTCCTTATATGGTACATGTTCGGAAAGAAATAAATGGTGCTCCATTTCATGTAGTGTCTTAGGTATTTAATGCTACAACTTGAGCCTAAAAAACAGTATTATGTAGAAATAAGACATTTTGAAAGCCAGGAGTTCTCTGCAAACCATTAAGCTTTCCACTTTTTTGATAGTGAATGACACTGACGTATTTTTTTGAGTCATTATACTGCAATGATCAGGTTAGTACTCATGACACAAACTTTACATTAAGAGTCAAATAATTTTGCTCTTTTTTTTTTTTAAATTCCACATCACGAATAATTTCGAATTACACATGTAAGGAAAATTTTAGTTTCCTACCGTGCGAAGAACGGGCACGCAGCTAGTACAAAATAAATGAAAGTACTTCTGTTTGCGCCCTTTCGTGTGCCCACTCCTGCCTTACATTTTTTTATTTCACGCCCCCCCCCCCTGCTCATCTAAAAAAATAACCCCTTCAATATTGTGCGCTTTTTTCCGACTTCCTATGGTTACATATTTACATTTTAATAAAATTTAAACTTCCAATTCATTAGTACTCATTTAATGTTGATTTACTGTCATATGGAAGATAAGAGATGGTACTCAAAAGTGTAGGGTACTATTTCGAAACGACTTGCCTTTTATTTTATTGTATTGCAGTATGATCAGCGACCCTTGTTCTTGTTTAGTAAAACAATATAGTTAATTTGATACATTGGTAATTGTATAGTACCTTTTTTTCTGAATAATTATATGTGCCTGGAAAAATGGAGGAGGATACCTTAGTCCGTTCTTATAATGGCTGAACTCTACTAGTACATAACCGATAACATTTATGCAAAACAGATCATACAGTACTTTTATGAATATTTCGCAGTGCCATATTCTCTTTGGTCATTTGATAGTAAAATGAATGGATACATTGTATTGCATTGTGTATTTAAGGCAAACACTACACTTGGGATAATCTGTCTAAGGGATGTCTCAGGCGGCAAACTTTCTAAGGGGTTCAAACGCTTATTCACGTGACATCTAGAGAAAACCGACCAAAGCTCCAGATCGACAGCCGCACGGTAGGTCAGAATCCTTGAATGACTGGTGACAATACTGATGATACTGAATTCTGAGAACCAATTTTCGATGTTTTAAATGTATGAATAGAACAAATGAAATGCTAATTACTTAAATATAAGTGCTGCAAAATATATAAAATAACGTCATTGTTTATTACCCTCCGCTAAAGAGGGTAATAGTTTTGGGCAGACAAAAAAAGTCGTGGATGATAATTGATAGTAAATAAAATCTTACAGATCTCACGGAAATTTGAAACACACCAAGATCCGACACATGATTGGAATAATGGATACTTGAAAAATTTCAAAGTAACGTCAGATGAAACAAAAGGGGAAACTGTAAGATTTTGTCAGAGCGTCTGCGACTGGCTGTCAAGTTCCCGAGGTTCCGATTTCATTTTTCAGAACTTGGATTTGTTTCCAGAGTCGCGTTCAAACTTTTGTCCCTCCTCGGAGCAAGTGATGGTGTTCTGTCGTGGCATTTCTAAAATTTTCATTTTTGCGGGATCAGTGTGAAATAGCTCGTAGGCTTGGTATTTCACGCTCTACTGTTCAGTATTACATCGTTAAATATCAGAAGAATATACCCGGGACTGTTGTTCAAGGCCGCGCTGGCCGTCCTCGCCAGTTGTCTAATCCGGAAGAAAGTCATCGTGAAACTAACCGTCTATTTATGCAAAGAAAAAGGGAAGATCCAGATTTTCGTGCTCAAGAAGCGGAATCCAAATCCAGAAGACAAGACAGAAAACGTTTACGACTCTGTCTAGATATACCATCGAAAAGACCAAGAACAGATACTGATCTAAATGTAAGGTGTGAAGAACTAGAATTTCGTAAATTAGCTGAGAAATTTTTCGAAGCTGTTGCTGATGGTCCAATCCACCAATGCTATTGTTGTGATCGACTGTGGTTCAAAAAGTCAATAAGAACCCATTCCAAAACAACTTTACTGTCCAAAGGAGCGACAACGGACTTTATAAAACTAGTCTTTTACAAAGATATCGATGATATTGGCAAATTTTGCAAAACATGTTACGATTGTTTGATTAAATTGACAATACCAGAATTAGCTATAAGCAATGGCTTCGAATTCCCCGAAATACCGGATTGTTTAAAATACTTGACACCACTGGAAGAACGGTTGGTTTCTCCCCGTTTGATTTACATGCAAATACATCCTGCACATGGCTGCCAATACAAATTAAAAGGTTCTGTCAAAAAACCTCTTTAGCGGAGGGGAAACTAATTTCAGCTGAAGGCTGAATATTTTTTTAGTATTTTGCTTAATATTCTTTAAATATGACAATTTATCTATAAGAATACTTACTCATTTTACCATTTCACGCCATAGGACAAAGTGCTCATAAAACTTAAGAAAAATGTTATGAGAATGTGTTGTATTAGGGGAAACATTTTTAAAATTTACTTAAATGTGTGCAACTGTACTTGTAACTAGCGCAATGCAAAGTGAAAATTTAAAATCTTAAATGTACTATGCTTATAACTATTTAAAATTAAAAATCATTCATTTTATGACCTGAGAGTTTTTACTTTCCGAACATGTACCATATAAGGAAAGTATTGTAATCATGAAAAAATCTGGAGTGACTCCACTCAATTTTCCGAACACTTATGATTAAGATCATTACCAAGCATTTAAATAAATTTTAATTGATGAATAATTCAAACATGCATACCAAATGGAAGCTCAATCGAATGCACCGTTTAAACGCTAAGCGCGCTTTCAAGAATTTCTCCCCATAGGCCATAATGTAAAAGAAATCTTTGTCGTAGTCCTCTAGAAAAACTAAAAGTCCTATACACGCCAAAATCAATACCGGTCTTGTGACGGTGGTTTATAACATATACACCGAATTTGAGCTCAATCGAATCCCCGTTCAGGAGCTATCGTGTTCACTCACATACACACAAACAGAGCGCCGGCAGCATAGGGCAAGGGGGGTAAATGCCCCCCCTGGATTTTTGTATGCAGTGTTTTCCCCTGCTTTTTGCTCTTTCCAACATGGTAACCATACGTTGAAGTAGTCTTTACCCCCCCCCCTTGAGTAGTCTTTGCTTCCCCCTGAAGTAGTCTTTGCCCCCCTGGGAAATATTCTGTCGGCGCCCACACACACACACACACACATCTCGTAAAAATAGCATTAAGGAATTCAGAAGACCTCAAAACGTGTAAATACACCAAAATCTCGAATTCGATTTTTTTCATGATTACAATACTTTCCTTACATGGTACACCCTCCAAAAAAGGTATTCGAACAAGAGAGAAATTTCCTATATTAGATTTACGAATAATAATTGAGTTTTTGAAAAATGCACAACTTTACGGAAATACGAAATGTCGCATTTATACATAGCCTAATTCATATTCTATGATAAATAATTTTTAATATACGAAACCAACGTAGGAAATTTCTCTCTTGCTCGAATACTTTTTTTGTAGGGGTACATGTTCGGAAAGTAAAAATTCGACTTCGAGATTTTGGTGACACGTTTTGAGGTCTTCTGAATTCATTTATGCTATTTTTACGAGGTGTATGTATGTATGTGTGTGTGTATGTGAGTGAACACGATAGCTCCTAAACGGGGCATTGGATTGAGCTCTAATTGGGTATATATGTTGCAAACCACCGTCGCAAGACCGGTATTGAGTATGGTACGCATAGGACTTACAGTTTTTCTACAGGGCTACGACGAAGATTTCTTTTACATTATGGCCTATGGAGGAAAATTCTTGAAAGTGCGCTAGCGTTTAAACGGCGCATTCCATTGAGCTTCAATTTGGTATATATGTTTGAATTATTCATCGATTAAATTTATAAAAATGCTTGGTAATGATCTTAATCGTAAGTGTTTGGAAAGTCGAGTGGAGTCACTCCAGATTTTTTTATATTGTTAAACCTGACACTAGTTTGTTCAATTAAATAAGTGCAAAAATATTATCTGCTTAGCACACAAAAGGTCACTGTGAAAATTATATTTGAGCTATGTTACAGCACTCCAAAAACATTTATACATGGACATGGTTACAAAAAATTAAATGAAATACCTATTAATAAATAAACTAATTTATATTGCCTTCATTTTAGAATTTCTCTTTCCAATGTTTCGCGTAAAGAAGGGGGGGAGGGGAAAGCTATATAAATAAAATTAGACTTTTGTCTGTACATTTCTTGGAATTCAAAAATTTTGCGATTTCTATCCGTTTCAAGCACCCGGGAATCCGATGCGACCCTCAAAAAAAAGTTTGTCTGTCTGTCATTCTGTCATTCTGTCATTCTGTCCGTGACGCTTTTTTTGTTTAAGCATCACGTAAAAACGACTGAAGCGAATGATATGAAATTTGGTGTCATGATAGGTGGTCACTCAACTTAAAACATAGGCGTCGAATTTTAAAAAAATCTTGATTAGATTTTCAGATTTTGCGAAAATCATTTCAAACTGCGTAAATTTGTGTTCAAGCATCACGCAAAAACGACTGAAGCGAATGATATGAAATTGGGTGTCATGATAGGCGGTCACTCAACTTAAAACATAGGCGTACAATTTAAAAAAAATCCTGATTGGATTTTGAGATTTTGGGAAATTCCTTTCAAACTGCGTAAATTTGTGTTCAAGCATCACGTAAAAACGACTAAAGCGAATGATATGAAATTGGGTGTCATGATAAGTGGTCACTCAACTTAGAACACAGGCGTCGAATTTTCAAAAAATCTTGATTGGATTTTGAGATTTTGCGAAAATCCTTTCAAGCTGCGTAAATTTGTGTTCGAGCATCACGTAAAAACGACTGAAGCGAATGATATGAAATTGGGTGTCATGATAGGTGCTCACTCAACTTAAAACATAGGCGTCGAATTAAAAAAAAATCTTGACTAGATTTTGAGATTTTGCGAAAATCATTTCAAACTGCGTAAATTTGTGTTCGCACATCACGTAATAACTGCAAAGGTGAAAAAATGATATTTGGTGAAATGATAGGTGGTCACTCACCTTAAACTATAAGCATCTAATTAAAAAAATTGATCAGATTTCGAGATTTTGCGAAAATCGTTTAAAACTGAGTGAATCTTTGTTCCCGCATTAAGTAATAATGACTAAAGCGAATGATATGAAATTTGGTCACATGATAGATGGTTGCTCAACATAAACTATAGGTGTCCAATTTTTTAAACATTTTTATTAGATTTTGAGATTTTGTGAAAATTCTCTCAAAATACGCTTATATTTCTTCAAACATCACGTAATAACGACTAATACGAATGACACGAAATTGAGTGATAGGATAGGTAGTTGCTAATCTTAATTTATAGGCGTTGAAATTTTAAAATATATTGATTACATTTTGAGATTTTGCGAAAATCGTTTTAAAATGCTGAAATTTTGTTCCAGCATCACGAAATAAAGACTGCAGGGAATGGAACGAAATTGGGTGACAGGATAGGTTGTCACTCAACTTAAATTCTAGCCTTCAAAATTTTTCAAAAATGTTGATCAGATTTTGAGATTTTGCGAAAATTATTTCAATATGCGTCAATATTCGTTCGCGCATCACATAATTACGACCAAAGCAAATGAAATGATATTACTTAGTTACTCTCTAATCTGTAATATTTTAACAATACATAAAATTATAACTTCGCTTTCTTTACTTTGGCAACATACTACATCCATTCTGTGTACTCCTACAATGCTGACGAAAGTTCTTGCTTTTTAGAAATTTGCATTCAGTAACCCGTCAAGGACGGGTACTTCAGCCAGTAATAAATAAAATAAAAGAATTATTCTTCGAAAAGCTAAACCTGTTTAATTGCATGATTGGTTTAAAAAGTTGAATATATGGAGCAGAATATAATATTTCTGTGTTTTTTATTGACTTTATTATATTTATGTTACTTTCATGCAGGGCCGTATTATCGAATGGGCAAATAGGGACTTTACCCAGGGCCCCAATTTCAAATGTTGTTCTGAAATATTCTTTTTTATATCAAAATTTTATGTAAAGTAAAACAAATTTCATAGATGGGGCTTCCAAATCCATCAATGCCCCAGGCCCCTGATGCTCATAATCGGGCCCTGCTTTCGTGAGATACTACATCTTTAGAATTGTATTTGTTTGCCTCATTAAATTTATTTTAAGAAAACGAACACGACGTGAGGAGCCCTCATCCCTTATGTAAAAGTTAATTAAATTTTATTAAACCAAACCTTTATATATATATATTGCAAACTTGAAGTATGTTTAAAAAAATAATAGTTTACATAAAAATATATGTAAAATTCATTAAAAAAATAATAAGCAAAGTTAACAAGCGAGGATTATTTCCGATGAATTTAATGATCGTTAAAATTGGAATTGTATAAAAATTTGCAAAATTGTTTGTTTCATTTGATAATTTTACATACGTATAAAATAACGTCATGAAATACATTAAATATGTATAAAAGAATTTTCATGCAATTCTATTTCCAGTCGTCAAACCTTTCGGAAACTTACGATTGCCTTTATTGTAAAGCATTACACTGAATTTCATTAACGGGAATTTAAATTTTTGTAGTTTTATACCTCATATTAAAAGCTTACTCATTTCAGACCAAAGCTTAAATATAAATTTTAAAAATAGAAATTGCGGACGAAATTCGTTTTCTTTGGTCTAAGTAAACGTACAATTTTAAATAAATTATTGGGGAATTATTAGTACGAACATTTAAATATAGATGGCAGCACTACAGAACGGGCCGAATAGTCTGTAAGCTATCCGCACCGGCCGGTCCGAATAGCCACTCTGCTTGATTTAAGCTAATGTGCTGTCTGGGGTATATTGATTGAAGATGTCTCTTCTAATCAATAAATCGATCATGCTGAACGGCTATGTGATTGACTTTTTTCTCCGTATCTCGTACCCATTTTTGAGATAAGAACACTCACTGCAAATTTAAGCGCTAGGTGGCGCTGTAAGCGATTTTCTTGCTTAGCGCACTGCAACTTTACTAAGGCTAGACCCCACTTTTATGACTATAACTCTTGCCGTTCAGAAATTATTGGGGTGACAACGGACTTTAGAGGGCACTCTGTTGATTTTGTTCACTTTTTACAGTTTTCGCCGGGCCATTATTTTTAGATATATTTTTCAAGATCCATCAAAATATCATTTTTACTCATAAACTGAAACCATTATCTAATATATTACGTAGCTGAAAACGAAACCTTTAGCCAAATAAAGATAATGTATACACAATATATGACATTCCCGGTGAACAAACATAGGAATAAAATAGCTTATCCCTTCCCCCATATACACGCACCTACTTTTTCCTAGCCAACAGCAGAAATGGGGTATTTTTATTCTTCTTTCCATCCGAACAGAGCACTTCCTCAAGAAAATCTGTAACGGAAGCTCACTGGGTGAAAATATTTCAATAAGTTGGGTAAGCACACTACTCAAACAGTTTTCACTTCTGTTGAAAGGCGAGTATATTTGATGATGAGTTACGATGGGAAGACGAGAGCGGAAAGTCTTATTTTTAAATTTATCAAAGTAAATGCTCTTTGATTTGATCAAAAGTGTCTCACATATTCCTAAGAAAATTCCGATGTAAAGTGTGTTTAAATTCGAGCGTAACAGCATTTCTATTGAATCTATTCGATTCTTAAGCTGTGCAATAAAATGATAAAGAAAGAAAAAAGAAGAGAAAAAGTGGAGTATTCGACTTTCTTTACGAGGGGAAGAGCCCTTTATAGGGCTATCACACTGAGAAAAATCCGACCAACTTTCCTTGCAAATCAAGTTTCTGGCCGATTTTCTCTGCCGTTACCTTGACGACCGCGAACTCCAACTTTTTCCTTTCCGAAGGAAAAAATCCGAGTCGGACGAAATTTCGGCCAATTACAGTATTTCTTCCTGCTACGTCATAAGCAATTTCGAGCAATGGCGACTATGTTCGAAGCTTGGCAGCTTGGCTCGATGTCAGAATCACTTGTAAATAAAATTATGGCCGCGTTCAACTGGAATTTGGAATTAGAGATTGCTGGCCATCCGATGCTGCCGAAATTGCAGCCGATCCGATGTAAATATACCAACGCATTTATAAGTAAAATAAGAACCTGCACGCCAAATCAGCGATGCGATGACTATTTGGCGTCGGAGGGAGTTTGTTTACTTTTGTAACTCTTAAAGATAACCACGCCTTCAAGTCTGTCGGAAAAGTTGGTCCAGCGCGAAGTTGCTCTGATTTTCCCTTTAGTGTGATAAGGCCATTAAATTACCAAGGTTTTTTTTTACGGGCGGGAACTTGCCGATTCGGTATTGTCCCATACAACTGCCAGAAGATGTGGACATTTTATTATGGGGGCACCCAGTGACCGACCAGCGTTACTCCCTATGAAGGGACGGACACAATGACAGCCACGCCCAGTCGGGGATCGAACCCCGGGAGTTGAACCCGAAGATGGTGCTTTATCCACCATACAACTCGGTCGGCTTAAATTAGCAAGTCAAATATCGGTTTTTAACAACTTATTTATAAATTTTCCCAACTGGGTTTGTGCAATTTTGCCAAGTCCACCCGGAATAGAAAAAAGATATCATAGTTGTCATTTAAAAATTCTGCTACTAAATTTGTAATTTTTCCGGACACAGCAGTTTTTGATTGAATGAAAAGAAAAGATTTACAAATTTCTTTCTTCTCAACTAAAAAACATAATATAGCTTTTGTTTAAAGAAAAGAAAAAGAAGAAGCTAAATGATATTCTCTATTAAGTCCACCAGAAGCGTCATAAACATCAGAAGTTAAGAGAACTCCATCAGAAATGCAGTGAATATAGTTTTGTTAAAAAAAAATACCAAGTTTGGTACCTGGGTTCATGATTTTGGCAGTGTAATAGAATGCTGTAATGTACCAATGTTAAGGGGAAAGGATCCTCCCCCCTTTCCTCAGTAAGGGCCCTGCTGTAAAGACATTAAAATTAAATACAGTGATACCTTGAGATACGAGTTCAGTTCGTTCCTTGACGGAGCTCGTTGATAAAAATAATCTTTATTCATATCACGAACCAATTTATGCCATTGAAATAAATTATTTAAAATGCTATTAATCTGTACCAATCACAATTGAATCATTCCAATTTTCATATAATATAAAGATCAATTATAAAGATCAATTTTATAGATACAAATTAAATATACAGTATTAGGTGTACAATTTTGCTTCCGCCGTTTTCCTAGAAATTGCTTCAGCGTTAAGTAAAGGTCGGAATAAATAGGCGTCATGCAAATAACTCGGATGTCTCTCAACAGAAACCCATAGAAAAAATAGTCGATTTGTGTCTGCATCCAAAAGTTGTTCTCGACTGAAAATGTCAGTCTACGGGTTAAATTCTCATAATTTGCCAGTTTTTTTTTTTAAATCTTTCCAGTTTTCTTTTCTTCAGTATAAAGAAATCTGCTGCTGAGGTCAACGAATGCTATCGAATAGTATTTACGTTGAGGCCTCCATTAGTGAAAGAACGTACCGTGAGTGGTTTTAACTTCAGCACAACAAGAAAGGAGATTTTCATGTTAAGGAACGGCCGGCCTTGCTGTGTAAAAGAGGAGGCTCTTGAAGTGACAAAATTGGAGGTCCTAGTCAAAGTCAAGAAGAATTGTGAATTCACACAATCACTGAGAGTGAATCAACAAGCAATTTGAATTTTGAATTATATATATATATCGCCAGTTCTTTAAATAAAACCTCCAATTTTGGGGAGGAGGAAAAGGGTCTAAGCAAAGTTTTACATCTAATACGTACTGTTAAGTGTTAAACTTGAAACACACATAAGTTGGCAGAAACATGGGTAGCGTGGCAAAGTGTCAGTCATGAACTTGGATATAGTACGTTCGTCGACGCATTCTAAAAGATCTAAACAAAATTTGCCTGTAAGATGGCGCTGTGAGTCGTAATCATTAAATTTAAATTGTGCGCATGTGTGCATTAGAAGTAGATTACATTATGCTTTGTCGCTAGAGGCCGTTTATGCAGTTAATCATTAAAAAAAGGTTCTTCTTCTGTTTTCGGGAAGAATTCACGGAAATATAAAGTTTCCAAGAAGTACGGAAATTATTCGTTGAAGAATGAGGGATAAATTAGTGTATAAAGACGAATTTTAGTGAGAATGTGGCTTTTAGCACAAAAATTTAAACATTTACAATTACAGTGAAATACGTTTAACACGAAAACGCTTAACATGAAAAATCGGTTAACACGAAATGACACAACGGTTCGGAACGCAAAATATGCAGTTTAATGCATTTTCGTTCTTTTAACACGAAACAAAAATCGTTCAACACGAAAAAATGTTCATTTTTAATCTTCAGGGGCATGTTTGCGACAAGTCACTAGAACGTTTATGTGGAAAATATATATATTTTTTTTAATTCTGGGAAATGGTTTTTCTACCTTTTGTCATGCTAGAAGTATTAATAACATCATCCATCAGGTCTCTTCCCCCCCCCCCTCCCCTAATGATTAGAATTCTTATTTGTATCAAAGAATCAACGTTTGATGGGAATGCACTTTAGTTGTTCTCATAGGGCCTGTTTACATGCACACAAATGCGGAGTAAATGCCGAAACTTTCGCCGCTTTCTACCCCTTTGGATGTATTGCACATGTTGCGCTCAGCATGGAATTCAGTGAAACCTATACGACCATCCGAAATTGTTTTCGCCGTGCAGGATTCTCCAAAATAACAAATTCTTTAGCATTGCAAGAATCAGCCGACAATGAGAGTGAGCCGACATTTAACGAAATATTTGGGAAAGTTTCAGAATTACTGGACTGCCCAACAATATCAATAAATGAATATGTTTCGTTCGATAATGATGTATAACTACGGCACCGATTATGACAGAAAAATAGATTTTGGATATTGTTAAAAATCCAAAAGATTCTGTTGATTCCGACGACGAGTCTGACAACGGATTCAACGACGCACAGATCCCGTCCCCTCTACTTCAGAAGCGCGAAAAATGATAGAGAGTGTACGCCGTTATTTAGATGCGCATTGTAATGGAGAAATGAATAAAAGTATGGACAATCTTGAAAAATTTGTGGACAATATGGCTCTGAAAAATACATTTCAAAAAAAAAAAAAAAAAAAAAAGATAACTGATTTTTTCTCCCCAAAATAAAATCTATCTATATATTATTTTGAAACATGTTTTTCTTTCGGGAACTAAATTGAGAGAACGGCTGGGTGTAAAAACTCGGTTGAGGTGTCTGAAGAAAGGTCCCGACCCGTAGATGTGCCATCAAAAGATAAAATTAGAAAAAGTCGGACGCTTTAGGCGTGGCGGAACGGCAAAGGTGCAAATTTTCGCCATAGAAATAACATTGTGGTTTATTAACCCCATTGTTGGCAGACGATTGATATGCGTAAGCTGCGTAAGGTTTGATTTATTTAAAAAAAAAATATTTGTTAGAAATTGCAATGTTGTATTAGAAATTGTAAATGTTGTGTGGCAACAGTGTGTAGTGATAATAAATGTGTTGTTCTAAATTCTGATTAGAATAAGAGCAAGTATGATTTAAAAAAAGAAATGAAAACCGACTTCGAATTACTTCACCATAAAGAAAAATTAATCGCATTCTAAATTAAAAGGCTTTGGCCAAATTCTCACGAAGTATAGCAGATATTGCCAAATTGAGTTCAGTCTTGGAGACTTATTTTTTGAAGACAAACTTGGCGATAACTGGCCAAAACTGGTAATATTTCGCCATAGAAATAACATTGTGGTTTATTAAAACTCATTCTTGGCAGCTAAAAACGCCTTCTTTATTTTGACGCTTTATCGCTTATCTGTAAATCTGGAACGTGTTTTTACTGTATCCACTAATTTAGAGAACGGCTAGGTGTAAGAGACTTTTTAAAGTGTCTAAAAAGGGCCTTAGCCTGTAGATGTGTGATCATAGGCGCCGACTTCATGGGGCTTGAAGGGGCTTCAGTCCCCCCAATATTTTTATTCAGGGGGCTGAGGCCCTTCAAAAATTTCACTCAACTTATTTGTGTCAAATCATATTTCTTCCTCCAAATCGGTTAAACTTAAGAATCCTAAAAACAGAGAATGTATCGCTAGCTTCTTCTGTCTCCCACTCCGCTTTTTCTTTCACAGGGATTCAGGAATTACGTTGGGCGCCTGTAATGCCGTAAGGCACTGATGTCAACCTTCTTTATCAAGAGCACAAGCACAAACAAATGACCATCAGATAGCTAGGCAAAAAGAAACGGGTTTTTTCCCCCCCAAGAACCCTTCAGATTTTACACCGTGACACAATTGATGTTGGAATTGCTTTCTAGTAGGGAGAAGACTGCGCTTTTTTTTAGGAGGGTCGTTCTCATGTAATGTAATCTTTCTTTTTTAAATCAGTACAGCAAAAGCTTTCACTTTTGTTCTATTGTGAGATACAGACTCTTCTGTAGACGTCTGACCATAAGGGAGATTTTCCCATTGTGCAAAACTGCAAACGATTGTGACATTCCCATTTCCCAGCAGTATTAAGTTTCGATGCTGAAAATAAACCGTTTAAATGTGACTTAAAAACAATTCAAGGCAGAAAATTGATCGTCAAATTTAAGTTTGAAGATTTTAAATCATGAAGAACCTTGTGAGATAGATGAAAAATTGATGTTTAATACAGTTTCGGATATAGACAGTATTCATTTCTTTATATGCTTTATCAAAACTTTACTAATATCGAACGCTTAACGTTTCTGATTTAGCTACAGTTAAGAGCTAAATAAAAAATGATTTCATAAAAATCTTCGAGCAGCACAACTTCTGGATTATATTTTATAATTGCTTGCTCTTATCTTCTCTCTTTACATATAAAACTCTATCACCCATCAAGGGCGTAATCAGAGGTGGGGGGGGGCGGGGCGGGCTACGCGGGCTGAGCACTACTTTGCTGTCTCCCAGTCCCCCTACGATTTTCAAAAATTTTTGTTAGTTTACACATAAATACGAAAATTTAGAAACGAACATTTGAAAACCATGAAATCTTTAAGAAGACTCGTTGTTTTAGGCGAATTTCGCTTCATAATTGCAAGATTTCTGTTCGGTTTATTATTTTGCTACTCTTGGCTGCATGTGGTGCCAGTGGCGTTCCAGAGGGGGTCACAGTGGTCATGACCCCCCTGGGCCTAGATTTAACCATCTCGCCAAGAAAGAAGGAAGAAAAAAAAAAACGAGGGCCCAAGCCGAGCTTGGACAAGGCCCAAAATTCAGAGAGGCCTTGATCATGTGCATACATATCATATTGTGTTGCTGAAAGAGAATTCCTCTTTAGAAAACCATTAGTCTCTGACTAATTTACTTTATTTTATAACAACACTAAAGTATGCACACAATATTCTGACTATGTGCTCAGTCGTTGTTCCTTGGCAGAAAAATATGCAGCCGTTTTGTAAATATGTGCATTCATCCATATTCATCCATACATAGAGGGCAAATGAAAGGGGAGTCACAGCGAGCATGATTAAGGTAAGGGTGGATGGGGTAGTTGCCTCGAACCCACAATGAAAGAAAACGATCAAAATCAAAAAATGGTTTTAGAAAAATGTGTGAATTGGGCGTGTGATACATATACTCGTATTCGACCCCCACCTCTTGATTCGACCCCCCCTCCCCACACTTGCAAATAGCCTCCCTCTTCTGTAAAAGCACTCTATGGAGCACCTATGTTTGTAAATTATTATTTATGGAATATCAAACTAGCGTAACTGCTACAAAACCATAAAAATTATAGAGGAGGAAGGAGGGGGCTGTCATGGGGAAAGAGGGACTATACCTAAACAGGGCCGGATTACCCATTAGGCTGAGTAGGCTTTCACCTGTGGGCTCCTACCATTTTAGAGGCCTGCGTTAAAATTTAGAAGGAAAAAAATATAATTAAACATTATTAAAGCTATTTTAGCGTTAATATTTATACAGAATATGTATATGTAACTGAGAAAATAATTCTGATTCATTATTGACTTCGTACACAAGAAACACTTTTTGGCATTGTACACTTCTTAATTGAAATTTGAATGAATATGTGCTAGAAAGTTTGAAGCTGACTATTTAGCTTGAATTTTTATGTGCACATTTCAGTGATACCTTGCATTAGATGGATGTATATTTTGCAAATTCAATAAGGAGAACTTTTAGCACTATGTTTACACGAACGGGCTATGGTAATCATAAGAAGGCTTATAAATAAAATACCCTTCGTACCCTAGTCATCACAATCATATTTTATACAACTCTTTTCCGTTCTGAATAAAAATTAATTTTCGTATATTGTTGCACAAATATCATCAGAATAAATTTCAAATAACATAATTCGTTATGGTTTTAGTTTATAAAATGAATACTATGTATCCATTTAGCCAAAGCGTCTCTGACTTACCAATTGCTAGTGTGCTAGTTTAATTTGTTTTGATAATTGTTTAGGTAATCTGAAACAATTTTCCAAATAGAAGGGTGATTTAGAGTGCAGTGGAGTTTTTATATATGTTTTAAAAATAATATGGCGTAGACTATGATTTCGAATTAGATTTCATTCATTTTTTTTCCATTTTTCATATTATTGAGTATTCTTATTTTAATGTAAAGTGAAAATGTTGAGTATTTTTAAAAATTGTCTGTAAATATCTACAGTAATTTAGAGTGATATTTTTGGCATTGTATTATTCCACTGTGTTATTCCAATTTTAAATGTAAAGCACGATTATATTTTATACAACTTTTTTCCGTACTGAATAAAAATAATTTTTCATATATTGTTGCACAAATATCATCAAAATATGTTTCAAATAGCATAATTCATTATGGTTTTAGTTTATAAAATGATTACTATATGTCCATTTTGCCAGGAGCGTCTCTGATTTGCCAATTGCTTATGTGCTGGTTTAATTTGTTTTCATAATTGTTAAGGTAATCTGGAATGGTTTTCCAAAAAGAAGTGTGATTTAAAGTGCAATGCAGATTTTATATGTCGAGTTTTCTATGCCAAGTTCCACACGAAGCCCCCCCCCCCCGGCCTAGATCCCTCGCGCAGATAGTTGGCCATAAAACCACATTTCAGCATTTCTTTTCATTTTTAATGTTATTGAAAGATTATATGAGTATTCTTAGTTTAATGTAAAATGAATATTTTCAGTATTAAAATGAAGACCTAAAATAGTGTAGACTCTGAATTTTGATATATTCTCGCACTTGGATTTCTTTGTTAAATCATTTTTAAATGTTAACAAGGATGATATTATTGAAAAATTAATTTTTTTCCTGCTATGAAAATACTATGAGAATGAATTTAAAAGTATATTTTATTTATTTATTTGTTTTTGTTTTTACAATTCAAATCACGGAAATCCGTTTAATATGTATGTGTCGAAGAGAGGACTTTGTTTGATGGTTTGTATATTTGTTTGATTTGTTTTAATACATGGAAAGGAGGTATTTATTACTTCTTTGCTTATGTTTTTTTAAATAATTTTAAATGTAATCTGTAAAAAGTTGTCAAAGAAATGTAATTTAAATGTGATCAGTTTTTCTGCCTTAAAGTAGTGCGACATTTAATTAAAGTCGATTCAATTTATGGGTATTTCATCATGTAGTAAAATAAAAAATACTATTTTATATTAGTAAAAATTATCTCTGATGAATGTTTGCAAGTAAATAAAATAATCCGGATTTTAGTATTTCGTCTCTTCGTATTTGTACTTCTAGGGTATTTTGAAATATTAGCTGGAGTAATGTTTTGCAGAACAGTTTTCCACATTTCCACATTTGACTGCATGCATTTTCTTTCCTATGAAATTATCATTAAATACATTTCGAAAAAGATTTTACTTGTTTTGCTGTTATTAACTTAATTAAAATTCAGTTGTTCTTTCAGAAGGGAGATTTGCTTTCTCCATATGTGTACTGAAGACTGATTCGAGATCTTGAGTTCAAATACTTAATTTAAAAAATGAGTTCAAAAAATTTTTGAAAAATTTATTAAATGGAATTCCTTTTAATTTCATGAAAGTGTTATGTTAAAGAAGCACATTTTGAAATCTCAAGTCTAAAATTTCTGAACCCCTTTATTATACTGACGGAGAGAAGGATTTTGTGTCCCCCCGTCCACCTCCGCAAGGATACGAGCCCCCCCCAATAATTTTTACAAGTCGGCGCCCGTATGTGTGATCAAAAGAGAAAAATAGAAAAAGTCGAACAGATCAAACATGGCGGAACGGCAAATGTGCAATTTTTCGCCATAGAAATAACATTGTGGTTTATTAAATACATCTGGAAATCATAAAAGCTTTCTTTATTTTGGCGCTTTATCACTTATTTCCTCAATTTTTTATATATATTAATTTGAAACATGTTTTTCCGGAATCCACTAAATTGAAAGAACAGCTATGTGTAAAAATTTGGTTGAGAGGTCTAAAAAAAGATCTTGGTCCGTAGGTGTGTCATCTAAAGAGAAAAATTTTTAAAGTCGAAGGGATCAGGCGTAGCGGAACTTCAAATGTGCAATTTTTCGCCATAGAAATAACATTGTGGTTTATTAAATACATTTTGCTCTCATAAAAAGCCTTCTTTATTTTAGCGCTTTATCGCTTATTAGCACTAGGGCGCCATTTCGTTCACGCCCAGACTTTGTCTACTCGATTCTGCCGATATGATTTGTAGACAGGTTTTGTAGAGATGAACTGTCACGGTGGAAATCTTTTTAAATGTGTTTGCCACATAACGCGGAAGGGGGGGGGAGAATAAGTCTGACAAGGTTTGCGATTTTTGATAATTGATCGCCAAGTTTGAAGGAAAAAAAACCCTTAAAAACCAAACCATGCCTGGCGATGGTTGTAAAATAGCTTTAGTAGGCAAATTTAATATAGATATTAATTCCAAAGATGTGTTTAATGCAACGAGAAAGACAAATATAGCATACTCATGGATTATGATGCTCATTCCGAACAGTATTTAAAATGGTGAAGTATAGTTGGAATATGCTTGGCGAAGATTGTAAAACAGTTTAGCAGCTATAGATTTCGATTCCAAAGAAGTGTTTTATGGAACAAGGAAGAAAAATTCGGCACGGCCATGAATAATGATGCACTTTTCAATTTAATGAAACAAGGAAGAAAAATAGGGACGGCGCATGGATTATGATACACTTTTAATATACAGCATTTTAGTGAGTATTTAAAATATGAAAGTGTTTCAGATTTTTTTCAAACTTTTCTCCATACAAATACACTGTGGTTTGTTAACGACATTGACGGCAGTTATAAACTCCTTCTTTAGTTATCGATTTATCTTTTATTTCTTTAATTTTTCAGTTTTCTGTCTGATACTGGGTCTTTTCCATCGAGGGTAGCTTGAGAAAAGGCAAATAAAGCAGGGGGCGCGCGATCGCCATTTGGCGGATTAGATTTTTTTGTCTCTTGCAGAATTCCGAAATTTTTCACTATTTTCGCTTCATACTTTTGGCGTTTACCTTTCTGCGACAGTATTTTCTCATGGAATGTTGTACGTCACTCTTTCAGTGGTTAGATCAAAGAATGCTGTGGCAGTCAAGATCATTTAAGAGAATTCACCTGGAAGTTTCTTGGTCGATGACTTTACCCAAAATATCGTCTTCAACGAAATGCTCAATTCAAATTTGTAACTATATTTGTTCATTCGTCATTTAATATCTACTCTTCTTTTTTTTTACTTAATAAAGATAGTTAAAAACAAATTTTAATGATTTCAATCATTTCATCGTCATTGTACAGTTGCTAAGAACTGGCGTGAAACCTTTTGTTTACTTTCAGTCACAAGTCATGTTCCGTCCGCGTCGCTCTTTGATTTTTCCTGTTAGTTTTGTTCAAGACCTTGGTGACATTCTTGATCGTTCCCATTTATTTTTGAATATTACTGCCAATAAAGTGACCGTCGAATTCGACGGGTTCCAGCTAGTTTTTTTTTAATTGCTTTTCATCCCAATGAATGGAACCTACTTGTTGTTTAACAGGAAATCAATATAAAATATAAGAACATCGAAAATATGGTGAGTTTTGTTCTTTTTTTTACGAATCTTTTAACCCGAAAAAATATTTTGGTCCTTTCGGTTTCGTGTTAAAAGTTTTTCACTGTATGTAGTGGCGAATCCAAAAGAGTTTCACGGGAGGGGCGATAAGTAGCATTATCAGAGATGGAAAAAACACTCAAAACACTGGTGTTAAACGATAAAATAAATAAAAACTTTGATAAAATATATGTGTATTCAGAGATGATTCACTTTCTTATTTATTATTTCATTTTCTTTATCTGTCCCTTTTTAATCTTGAACCCATGGTTAATTAGTTGGCTCTCACCATTCGAAGAGACTCTCCTTCTTTGATGGATGCTGTTTTCCAACATGAGTGTTCTTTAAGTGATCTATTGGGTTCCAGTGGGTTCAAAGGACCATTTTGGGAAGAAACATCGATCATTCTTCTCCGTTGTGTTTTTCTAATGACTACAGGGAACAGGTTAAACATTGGTTTAGTAGTGATTTAAGTGTTCTCAAGACAGATGTCCATCGCCCCTTCTCCGTCTCTCCGTTGAATCCACAACTCAAAGAGAGAAATATTTGATTTCTTTAACATGCACCTTACATAAAGGAACCGATTGCAAAACTTATCTGCGTGTAAGCACAAAGGAATTTTATTTTATCTTAAAACAAAAAAGCTAAAACATCTTCAAAAGAAGTGTTCGAATAAAAACTATTTGTTTTGCCTCATTTAACGCTCCTCGAGGAATTCTTTTTTGTTCCATTCAAAGTAAAGAATTTCTGTGGCATCCATTCAACACGGTCTCTCTCAAGATAAGAATTCTTTCTGGGGAGAGTGAAATTATTATTCTCGCTCTCTTTTTTTAAATAATTCTCAAGGCGCTTCTTTTGAGTGCTCTTGATCGTAAATTTATTTTGAATTCCATTCCTTTTTTCTAGTAATAAACCCATATTCTCATTTTCTTTAAATTCTGTTATTTAAAAAGTGGTTACTGTACCTTTACTTTATTTAAAAAATTAAAAATGTAAAATATCCGGGAAAATATTTTTTGAATACATTTTCTTCAAGGCTTTTCAAAAACATATTCTAAAAACAAGGAAGCTACATCGTTTCAATGAACAAAAAATTCGAAATGTCTTTTCCAAGAAACCTTTCATTAGCACTGTTTTAAAATAAATGGGCAACATATTTTTGATACAATATCTTTAACAGTGCGGTATACATTTTGATCATGACAGCCGTCTATCTTTCATGACAGCCGTGCGAATTTCATTAGTTCAGTTTTGAATGGGGCGGCATATTTCAAGAATTTATATTAACCACTCTGATAAAGAAATTTCTGTACTATAAAAACTAATCTACCCGAGTTTATGAAACAATCAGAAAGTAATTCCTAAAACATAGGTATGGCATAGTAGTCTGATAAATACTTGAAAATCAATCAATTTTCCAATGTCAATTTGTGTTGTTTCTTTTTTCTCCAATGAGAGTTTTTATGCCATGTAAATATATACACTAGTGCTCAGAATTAAAAGAATTGGCATATTTTATCGAATTTAATTTAAAAAATAAGCACAGAACGAAGTGTAAAACTATTGCTTTGAAACAGAAACGTAAATCTTGGGTATCAAATAGGTAAGCGATCATGTGGGTGTGTAAGTGGGGGGGAGGAGGAGGGGTAGTAGAGGAATAGACTTTATAAGTGAAATCTTATCAGAAACCGAAGACCAAACAGAAAATTTAGAGACAATATAGAATTTTTTTTTTTTTTTTTTTTTTGCCTTTAGAGAGGTGAGACGCTTCCAAAGGGGCTGTTATACGCCAGCGCACGAATTTGAAAGACCTACGTATGAAATGAACTTGTTATCATATGGGATCGTGAGTGATAATAAAGGGGTAGCCGTAGGTTACCACAAGTGAAGTGAGTAAGGAAAATTAAATGCAAAGGAAAAAGTCGATCGCATATGCCAAACGTATTGGCAAGGTAACACAGAAATGACTTGCCAAGCATACAGCATAGGACACAAAAATCGAAAAGGAATGTTAAGTCCTGATACTGCAATTAAGGAGATTCGAACCTCCTTCGCTTATAAGCCAACAGACCTGGCTAAAATGGCTGAGGATCAAAGACTTTCTCTAATGAAGAGGATTGTGCGATACGATGGCATAAAGTGTATTGCAGTATTAGGAATTTGAACGATGTTTCACCTAAGCATCATCGTAAATTGATTGATGAACTGAAAGGACTGAAAGATAGGAATGATGGAAAGATCATCATAAATGATCTTTCTAATTACATGAGTTCTGATGCAAAATTTTGCCTGAGTAGGATTTCAGCTTTGCAATTCGTGAAGCCAAAGAATGGCATCCGAGTTTCAGAAGCATAGCCAAAAACAAATGAAGCGTAGATGAAAAAAGACGTTTATCTAAGTAATTTATGAGAACAATCTATTTTTAATTTATAAATGGCTATTATAAGTTAAGAGGCGACCAAGAGAGCCCTTAGCCGCTTCAGTTTTTCTTATAATATAACAAAAGTGCTTCTTCCAAGTTAATTTCGAATCTAGCTGAATTCCAAGTACCAGGGAATCCGATCCTTTATTAAGCAGTAAAATAGTGGCTAATGGAAGACAGTTGGCTTTTATGCAATAGGACGGCGGTAGGTTAATCTGAACTCTCCACTGACGGAGCGAGTGAGAATTTTTAACTAAAAACACTGGAGATTGTTAATCGTAATCTGTGTTCGTGTGGGTCTGTCAGTGATGGCTGTATCGTCAAATTAAAGTGATAAGTCGACATAAGTTAAGTGCGAAAAATTGTTAATATAAATCTTGAACAACTTAGGACTACAAAAGAGCCCTTGTGGTACGTTTCCTTCAATGTTTCTGCGTGTAGAGAAACTCACTCAATCGGACAGAAATTTGCAATAAGGCCCCCAATGGTATCTTTAAGTGCGACAGTTAACTATTTGATTTACCAAAAAGAAGAAAAATTGTAATTATTTTTAATGTGAGTTGTACGATTTGAACGTTTAATAATAAAAACAAAAATCAAACTTATTTTAATAAAACTAAGGGCCAAAGCTCCTAGACTCACTACTCTCGCTTTTCGAAGGAGGCATTGGGCTCCTAATAAGGCTTTTCCGTAAAAAAAAGCGCAATTGGCAAAACCCAAAGATTGGATCTTGATAGAATGTTACCGAGCTATATATTCCTTGGTTCGTGAACGTTCCTTGGAACAACTTCACACTTTTCTTAATTGTGTAAAACCTATGGAACACCTTGCGTATTCCATGGCATTTTTTCAAAATTTGGCGACTTACGTACACATATAGTTAATAATTATTAAGAAAACAGTGCTTCATATGTTTCTTTCTTTTATTTATTTTTTTTTTAAACTACGGAACAGCTACGGTTTCAGAGGAGATAGAATAAGCTTTTGACAGTGGCGGCAGTGCCCGTTACTTTTTTTTTAGAATAGAGAGATAAAGTAATTTGGGACACTAAGGATTAAACATGATTCCTTTCCACAAAGATCTGTAAATTGTTGCATCAGACTGAGTTACAGTGAAGCTTCCATTCCTTAGTTATTTACGAATTATGTATTTTCCTGATTGCTTTTAATTTTCCGAAATGTTTAAAGAAGAAAAATCATTCTCCGATTTGACGAAAATGAACGGTTTCATTAATTTTAACTGTGCAACCTGATAAGGAAATATTCTATTTCCGCTCACATATTCTTCTTGCTCTTCCATCTAGGTTGAAGACCGACAACGCCCAACAGGAATAGCAGCACACTCACACTGACCTTGAGGTGAGAGTACCGTTGCCATGACAACCATCGATTCTCCTTCCCCTCCTCACCCCATCATTTTTTCTTTGGGTTTCGTTGGGGCGATTTAGGAAAATAGAAATCTAAATTGGGCTTTTTGTCCCATTTTCGAAAATTTTACTAAATCTCTGCTAGATAAACAAATTATTTTTACTTTAAGGTCAAACAAGCTGAATAACTCATCAATGACAAAAAAGTCAGGAGGTTTAGCTGCAGGGAATTTCTAAAGAATGGCTGAGAACACGGCTAGTAATTATCAACGAAGAAAGAGAAAAACCTGGCCCTACTAGAGTCCTATTTACAAGTTTCAGGACCCTGGGCACAAATTCTTTAAAGGAGAGGATCCTACACAAAAATATACCGTAGACCAGCGGTTCCTAACCTTTTTTACTTGCAACATTCTCGAAAATCCGAAAGAAATGGCATGTATAGTTGGTATAGCCTTGTATAGTCGTTGTGCACTAGTATATTGTTTTCGGGAACCCATTTGTACTTCTCGCGAACGCTTGGGGCTACGTGAATCACCGGTTGGAAACCGATGCTGTAGCGATTATTTAAATTTATATTAATTAACGAATCTCACACCACCCCTGTATAACCATTTGCTAAATAGCTATTTTTATTTTCCTAAATTATAAAATTAATGAGTAGGGGAAAGAGGGGCTGCTTTGGACGTGGGTTCGTTCGGGTACACCGATTCCTCTATTTTCTAGTAGTCCTTTGAGGATCGAAAAAATTCACAATAAATAGCGCCAGTGTATTACATCGACGAATGAAACTGAATAAGCAAGTGCAAGGGAAGTAAATTAAATACAGTTAGTCATTTTAGGTGCCTAATATTAAAAATGTTAAAACCGTCTGTCAGGGCCGACCCGAGCATATTTGGAGCTCCAGGCGAAGGATTTTAACAAAGCCCCTTTAAAACATTTTTTCCCCTCCCGGGCAAGACTTTTCCCCTTAGTTACCCCATTACCCCGTGGTGGCTAACCAGTCTAAAGTTCTGTCATCCGCGGAAGGTGTTAAACGGCATCGACATCACGATATTCCCTCTGTGCCTCTCGAATTATAACTGAGGGTTACTGAGGGGCACTGAGGTTATATTATACTTGCTGCGTGCCCGTTCTTCGCACGGTAGGAAACGAAAATTTTCCTTACGTGTGTAATTCGAATTAATTCTAGTGATGTGAAATCTTAAAAAAAAAAACCGTAAAATTTTTTTACTCTTGTAAAGTTTGCGTCATGAGTACTAACCTGACATCATTGCAATATAATGACTCAAAAAACTACGTCAGTGTCGTTTGCGATCAAAAAAGTGAAAAGCTTGCCGGTTTTCAGAAAACTCCTGACTGTAAAAATGTCTTATTTTTACACAATACTGTTTTTTAGGTTCAAGTTGAAGCATTAAATTCCTCAGAGACTACATGCGCAACCGTTTATTTTAAAATAGTTGCGCACCCACTCTTCAAACGGGACGAAGCGAATATTTTACTAAAATCTTAACTACATGTGACACAACAGAATTACATTTTAAAAAAAGTTCAAGTAATCTCCTCTGTTCAAATTAAATATATTAACGCAAATTAGAGAATTACTTATCATTTAGTTGTTTGTAAGAAAAACGCTAAAAAAGATAAACAGAACATTTTTAATTTCATAAAATATTTAAGGTGGTATATTGTGATTTATTCATATTATCCTTACAAATCTACTAATACTACCTATTACGTATACATTATAATATCTATCTGCACTTCTCCCTCTTCAAGGCTCTATTAAAAGAAACAGATTAGATTATTTGGCACTTTTTTATTCAATGGCGATTCCTTGCAAATTACGCATCAGCATAAGCAATAATCATTTCACATAATGGTTGCCATTAAGGTAGCTCTCCATATATATTTAATTTGTGCATAGTTTTTAAAGATTGGTGTATTTAGTACCGCAAAACATTTCATCTCACAGTGGTGGAAAATATCTGACCTTTAAATATCCATGTATCCAATATAGCGATATCTTATAAATCCTCCATGGTTCTGTCTCCTGAAAACCATCAAATTGTGTGATCTCGAGGAGCTATTTAGAATTAGGGAATGCAATCCCGATCCTGCCGGGATCCCGCTGGATCCCGCGGGATTCGTATCGAAATCCCGAGGGATTGAAACTGAGAAATAAATTAGTGTTATTACAATTTTGCGCCACCTTCCCAGTCATCAATTGACCAAAAATTGTTGCAAATTATTGCATCTTATCTCACAACTCATGAATCAATAATTACAAATTTTAATTTAAAGTTTTAATTTTCCTTATTAACCTCCAATGGAAGTCTGGATATATTGCAATCGAAATTTTTCGCTAACTTCCCAATTTCCAAGTGAGCATAACTATTTCATACAAATTTTTCTCTTTGCGAACAATCACGAATCAATTCAAAAAAAAAATTTTAATTTTAGGTTTTAATTTCTTTAATTCGCGCTTTTAACTGTTTTACTAAAATTAGAACGAGACTAGGAAGACGAGTGACTCTTTAAACACATACACATTGCCTTTTTATCGTCCTTTTGTAGCAATTAAGAACTAAGTATATTATTTTGAATATCATAATTATAATTTTCATATTTCTGTAAGTTATTATATTAATTATTAAATAGCATTAATTATTACTATTAAAGTTAAACTTCATGGTGCTTAAAATCTTACTTTTTCCTATTTCTCTTTGTTGAAATGAATTCTTAGCTGAATGAAATGCCAATCCCGCGGGATCAATAAGTCTCAATCCCGAAATCCCGCGAAAACAAAAACAGTGCGGGATTGCATTTAGAATCGCTATAGTTGTGACAGAACCTTAGAGTTGCAGAGTTTGCAAAATTTTACGCATTTTAAAAATTTATGACGTCACTGTTTAACTGCCGTAAAAGATACCCCGGTTGTATGAGGGAGTTAATTTGGATATTTCACTTAGTAGTTTTCAAATGGTATCTTATTAAAACTTAGAGAAACGCTGCAAAATTTTTTGCTTCATATAGGACCGCTATAGAGGAACGTATTCCAACTTTAAAATAAAACTATACTCGCAATATGCATATGTTAGGAAACATGTAAACATTTTTAAATAAGCAATGGATTAAAATATCACTTATAATAATAATCGTGAATATCTTAGTTTATTTCTATAGTAAGTTTTAATCAAAATATCGCTCCGCTTGTGTTATAAAAAAGAGCAGGAATAAATGCATTAAAATTGTGGCGTAATTTTTACGTATCTTAAAGCAATTGACGTCATAGATCTTCACGTGCGAATTGAAAATCCGGTGCCCCATTTTGATAGGTTGAAAAAAAACCTTTTTCCTAATCCTTCCTGTGCCAACTCCACATAAATTCTCGTGCCATGATTTATTAATGTTGTTGAAAGCTCTCCGCGTTGATGCTATTAAATTCTAAACATTATTTTACATTAAAATTCGTAAAAGTCACCTAATTTATATATATTTATCGTTTTTTTTTTAATAGGGAGAAAGGAATGTTTCACGATCAAAAATTCAATCTAGGAATTAGTTACACCTTTGGCGTATTTTTGCGTAATATCTTCTCTATCATTTGCTGTGAGAGCCATATAGCTATAGAAGCGCTGCTTCTTCGTCTGTTTTTCGAAGCTAATTTTGAAAGCTGTTTGTGAATTCTTGATTGCTGAATGCAGAAGAATAGTTAAGAGTTCTGCATGAGTATTTTTATGGAGATCTTAGCCTGCTGAAGGATTTTATAGCATGCGCAATACAATATCGGAGAGAGCCTCAATGCTCTGTTGACTTATGAAGCGTGTTATTACCTGTTAATTTCTGCGAACTCTGCATCGAAGACTGTTCGGTGAATTTCTAGAGCTAATGAAATCAGTGTTTCATCTTATTAACGGGAATATTTACTAAAACTTTCTATATACACTCTAATTTTAATGTATGAACCCGAAAACTAAGAAGAGTTTTCTGTAAAATTATTATTGTTTGAAATTGAATATTATTTAAAGTTTCATCATCCATGTTGAAAAAGTACTGCTTAATACAGACAAAGAATGCGAAATAAAATGTTTAAGGTGCGATAAAAAATTTTTTGGACTGTTTTTCCAAATCCACATATTTTTCGAGTTTTAGAAACTTCGACAAAGTTCTGCCCAATCCAAGACTGTTAGGCAGTACAAATAGGCATAGAATCCACAGTGTCAAGTGGGGTAGTTAATTCCTTTTTCTGCGAATTTTTACTTCTTTTAATTATAAAAAAATACTGTTTTCATTAATTAAGGAAAAACTTTGACCTTTTAAGAACAAACAGAACAAATTTTGTTTCTGCAGAATTATTTGCTTAACATTTATAAGGGTGGTCATAATTACCCAAACAAAAATTACAAAATTGAAAAATTTGGGTGTAATTTCGGCCACTGTATTTTTTAATACTTGCACTTAAAACTTTTGTCGGAGCAATTTGGACTACAACTCATATTTTTGTTAGTGATTAAAATTACCCTGGTGCTTAAATAATGGATACAAATTATGTAACAAGGTTATAACTTCTACTTATTCAATCGAAATGGAATCTTGCTGCCAATATGCGTTGAATGTCAGTCTGTTTATAAAAGGAAAAATATTTAAAATTAAAAATAGAATAAATGATACTGGTATTGGAATGTCGTCTGTTTTTATGATTATGGGATTATGAAACAGTTACTCTTTATTTTAAAGAGATATCCATTGTCTAAATGAATTTTTTGTACTTAAGTTTATGTTACAAACTCATATCTGGTATGATTTAAATGTCTTGAAAGGTACATCTGGCTCTCTTTACAGGCCATGACAGCAAGTCGAAATGACAGCAAGTGAAGGCATTTGAATTTTTTTAAATAATCAATATAAAAATGTGCATTCATACTTTATTTTTAAATGTAATAAATAAATAAATTATTTTTTTTCTTTTAAAAGTAATATAAGACAAGTATGTGATACCTCTGGTCTGAATAACTTTTCTACTCTTCTTTTAAATGATTGCACCTCCAAATTTAAAAAAAAAAACTGTGGGTCTACTTTTAAAAACTGTGGGGTGACCATGGAATTAAAAATATTTAAGTATGTTCGAAAACATAAAAACTTGTCGGAAGCTCTCAAAAACATTACCAACATACAGTTTAATATGAATTTGCTTGCCCAAAACATCTCTCTCTCCTTTGCGCAAAATAGCTTACAACACTGAACCGTCAAATCCGTTTACTGAAAATTTTAACATGGTGTTTGTTTTTCAATTCTTACTTCCAAAAAATTCTTAATATTAATAATAAAATATACCTCTTATAAAATACACTTTATAATCTCATGTCAAGTATTTTTTGCTAAAGTTTATCACTTATAGATGTTTTGAAAATATCCGCTGGTCGTAGTTACCGCACCTGACCCTACATGGATTTTGGTGTGAATATCAGATTTTTCAAATATTCGATGACTGTTTCACTTTTTGAACTTTTTCACTTTCTTTTTGTTTGGCTTGGATTTATAAATGTTTAGTATTACTATAATTGAAGATTCACTGAATAAAATGTTATAGTTATAGGGTTAATGACATTATTAAGAATGTCCAAAACAAACACATCTTACGGGGTAGCTTTGGACAAATTAAGTGTTACAAAAATGGCTAATAAGCAACCAAAGCTGCACTCGTATTAAAAAAGAAAAAGAAAAAAAGAAAGAAAAATGCACACGCACACACACACAAGAGAAAGCATATAGATGCACCTGAAATATTTTGTACAAATATTAACTTTTCGTGTAATGCCACTTCTGTATACCTAAAAATCTAAATTTCTTCTGAAGGCACGCACCTTCCCCAATATTAGAAATCATTAAGTATCATTTAATGATAATTCATTTAATAAATCAAGGGATTCTTTACATAATGAGTTCATTCATCAGAATTAGCATATAAACCATATTCATTGTGCTATATTGTTTTAAAAAACTGTTAAAAATTGACTGATTTTGAGTACAGCTTTTTTTTTAAATAAAGAAAAGAAGAAAAGAAAATTGAATTGAGATGTGCCGGAATAATAATTTGAAATTTGACAAATGCACACCGATAATTAATCAGACATCATTCCTTACGCAAGGGTGGGAAAATCCCACCCTTGTGTAAGGAAATCGCACAACATTATAAATAGATTTAAAAAATCTGAAATCTGGTCATTTTTTAAAAATTTGATGATACTGAGCAAACCATTAATTTAACTGAAATATGTCATGGAGGAAAAATGTATTAAATCGTTAATCTTAAAATAACTTTTTGAAGAATATCTTTGGAAAACAAATTTAAGAAAAATAGAATAGATAAGCAATATTCATAAAAAAGTGAAATATTACTAACGGACCAAAATTCTTGCCTTCGCGATTGCAGTGTACCACGTACTCGTCGAAAGCCTTTTGAAATGTCCCAAATCACCATGTTTTCCTGTATGAGCACTTACCATGCAAGTCCTGATAATCTCTGATCTGTCATTATTGATCTTATCCAGGTTTTAACTCTACGTAGAATATTGAAAGATCTTTCTGCCGTGCAGGTAATAGCTGCAAATGTTAGAGCTATTTGCAAGCTTTTGGACACCGTAGGGAAGAACAGTATGATGGTTTAAGAAATTGACCAAGTGTTTTTGTATCAAAGTTTGTTGTTATTGGTGGATAAATATGATACGTGTAAGATTCCTTGAAAAAATCTAATTCGTAGATATAAACATATATTAAAACTGTACAGAAATGCGGAAGTAGCAGAATTTCTTTAAAAAGTTTTGATTATTTTGAAACAGTTAACACTATAAAATAACACATATCAGCTGCCGATCCAACAATTTTTCCATTGTTCCTTTTTTATGAGAACTTTTTATTTTTGTGAATTTCAATATCTATTTTAGTAAAAGTTGTTTTTCCTTAAAATAATTTACATTTTAAGGAAAACCTAATTTAAATATCAGCTGCCGATCCAAAAATGTTTCCATTGTTCCTTTTTTATGAAAACTTTTTATTTTTGGGAATTTCAACATCTATTTTTGTAAAGTTTTTTTCATTTAAAATAATTTACAAAACACATTAAAATATACGGTAAAATGCCAGTAAAAGGGCCGTTTTAATCGATTGTATTTTTGCGAAGGGGCCGTAAAGAGACCCCAATTTCGTCTGCGTCTCTGCCTATAAAAGTGTACTTATCGTCAGTATACGTGTTTTGGGTGATAAAGGTTTGCCCTTCTTCAGCTGCGAAAAGCTCAGATACTTCCGAAAAGGGAGCACTGAAAAAATAAACAGAATCAAAAGCAAACTGAAATTATGTTGCAACGAACAATTAAAACTTGGTAAAATAATATATGTATCGTCAGTCGGTACATTTATGTGTTATTTTGCAAAATTCCCTGCACATATTGTCTCTGTTTACTTTTTCAGTTCTCGCTCTACTTCTGTTGTGGTGTGTGAACGCCTTTTCGAAGCTGAAGAAGGATGAAAATTTTTCACTCAAAGTACGTGTACTGACGATAAGTGCATTTTTATATTTTATTCAACAAAATTTTAATTATGTCTTCTTTTAAAATCCATTTTTCAGTTGAGTGTTTTTTATTTTATCATCTTGTCATTACAATTCCATATTTCCAAGGAAGGGGAGAGAGAAACAGACTCTCCGGCCTTATTTCATATACAGTCGCTTCCGACTTATTTCATATACAGTCGAGCCTGCATAATGGAATATCGAATTTGCCACGAAACATTATTCTGATAAGCGGGATGTCCCATTATACGTGACCACATTGAAAATTTACAACGATTTGTCATACTGAAAATTTAATACTGAAAATTGAAATATGGCAATTCTTTCCTTCCCTCACGTGGTCTGTTGAATTTTTTTGCAGCAACTGAAGAAAGCTGGACATTAATCTCTACCACTCGAAACAATAGTTCTGATTAATTATCTTTTTAATATGTGTTATTTTACAAAGTTTTTAATTATTTTTACCTTTTAACACCAGTTTATTGCAGTGGCGGATTAATGCAAATTTGTCGGGGGAGGTCGATTACTTTGTCGTTGGGGGCGGTTAGTTAGACGATTGGCATATACATCCATTTTATGGAAGTAAAATAGGATCTTTTATATTAATTTCTTTTTCTCGAGGGGGGGCGGTCGCCCCCTCCGCCCCGCCCCTTTAATCCGCCCTTGGTTTATTGGCCAGTGTCTTTGTTACTTTAAACAGCGTTTTCCCAAGAAATTTTACATTATTGTGCCATTTCAGTAAAAATCTTTTCGATGTATACCTAACGTGACCATTTATTTTTTTCCTTCAAAACGGGAACATCTACTAATTTTTTGGCAATAGTGTATTTATTTTCTCCCTCAAAACGGAACATCTACTGTTTTTAAGGTAACAGTGTAGGGAGAATGAATTTACAGGTCTGGTTACCTTTTAGTTTTTAAGAAAACGCGCAAAAAAGCATGTGTTAATGTTAATTTCAAAATAAAATGTAAAAAAAAAACCTTCGCTAAAACACATATATACTATAAAAAAATAGTGCAAGACGTACGTTTCGGGTGGTTCAAGGGATAGGTCCTTCTTCGACTTCAAAAACACCTTCCGACACAAGGCAGGAAGGTAGTAAAGTGAGAAATGTAAACAAAAGGACACACAGAAAAAAGGAAGTTGTCATTCGGAAGTAAAAAATTCTTAGAAAACCAGAATGAAAAGGGAAAATAAAGTGGAGATCGGGATGGGGAGGGGGGGGGAGAGGAATAAGCAAAAGAGGAGCATGACTTTAAAAAAAGAAATAAAAATTAAATAAATTGAAATAGTTGACGAAAAATGAACATTAAAAGAACAAACCCAAAAACAATACATTCCCCCCATCGTTTTCTTTTTATCTCGAGAGGGGAGGGAGGGAGGTTAGGTTTGTTTGTTTTTTTTACAGACACTGCCATTGGATGATTTTAGCCTTTATTGAAATCGTTACTCTGGGTTGCACTCTTTCTAAAAACGTGACATTGCAGGGGACATTTACAAAAAACGGGACATTCGGTGTCCCGAAGCTGTGCTTGGGGACAACGGGACAAGCCCCCTAAAAACAGGACTACCCCGTTCAAAACGGGACGTATGGTCACCTTATGTATACCTCGTGCTGTCTATTGTGAGTTGACGCGATTGAACAAACTTTATGTGACTGAATCACCTGACATATCCAGTTTCCGTTAGAAATAATGAAACTATAATAATATCAGTCTAGGTTAGAGACCGACAAACACCTTTCAGTATTAACTGCACACACACACGCTGACTGTTGTCATGGAAACCATCGATTTCCCCCCCCCCCCCGTAATATTTTTCTATTCGAATCAGTAGTCGAATTTAAGGAAATAGAAATCAGAATTAGCCTTCTTTTCTTGTCCCAGTTTCGAAAAGTTTAGACATACTAGATTTGTGCTCAGAGATAAGAAACATGTTTGTAAATTTAAACCATGACAGCGAAATGAGCCAGGGATTTAAAAGATATTGTAAAACTTAAGTCATCTGAAGATCACGTATTTTAACATGAAAATATTTATTTCTTATTACTTCCTTGTACGAAATAAAGAATGTATAATAATCGCTAAATATTTTGGTTTTTGAAATTTGTCGGAAATGTCGGAACATAGCAGAAATACGGTAATACACAGCGGCTTGCGTAACATAGGGAGGCGCCCCTTGGCAACACCTCCAACATAAAGAAAGCCTAACAACTGCTACGTCACCAAGCTTGGACGTCATCATTAGGCATACAGTTATGAGTTTTATATCACAAAATAAAACTATTAAAATTTTCTTGTAAATTTACTCACGCATAACAACATTTTAATAATTTGAGATAAAAAATTTAATTTTACGACAAATGGCCATTTTCAATAATTACTAATTAGATAATGTGATAAGGAAATAGATCATAATAATTTTGTATGAGAAAGGTATTTTAATTTTGATGTTTAATATAAGATATTATCTAATATTTTTAGCATTAACCAGAAATTTTAATTAGTTTTACTTTGTGAACACAAAACTGTGATGACGTCATTTTCGTAGACCTAGTGATGATGACGTCAAAGCTTGAGTTGTTAGGCTTTTTCTGTATCTAGGAAGTATTGCCCTTGTGATGGTCGCTGTGCATAGCGATGGAAGCGTAAAGGAGCCTAACTGTCAACAACTTCTTTGCCCGGGGTGAGGAGCTTATCTTTAAAATTTACTTAATGGTAGCCAATGCTCTCTATGTTCGTGTTATTACTAATGCCTTCTCTCTGGCAACCACGGAGAGGGACCAGATCCGCCACGTTGGACGCCGAAGGGCGAAGGGGAGCGGCTTCCATTTTAACCCTTTGAGGCGCAACCCTTTCCCAATGCTGAAAAAAGGACAGCCGTTGCCATTGCTCAACTTAACTATCAGCAAGATGGCGGACGATCGAAACGTGGGCACAGCCAGCTGCCGTCAAAAAAGGGGTCTCTAGATCTGTGGCACGCGATGAACGTTTCGATGGTCCGCCATCTTGCTGGTAGTTAAGTCGAGCCATGGCAACGGCTGTCCTTTTTTCAGCATTGGGCAATCTATCCAGCTGTTCTCGAATTCTTCCATTTTTCAGCAGATGTCAGTGCTGTTAAAAATAATCGCGACCATTTTTTTTACGGGAAATGACGTGCTAAAAAGTAAAGGATTCTCGTGGAGCTAGGTCACCCGCAGCTATTTTTATAGAAATCCAATCTATTCTTCGTGACGGGCAACAGTCAAAACGTCAGAGTTTGGTGTTCCCAGAGCGGGATCACTGCGCATTAAAGGGTTAATGAGCCCCAGCGGAAGGAAGTCTAATTTTGAACAAATTCCAAATGAGAGACCTAGCACCTGGACCGACACCCCCAGAGGTATCGTTTGAACAGATGGACATTAAAGTCACGACAGATTTTACGCGCAGCAGATCCCTTTCGCGTACACGGTTCCAGTGCAGTCCAGCCAAGAGAGGTTTTCATCCTCCCAAACACTAGCCAGCCCAATGCTGCTTCACTTTCAGCGTTCTTACGGGAACGGAGATTAGCGACTAGGCCACGGCAGGACATGCTTTCTATGTGCCTAAGAGAACAACTATGATAGGAGAAAAATATTTATGACACAATGGCAATATTTTATTTACGTACAAAAACTGTTTATTTTTAATTAAAGTTGCACTATGCTCTTAAAATCAGTCCGGTAGCAGGTCGGTCGATTGAACTTGGTTCCAATTAGAACATCGAAGAAACATCGCCGGCTTGACCAGTGTTTGGGAGGGTTAACTCCTCTCTCGACCGAGTCCGCTGTGGGCCGTGTACGGTAAAGGGAGCTGCTGCACGTAAAACCTGTCCGTAGCTCCAATATCCCCCTGTGTTACAACGATACCTCTGGTGCTGCCAACCAATCCATTTGCTTCATCTGGAATTGGCTCAAAGCTAAGAGACTAATCATAGGGGACAACGTCGGTCTGATTAGTAGGCGCCACCATAATCCAATGAACAGTATCTCCGGCCCTCGCAGCGGTCAAGTCTCCGATTACGCCTTTGGCCCGCCCCTTAGGGAGAAAAGAAATGCTCTTAACCCTTTGAGGCGCAACCCTTTCACAATGCTGTAAAAAGGGCAGCCGTTGCCATCGCTCGACTTCACTACCAGCAAGATGGCGGACGATACGATCGAAACGTTCATCGCGTGCCACAGATCTAGAGACCCTTTTTTGACGACAGCTGGCTGTGCCCGCGCACAGTCAAAAAAGGGTCTCTGGATCTGTGGCACGCGATGAACGTTTCGATCGTCCGCCATCTTGCTGGTAGTGAAGTTGAGCGATGGCAACGGCTGCCCTTTTTACAGAATTGGGCAATCTATCCAGCTGTTCTCGAATTCTTCCATTTTTCAGAAGATGTCAGTGCTGTTAAAAATAATCGTGACCATTTTTTTATAGGAAAGGACGTGCAAAAAGTAAAGGATTCTCGTGGAGCTATTCACCCGCAAGTATTTTGATAGAAATCCAATCTATTCTTCGTGACTGGCAACAGTCAAAACGTCAGAGTTTGGTGTCGCACGGCGAGGACACCGCGCGTTAAAGGGTTAAAGTCAGATTTATAGCCGAATATAATAACCACTGTAATGGCTGTAAAAAAACTAGAGCTTTCTATGTTTAGACGAAATGCTAAGTCATAAACAAAAATATAAAAATTTTATGCGTCACATAATTTTCATTTTTTATTGAATTTCGCAAATTTATTGCAGTAGAAGCAACAATTTTTGTATTTGTCAAAGGAACTCGCCACTTCAAATGTGTTGAAATATGCAAGTTAAAAACTTCCCCTGCTCGTAAATGAAATTAGTAAAGGAAATTATCGAGAAAATATGCTTAAAGGAAGTATATGTCTGGAATTTTACTACTGTTGAAGCGATTTATAAATAAACATATCGTGTGTACGTACGTATTGAGATATTTCGCGTACGTATTGAGATATTTTACGTACGTATTGAGATATTGAGGAAATCAGATGAAGTTTGAATTCTCAGACAAAATGTTGTTGAATGTATTTGCTGCTGCTTTCTACGTTCATTCAAGGAAACTCTATTCAATTTGACAGATTTTAAAAATTATTTTTTAGTTCTGTATTGCACATTTCCTATGCTATTCAACAGTTTGGAGTTGTATTTTTCTATGAAACATCAGAGCAAAAATACATACACTCTTGTCGTTTCCTTTGTATATCTGTCTATTTGCCCGTCTATCAATATCTATATAAATAAAATTATACTTTTGTCTGTACATTTCTTGGAATTCAAAATTTCTGCGATTTCTATCCATTTCAAGCACCTGGAAATCCGGAGCGACCCTCAAAAAAAAAAGTTTGTCTGTCGTTCTGTAATTCTGTCCGTGACGCTTTTATTGTTCAAGCATCATGTAAAAACGACTGAAGCGAATGATATGAAATTTGGTGTCATGATAGGTGGTCACTCAACTTAAAACATAGGCGTCGAATTTTTAAAAAAATCTTGATTGGATTTTGAGATTTTGCGAAAATCCTTTCAAACTGCATAAATTTGTGTTCGAGCATCACGTATAAACGACTGAAGCATTTGAAATGAACCTTGGTATCATGATTGGTGGTCACTCAACTTAAAACATAGGCGTCAAATTTTTAAAAAATCTCGATTAGATTTTGAGATTTTGTGAAAATCGTTTCAAACTGCGTAAATTTGAGTTCGCACATCACGTAATAACTGCAAAGGTGAAAAAATGATATTTGGTGAAATGATAGGTGGTCACTCACCTTAAACTATAAGCATCTAATTAAAAAAAATCGATCAGATTTCGAGATTTTGCGAAAATCGTTTAAAACTGAGTGAATCTTTGTTCACGCATTACGTAATAACGACTAAAGCGAATGATATGAAATTTGGTCACATGATAGATGGTTGCTCAACATAAACTATAGGCGTCCAATTTTTTAAACATTTTTATAAGATTTTGAGATTTTGTGAAAATTCTTTCAAAATACGTTTATATTTCTTCAAGCACCCACAGTAAAAAAATTCAGAAACGTTACATACTTACAGCGGAAAGGTTTCCGAAAGTATAGAGTAACCCACCGATGCTCTACTCGAACTCACGATTTCGGAAACACAACCCATATTTCGGGGTAAAGTATTTACGGGGGAAAGAAAATCTTTATTTGGGACTTCACGCGCATGCGCCAAGTGCCAAGAGACAGAGGGATAACAGTGAACGCGTCTTCCTTAATAGCACAGATGGTCACAAAAGAGTCGCTGTGACGTCACAGAGGGTCACAATTGTCACAGGACTGTCACATTGTAACTTCTTGCACAGCCCGATTATGACCAACAGGGGCCCCGGGCATTGATGAATTTGGGGGTCCCCATCTATAAAATTTGTTTTCTTTTTCATAATATTTTGACATATAAAAGAATATTTCAGAACAACATTTGAAACTGGGGGCACCGGGCAAAGTCCCGATTTGCCCATGCGATAATAAGGGTCTGGTAACTTGTGAGTGATGTAACTTCACTGTGTGGTCACTGTGAAGTTCATTTATGACCAGTCACCAGGTGACGTCGTCGGATGAATACTTAAATAAAACAGCACATTATCTCCTGAAAATAATTTATGTGGAAGATAAAAGATTTAAGATTTTTAATTTATATTTATTAATTATGGTATTTTCTCTCCATTTACAAAATACCTCAAAAAAATTTTAAGTTTCCAAAACAAGCCGTACCACAAATAACTTTTGCAGCAGTCAGTTTACTTTTAAAGCAAAATTCGGCAAGAAAACCACAGCGTCGTGGTACCGTGCTCTTCTCCGAATGCGAAGGTCCAGCGTTCGATTCTAGTCGCTAGTCCTGACCGCTCCTTCCGATAGAGTTTGGTGCTGCCATCTAGTTTAAGATACTCGAAACGCTTCATCTTGTGCATGTTACATTTTTTTCTGAAAAACTCAGAAAGGTTACTCGTTTATTCAGAAACCTTTCCGAAATACTCAGAAACCTTTCCAAAATACACGTAAAGGTTACTCAATATTTTACCAAAATATACAGAAACGTTACCCATTTTTTCCAGAAACCTTACCTAAAATGCAGGAAAATAGGTAAATATGTTTCCGACATATACAGAAACGTTTCTAAATACATTACCCGCATGGTTCGGAAACGTTTCCGCAATTTTAAACTACAAGAGCTGCCCCATTTTTTGGGGTAACGTTTCCGAATTTTTTTTTTTTTTTTTACCGTGCACGTAATACGACTAATACGAATGATACGAATATGGTGATATGACAGGTAATTGCTAATCTTAATTTATAGGCGGTGAATTTTTAAAATATTTTTATTACATTTTGAGATTTTGTGAAAATCGTTTTAAAATGCTGAAATTTTGTTCCAGCATCACGAAATAAAGACTGAAGGCAATGAAACGAAACTTGGTGACATGATAGGTTGTCACACAACTTAAATTCTAGGCTTCCAATTTTTCAAAAATATTGATTAGATTTTGTGATTTTGCGAAAATTATTTCAATATGAGTAAATATTCGTTCGCGCATCACATAATTACGACTAAAGCGAATGAAATGATAATACTTAGTTACTCTCTAACCTGTAATATTTTAACAATACATAAAAATTATAACTTCGCTTTCTTTACTTTGGCAACATACTACATCGATTCTGTGTACTCCTACAATGCTGACGAAAGTTCTTGCTTTTTGGAAATTTGCATTCAGTACTAACCCGTCAACGACGGGTACTTCTACTAGTATTATATATATATATATACATACAGGGTGTCCAGTGCTAAAGGTGCCCTATGGTTATTTCCTAAACCGTTAGTCTGAGACTCATAGTTCCAATTGCAAGAATGCTTTAAATTATCTAACCTATTACACCACACGGTAAAAGAAAAATTCGGAAACATTACCCCAAAAAATGGGGCAGCTCTTGTAGTTTAAAATTGCAGAAACTTTTCCGAACCATGCGGGTAAAGTATTTAGAAACATTTCTGAATATGTCGGAAACATATTAACCTATTTTCCTGCTTTTTAGGTAAGGTTTCTGGAAAAGATGCGCAACGTTTCTGTATATTTTGGTAAAATATTGAGTAACCTTTCCGTGTAGTTTGGAAAGGTTTCCGAATTAACGAGTAACCTTTCTGAATTTTTCAGAAAAATTAGCATGCACTAGATGGGCCCATAGGACAGCACGTTACCGCGGCGCTGAATTCTCTTGCCGGAATTTGCTTTAAAAGTAAACTGACTGCTGTTGTGGTACGGCTTGTTTTGGAAACTTAAAATTTTTTTGAAGTATTTTGTAAATGGAGGGAAAATACCACAATTAAATTAAAAATCTTAAATCTTTTTTTTTTTTTACACATAAATTATTTTCAGGAGATAATGTGCTGTTTTATTTAGGTATTCATCCGGCGACGTCACCTGGTGACTGGTCACAAATAAACTTCACAGTGACCACACAGTGGAGTTACATCACTCACAAGTTACCAGACCCTTATTATCGCATGGGCAAATCGGGACTTTGCCCGGGGCCCCCAGTTTCAAATGTTGTTCTGAAATATTCTTTTATATGTCAAAATATTATGAAAAAGAAAACAAATTTTATAGATGGGGACCCCCAAATTCATCAATGCCAGGGGCCCCTGTTGGTCATAATCGGGCCCTGCAAGTTAGAATATGACAGTCCCGTGACAATTGTGACCCTCTGTGACGTCACAGCGACTCTTTTGTGACCATCTGTGCTATTAGGGAAGACGCGTTCACTCATCCCTCTGTCTCCTAGCACTTGGCGCATGCGCGCTATGTCCCAAATAAAGATTTCCTTTCCCCATAAATATTTTACCCCGAAATATGGGTTATGTTTCCGAAATCATGAGTTCGAGTAGAGCATCGGTAGGTTACGCTATACTTTCGGAAACCTTTCCGCTATAAGTATGTAACGTTTCTGAATTTTTTTACTGTGCAGAAACAAAAACAATAAATCAATTCCTAAAAAAATTATGAAATTAAAATTTTATACAGTTCCCCGGTGCTACCAGTTATATTAAGAAAAATTTTCTTTATACAATTTCAAGCACAATAAAAAAAATCCATCTTTCTACGACCAAAATTCACAGAGTTTCAGCTGCTTAAAATTAGAGTACTTAACGTTCAGTGAAATAGGGGTTGTATACAAAATGAATTTGAGAAAAATTAATGTACATGGCTTTGAGCCTTGTAATTTCATTATCAATTTCATCAACTATTTTGCGATTGTAGATTGAAATAAAAAATATGAACGTTTAACTCTGTGTATCCAATAAATTAACATAAAAATATAGCTTATACTGAAAATAGAATTTTTTTAAAGAGTTTTTTTTTAATGAACTGCTGTTAAATAACTTAAAACAGGGAAATAAAACACTTCATTAAACATTAAATTAGAAAATGAAACATTTTAAGATTCGAATGTTATGCATTTTGGAAACTTAAAATAATATTACGAATTCTGTTAGCGTAACATTTGCTCAAAAGTAGATTCCTTCGGCTGCAATACAAATCTGCACCCGTGTAGAAAACTTTTCCTGTACTTTGCGCAGCATACTCGGTGCTACACATATATGGTTTAGTAAGTCTGACCCAGGATACATTTATATAGAGCCTGACTATAACCTTCTGCTTAAAGATTATTATTCTAAAATTAATTTTGTTTCTTTGTCCGCATTATGCCAGAAAATGAAATTAAAACCTATAATTTAAAATTTCAATATTTATATGGTCCCTTAACGATTTACCGTAACGGCACATTTTTAAACGTGGAAAATTGACTTAAGTCAAAATATTTGCTGCTTTATAACTCAGCCCAGCAAACACACATTTGCTGGCGGAGTACCTTGCCAGTGCCTTTTTGCCTTTACGTCCAGCACTGGCCCGGCACTGCAAAAAGTAACTGAATCGTACCAAAAGTGGTTGCCCGAGAAGTACCTTGCCAGAAGCCCGGGAAGGCAACGGCACTCTGCTGGCATACTGCATGTGCCGGCCGTTACTCACAATAAAGGCACTGGCCCATGGAGTTTATAATACCCGAAATGAAACGGCCGGGTGCCGGCTATTATTAAAAATAAAGGCACTGGCCGGGTACCTTAACAGTGACTACAATATAATGGCACAGTACCGGATTAGTGCCTATTTACAGTAACGCTGCTATAATTAAAATATGAGCCAGTGGCAGATCCGGGGTAGGGGGGCTTATTCATCAACCCATTCCAAAAAAAAAAAAAAAAAAGACATTGCTTAAGGGTAACATTTTAAGATAAAAAAACTACATACATAAAAGATAAAATAGTGAATTGTGTGCAGTTTTCAAAAACTGCAATTTTCTTGCGAATTTTCAGTTGCAAAAGATACTTTTTTATGAGAGAGGCGGTAACACATTTCAAAAACTACATAAAATCATTTGTAAACAGTTTAATTGCATTATCTCATAATTAGAGACATTTTGTAAATGAGTTATAATACTTTACGGTTGATATATGTATGTATATATAATATATATATATATATATATATATATATATATATATATGTGTGTGTGTGTGTGTGTGTGTGTGTGTATATATTAGTCAAAATCATATAGGATATAATAAATAAAGTTGCACTACATATACAGGGTGTCCAGCCTTAATGTGACCCAATAGCTAATTCCCGAACCGTTCGGTTTAGACATGCACTTCCAATTTAAAAAATAATTTAAAAAGGGTAAAGAATGTTTTTACGTGCTTTTCGAACCAAAAAAACCCAATTAGAAAAAAATTACAATAATTAAATTTTCATACGGTCCCCAGGTCCTATCACTTACATTTAGGAAAAGATGCAGTACACAAAAACAAAGTAAACACCCAAAGTTTCATTTTATTACGATAAAAACTGACCAAGTTATGGAACTTTGAAAATCATACATTTCATCCATTTTCTCGGCCAATTTCAAGAAGCTAATAAGGGACCGTCTCCAAAGTGAAATTAATTGGAACTTTGCCAGGTAACTGTCGCTCTTGCACGTCACTCTTATGTAAATCGTTTTTAAATTTAAAAGTACATACATTACGTTAATATTACAATAATTGAGTACTTAAGAAACAAAATTTATTCTGTGTACGTGTAAAACATAGATAAAATAAAATATTTTGGACGAAGAAAACTTTTCAAAAGCAGTTCCAAAAAAATAGACTTATTTGCCTGCGGCTTCAGACTGATTTGCTGCGATACTGATCATGGCAAACGTTAAAAATATGTTGTGTAGTTGCTTGCAATTGCATACAGCCGTATTCTAATATTACGACGCCTCTCTCTTATTTCGATTACACTGCCCATACAACAGTACCATTTCGCAGTATTCTTCATTTGTATACATCTCGTTCTCCTGTACTAGAATTCATAATATTAGAATACGACTGTATGCAATTGCAAGCGACTACACAACAGATTTTTAACGTTCGCCATGATCAGTATCGCAGCAAATCAGTCTGAAGCGGCAGGCAAATAAGTCTATTTTTTTGGAACTGCTTTTGAAAAGTTTTCTTCGTCCAAAATATTTTATTTTATCTATGTTTTACACGTACACAGAATAAATTTTGTTTCTTAAGTACTCAATTATTGTAATATTAACGTAATGTATGTACTTTTAAATTTAAAAACGATTTACATAAGAGTGACGTGCAAGAGCGAATGTTTCCTGGCAGAGTTTCAATTAATTTCACTTTGGAGACGGTCCCTTACTAGCTTCTTGAAATTGGCCGAGAAAATGGATGAAATGTATGATTTTCAAAGTTCCATAACTTGGTCAGTTTTTATCGTAATAAAATGAAACTTTTTGTGTTTACTTTGTTTTTGTGTACTGCATCTTTTCCTAAATATAAGTGATAGGACCTGGGGACCGTATAAAAATTTAATTTTTGTAATTTTTTTCTAAATGGGTTTTTTGGTTCGAAAAGCACGTAAAAACATTCTTTACCTTTTTTAAAACATTTTTCAAATTGGAAGTGCATATCTAAACCGAATGGTTTGGAAATTAGCTATTGGGTCACATTAAGGCTGGACACCCTGTATATATATATGGTTACACATAACTTTAGAGTAACATTTTGCTTTATTGTACATTTTGTTTTGATCAAATGATTTTTTTGATGTTAGCTATTCTGAAAACAAATTTCTATATACCTGTTGTACCTTCATGACTCAAATTTTTTGAAGGAAAATACTTTTATACACTATAATATGCAATGAGATTTTGTATATTAAAAACAGTGTAAGTAAAAATTTACCTGTTATTTTCTAATTAATCCAGGGCATTATCCTGTTAAATCCAAGGCATGCAAATGTGAACTAACAAGAACCTCACCGTTGAAATAGTGTTATTAAAGTAACTGTTCCTAACTATGAGATCTTGTTAGTCTGGAACAGTTTAAAAATACCAATTAAACACTTTGGAAAGCTGTAAATCGATGAAACAAATAAAAACTTTAAAGCCTTGAGAGCACTTTACAATTCACGAAATGGCATTCGAGAGGGGTTGCCATTTCCGTTGGAATGTGATTCGCCAATTTTCAAAACATGACTGAAGCAGTAAATAGCTTGGCGACAGACCCCCCACCACACCACTAATATTAACTCCGCGTTTCACAAACATTTTCTGCCAAATAAAAAGATAACACTTCGATTTTTGCTGCCTTCATTGGAGATCGTTTAGGATTCCTCGGCAGAGAGAGAGACGGCTTATGAGGCCCCGTAAGGGAAATCGAAACATAGAATAAAGAAAATATAATTCCTAAATAAACCCCATTGCGTTTCTATTTTTGACTATTACATGAAAATACTGGCTTAATTTCTAACAAAATAACTACAGGAGCTTAACGTAGAAAAAAGTCTCCAAATATGTTTCTCAGGAAAAGTATAGCAAAATTGTAAAAATTTTAAGAATAAAATTCATAATTCTGTACATAGTGGGGGTAACACTGTCGCTGTAGTAAACATTTTTATAGCATACTGAACTCGTTTGTATTATTTTAGTTTTTAGTAATAAAATATTTGAAGGCACAATATGAACTTCTCCCCTTACACCCCTCCCTCAAAAAGAAAAAAAAAAATCTTAGCAGTGACCCTTGCCTTTGGGTGCCCGGAACTTATATCCCCTAACACTTCTACACAGTATGAATGTGAAACAATATTATTTAATTAAAATAACGAAATTTTATGCCAACACTACGAAATATATACAGGCCCATTACTGCCAAATAGTGCTGGTCCGGTACATTTTAAGCAGTACCACGCCGTTAACTTTTCTGTGCATGTCATAGACACATGGCAGTTCACCGTTACCACTTATGTACTGACGAATATGCACCTTTCGGACACTGGCACTCCAGTGACTTCCAGACGATGGCAATCTACCTTGCTCCCGGTAGACGGCACTTTGCCAGCACGACGGGTACCCGGCCAGCATTTTGCGGGCAGTAGTGTGTTTGCTGGGAGTAAATTTTAGTCGTAGAAGGACGAATTATTTTTTATTGTGCATTAATTGTAACAAAGAATTTTTTTAATATAACTGATAGGACTGGGGGATCGTATAAAAATTTAAATTCCGTAATTTTTAGGGATGGACGCGAGACGACTTTTTTGCGAGACGAGACAGAGATTTACAGCTTTTTTGCGAGACGAGACACACATTTTTAACATTACGATATAGGGATTTTTGCGAGACGAGACAAGCTTTTAGGCTATTTTGCGAGACGCGAGACGCTTATTTTTCGCCTCGTGTCCATCCCTAGTAATTTTTACAGAAATTGATTTATTGACTTCGATTGTCTCTGATATAATGGATTATACAATTTAAAGCATTTTTGCAAGTGGAACTATGTGTCTCTGAGTAACGGTTTAGGAAATAGCCATTGGGCACCATTAGCACTGGACACCCTGTCTGTATATATATATATATATATACTAGGGATCGATACTTTTTTACAAGGGTCTGTATACATATTAAAATAAAAATTTTAGTTTTATATCGAGCCTCAATTCCTATCACTTACATTCAAATTTTTTTTCCTCCTTAATGGCGGGGGCCTTGCCTTATAGGCATTAGCCACTACCAAGGCCGGAATTCCTGGTCGCTTTATTATAGAGGCACCGAATAGGTGGACCAGCGTTGCTACCTATGAAAGAACGGACGAAATGAGACCCAAGCCCGTGCTTAGAATCTAACCCGGACCCGTGGTGTGATAGAATGGCACATTTTGAAATATGTTGCTTTGTGTCTAAACTTTCTTAAACACAGAGCAGTGTTTCTCCGAATGTAAGTGATAGGAAATGAAGATCCATAAAAATTAAACATTGTATTTTAATATGTATACAGACCCTTGTGAGAAAATATCGAGTACCGGTTAAAAATCAGGTATTGCTCCATCCCTAATATATACATATATACAGAGAGGGTGTCTGAAGAAGGTGGTAACACGGTTTAATTCTTTATATGTTCGAAGATCGTTGGCTATATAAATTTTAAAAAGTTCAAAATACGGTAGGGGAAAAGACTAAGTTAAGAAAAATTTCCTTTCGTTAGTTTTCAAACAATTATTACCCTCCGCTAAAGAGGGTAATAGTTTTTGGCAGACGAAAAAAGTCGTGGATGATAATTGATAGTAAATAAAATCTTACAGATCTCACGGAAATTTGAAACACACCAAGATCCGACACATGATTGGAATAATGGATACTTGAAAAATTTCAAAGTAACGTCAGATGAAACAAAAGGGGAAACTGTAAGATTTTGTCAGAGCGTCTGCGACTGGCTGTCAAGTTCCCGAGGTTCCGATTTCATTTTTCAGAACTTGGATTTGTTTCCAGAGTCGCGTTCAAACTTTTGTCCCTCCTCGGAGCAAGTGGTGGTGTTCTGTCGTGGCATTTCTAAAATTTTCATTTTAGCGGGATCAGTGTGAAATAGCTCGTAGGCTTGGTATTTCACGCTCTACTGTTCAGTATTACATCGTTAAATATCAGAAGAATATACCCGGGACTGTTGTTCAAGGCCGCGCTGGCCGTCCTCGCCAGTTGTCTAATCCGGAAGAAAGTCATCGTGAAACTAACCGTCTATTTATGCAAAGAAAAAGGGAAGATCCAGATTTTCGTGCTCAAGAAGCGGAATCCAAATCCAGAAGACAAGACAGAAAACGTTTACGACTCTGTCTAGATATACCATCGAAAAGACCAAGAACAGATACTGATCTAAATGTAAGGTGTGAAGAACTAGAATTTCGTAAATTAGCTGAGAAATTTTTCGAAGCTGTTGCTGATGGTCCAATCCACCAATGCTATTGTTGTGATCGACTGTGGTTCAAAAAGTCAATAAGAACCCATTCCAAAACAACTTTACTGTCCAAAGGAGCGACAACGGACTTTATAAAACTAGTCTTTTACAAAGATATCGATGATATTGGCAAATTTTGCAAAACATGTTACGATTGTTTGATTAAATTGACAATACCAGAATTAGCTATAAGCAATGGCTTCGAATTCCCCGAAATACCGGATTGTTTAAAATACTTGACACCACTGGAAGAACGGTTGGTTTCTCCCCGTTTGATTTACATGCAAATACATCCTGTACATGGCTGCCAATACAAATTAAAAAGTTCTGTCAAAAAACCTCTTTAGCGGAGGGGAAACTAATTTCAGCTGAAGGCTGAATATTTTCCTTGAATATGAGGTTTCTATTGGTTCATATTTCTTTTTTCTTTTTGTATACATTCCTCGCACTAAAAAAATTCCCAATTAGTAAAATGTGGCCCATGCACTAATGAAATAAAGTACAAAATTTGAAAACTGTTTCCTAAAATGGGACAGAGATATGACGATTAATATATGCTGACTCAAACCACTTTTCAATGGCTCTCGAAAGAAAAAAAAATCACGTCGGATTATGTCGCTTCAGGGGTCGTACAGAAATTACTAAAGAAAATACTTTTTTTGCTTTCTTACAATAAACGTTTACATTGACATTCATGTACAGCCCCTGATCGTCTTTGATATAGGATAGTCTGAGAGGTGTTTTATGTTGAAAGACTGAAAATTTATACGTCACCTCATTAGTGTATGGGGCACCTTTTATTAATTTTAAATTTTTCTGCATGGGGTTCGCATACAAATTTAAGAGGTGTACTTTTTGAAAATTAAAGGAAAGAATTTTTTCTTGAGGTAGTCTTTTCTCGTAGTAGGTAAGATTGAAATTTCAACACTCGTAAGATAGCCTTTTCAATTTACACTGTCCACTTATCTCTAATAGATAAAGAATTAACCCTTTAACGTGCAGTGTGCCCGCTCTAGGAACACCAAACTCTGACGTTTTGACTGTTGCCAGTCACGAAGAATAGATTCGATTTCTATAAAAATAGTGTCGGGTGACATAGCTCTACGAGAATCCTTTACTTTCTAGAACGTCATTTATTGTCACGATTAATTTTACAGCACTGACATCTGCTGAAAAATGGAAGAATGCGACAACAGCAGCATAGATTGCCCAATGCTGAAAAAAGGGCAGCCGTAACCATCGCTCGACTTAACTACCAGCAAGATGGCGGACGATCGAAACGTTCATCGCGTGCCACAGATCTAGAGACCCTTTTTTAACGACAGCTAGCTGTGCGGCACAGCCAGCTGTCGTCAAAAAGGGGGAAAATTGGGAAAGGGTTGCGCCTCAAAGGGTTAAACCCGTTACCACCCCTTTGTACACCCTGTATAATAAAAACAGTATATAGCAAAATAGGTGTCACATGGCAAGAACACTAAGTGAAATGCTACAAAGAGGCAATCATCAAACCTTGGTAAAACTCCAAGCGTCAGAAACTATGGAATGAACATTTATATGTATACTCACAATCTTTGTGATTCTGCTCAGTTGTCAGTTGTTTGCTCCACACAGCAAATTGAAAAAAACAACACCCAACAGTCAACATTGCTTTATCTTATGTATATATATTATGCAAATCTTTGGCAAATCTTATGGCAAATATATTATGTATATATATTATGGCAAATATTTTTGTGAGTTTTATTGTTAAAACACAACCTTGTATAGCAGAGAAATAATTAGAAATAATTTCATCGGAATGAATCAGTTTTTCAAATATTCTAATACAGTGGTTCCCAAATGGTGGTCCACGAACAAGTGCTAATAGGTCCGTGAAACGGTGAGTACTTAAAAAATAATTGTGTTTTCAAGGCGAAAATCATAATTGTTTACGGCCGTTTTTAGAGAGTCTTCAAAAAATAATTAATCTTGCAAAATAGGGAAAATACGGGCAGGCACAATATCACATACAATCCGATAAAATATTGTAGCATCTTACCAAGCTTTTGTCTTCGGTCATAAGTATATGTAAACAGAGTTGATCAACTATTATCAGCATCATAGAGTTGAAATTTCAATCTCTTTCAGTTTTTCTAATTTTTCTTTTTATCATTACATTTTATGGAAAAAGTTGTTTTCTTTTCTTCTTTAGATTTTAACCCCCCCCCCCCCCGCTCACAGGAAATAATTCTTTAACCCTTTGAGGTGTAACCCTTTCGCAATGCTGAAAAAAGGGCAGCCGTTGCCATCGCTCGACTTAACTACCAGCAAGATGGCGGACGCTCGTAACGTTCATCGTGTGCCCCAGATCTAGAGACCCTTTTTTGACGACAGCCAGCTGTCGTCAAAAAAGGGTCTCTAGATCTGGGGCACACGATGAACGTTACGAGCGTCCGCCATCTTGCTGGTAGTTAAGTCGAGCGATGGCAACGGCTGCCCTTTTTTCAGCATTGGGCAATCTATCCAGCTGTTCTCATCTTCTTCCATTATTCAGCAGATGTCAGTGCTGTTAAAAATAATCGTGACCATTTTTTGACGGGAAATGACGAGCTAAAAAGTAAAGGATCTCTCCTGGAGCTATGTCACCTGCAACTATTTTTATAGAAATCCAATCCATTCTTCGTGACTGGCAACAGTCAAAACGTCAGAGTTTGCTGTTCCCAGAGCGGGAACACTGCGCGTTAAAGGGTTAAGTGATCCGTAGAGTGGAAAAGTGGTCTGCGTGTTAAGCTGCGTTGGGAACCACTGGTCTAATAGATACAACATCTACAAACCATAATACGTTCCAGAGAATATAAAATAATTTTTTTTCAACAAAAGTGGGATACTTGAATACAATTTCTGCTAGGGATCTGCACGTTTATTCATCAGTTTATCGGAATTACATTAGATTAACGGCAGTTGAACATGGGGGCGTTCTGAAATTAACAATCAAATGTTTATAACATTGTCGAATAAATAAATAAAATAAAATAAAAGTGTGTACGATTACGATTTGTGTGACTGCACGTTTTTGTGCCAAAGTGCTCAAAAAACAATCTGCTGAAATACGGAAAACTAGTTGTCACTGCTATGGACTATATCATTATTGAAAAGCGAGTGTCTAGAGCGAATAGTTTATGGTGTTCCAAAAGTCTTTCAACGCATCGAGTTCTTTGGGAAATCATAGTTTAATGTGCATTTCGAAATTTTTTTTCATTAATTTCAAACAAAACAAAATGATTAGAAATGTTTATAGAAGAATATACTTCTTCGAAAATAATGCATGCTTATGAGATTTTTAGAAGGATAATCCAAGGGCTTGGTTATGTAGAGAGAATGGAGCCAGTTAGAAGATTCCTCTGGGAAAACCCCAGTAAATCGAGACGAAGAGAAATATATAGAATTAGATGGAGATACCAAGTCCAAGTGGACTTAAAAATACTAAGAATTACTAACTGGAAATAGAAAGAGAACTAACTAGTTTTGTGGAATGGCGAGAATTCTTAAATGGCACTTCGAAAGCTGTAGCACCAAACAGCACCTCTTACACTCGTACATGTATAAATAAGGTGTTTGTAAAGTACCTCAATGCATAATAATCAACGCATTTTTAATGTTTCGCGTTTCTTTTGTCAATGAGTAATTTCACAATTCGAACTTTTGTAATTCTTTCAAATGACTTAAATAATACAAATGTATTTAAAGTAACTTTTTTTGTGGTGAGAAATTTTTATTTAGGCTCAAACTCTATGCGTTGTGCAATCAGAAGTTAATTTTAACCACAGACACCTGAACAGCATAGCAAATGCGATTGCGATCGGAAGTTTGCATGCCTGCGAATAATAATAGGCTAAAATTCAGTAGCAAAATAGCAACTGATATGCCTTCTTTTAAAATTATTACAGTTTCTTTTTGAAAGTAAATCGTATCAAAATATATTATTTCTCTTGAAACATAGCTTTAATTTTATGCACCACTAGCTGCTGTCGGTAGGCCTCTCAGCTTTTTATTAAAATTCATTTTTTATATAACTGCTCACGAAGTACGGACGAACGGTTACTCTTAATTAAAACTAAAAGTTAAAGGTCAGGCTCTCTTTTCGTAGATTTTTCTCCACTCTCTTTGATGGAAAATCTGAGATGATGAACATATTGTTTGTAGATGTCCGTATTTCAGAATATGGGGATATTTACTTAGTGTTATAAAAGATATGTTCAAACCATCATTTTGATATTTTTCATTTATTTTATGTAACATCTGTTTAACACTTTCCAACAAGGCTGAAAAGTGTTTATGATTTCGGTTTGTCTGTCTGCCCGTCTGTTCTCTGTCGTAAATATGCATCGATTACTGCGAAATTTACGTATGTTATTCCTACATACAGCATCAAGTACCCTGTTGAAAATGGTACATGCAGCATTTATAGATCTTTTACAAAAGAATTCAAATTCAATACGCTCTATGGGCAGTCATTCTTTACAGCGTAATTTAGAGATATTTGGATATTTCTAAAGAAACAAGATTGGCATGTGTTATGAAGGATTATAAGATAAAGCTGTGTCCGTCAAAAATAGTGCGTCTATCATTTGTAGTTCTTCTACAGGAGCCATCAAAAGAATTCCAATGCACTACTATCAAATGAAGTTTTCAGCCATTCAGAACAAAACCATCTTTGATCCGAGAATAGTCGCAAGTCTACATCAAAAAAATGTGCCAGGAGTCTCCAAGTTTGGCGACCTTTGGAGATATCCAAATATGACAAGAAAAAATATTTCGCAAATTGATCTCTGCGACTTATGAAGATAAATAGCCAAATATGACAAATTTTTTTCCAAAAATGACTTCAGCTGGCAATAATTTTATTCTTTGGCAGGAAATTAAAAAATCCTAAAATGATAAAATTAAGGTACAGCAATGATTTCAATGGGAATATTAAATACCATAACTAGCTCTCTAATTAATCGATTTACGTGCAACAAAATCACATTTTTTTTAAAGATGAACAGTTTATTATATTGTTTAACAGAAGCAAAATTGCTTGTAGCTACGGTTATGCTAAGGCAAATTGTGAAATACAATTTTGTGAAATACAATTTGTGTCTACTTTAATTAACACCATTATTCGTGTCAGTAATACTCTCGTTAACCAACGTGTGCTTAATCTAAATTTTTACTGAAAATATATCTATTTGATTGGGGGTTTTCTCACAACAACAATACATGTTAAAAAATAATGATGTTGATATTACTATAGCATATCTCACAAATATTTTTGTGGTATAAAACTCTTATAAAGAATACCCGTCCAGATGTGTTTCAAAACAATAAACACATGTAAATCATAAGTCAAAATTTTATCAACGTCTTCCAGTATGCGTTCAAAAAGTAATCTTACAATGCTCAAATTCCAATGGATATATCGGATATCGAATTACGAAAATACATTTTAGAGCAGGTATGGGCAACCTTTGAAAAGTCGCGGCCGTATAATTGGGATTTATATGGGAGTTTAAATGGCTTATCTGTTCTATACGGGATTTTGATATGTTCCGCTGGCCGGATCAAAAGCTGTCGCGGGCCACATCCGCCCTGCGGGCCGAAGGTCGCCCATATGTGTTTTAGAGCATTTTAGAAGGTTTCATATAAACATTTTTGGAATAACAACGGAATTACAAAAACATTCTAGAAATTTTTTTCTTGTCAATAGAAAGAGGCCACCACCAATTAACGATTTCTTTTTAAAGCAAAATTATTTAATATGCGCATTAATTACATGTACATTTTACTTATAAAAATGATAAAAATTGATTCATCGCTTACGGACTATTTAAAAACATGGTATTGAGTTTCAGATTTGTAGATAAAAAAGAAATTGCCCAGTTTAAATTTAAAATATGTTACAGCTCATAATAGCCGTAATCAAACAATTCGAATGATTTATGCAAATTCTTTATATGCATTGTACCGCCTTTTAAAGGTAATTACTCCGGATTTCAAATGGCTTATTTATTCACAAAGCATTCTCAAATGTTAAAAGAAAATAAAAGGCCACGCCTTATCCGTGACCCTCTTTATAGCTTTACACGTAAACACGGTTAAATACTTTCTAAAAATAACGTAAATTGCATATGGCGTGAAAGTTCAATGGCTATGCATAGAGAAAATAAGGTTTTAAAAATGTGTTATCACATAAACGTGCATTCACCAAAATTGAGAATTAGAAAGGCCTCTGGTTTGTGTACTCAGAAAAATGTACTAATTAATTTGTTGACAGAGCATTAATAGACCTTTTTGTTTTATAAGTTATTATCCCATAAAGCAATTTACTTTTTTAAACACTACCGAAAATAATTTGTTGCTCGTAGATTCAGCTGATAAAATTTTTGATTCAATAAAACATTTTGTTCATTTAAGGAAAGGGGAAATTGAATTTGCTAAAATTAATTAAACATTTTTTTTTTTCATCTACGTATATTTATGTACATTAATAATATATGATGTGAGAACTGAAATGATACGGTCCGTACTTTAACCCTTTAAAATACTAGAGCAGAGTCAGTGGTGCTTCATGTATGTAGGACATGCCAGTGGCTCAAAATAAAGACTAACAAAAACAATCTTTTAACATGCATTTATTCAGAGGGATTATGACAGTTATTTACAAGGTGGTGAAAATGCACAAAAACGATAGAAATATTATAAACTTCAGAAAAGGAGCCACCGGCTCACATTAGTCGTCCCCAATAAGTAGATACAAGAAGTAGACGAGTAGTACATCGAGCTGTGTGTGGCTTGGGGTTGACTTGACTCGACTGGCAGAATGGCTGGGCAAGATGTCGGTCGCTCCCTCCTCTCAACATCGCACTAACATCTGGCTGGACAGCGGAGGAATACTTGGTTCCCTTTCGTACAGGGATAACTCACAGCGAGGGGCAAAACCATAGTTTCCTTCAGCTTCAACAGCTGTAAATAAAAAATAAATAAATAAACTATTACTTGTACTTACCAGCTATGCCGTTAGGGCTCGGTAATAAGTTGCTGTTATCATGTTATGGAAAACAGGTAAGGTTAAAGCTTGTTTTTCTAACAAAAGCGCAGTGTCCTTTTATGTTAAGAAAACAGCAACATTAAAAAAATAATAATTTTGGCTGAATTTGTCATTTCGTCATTTTTGTTATTTCGATTAATATAAAAAGTGATCAATAATGCAGTAGAAATTTAAAAAAAATGAGAATAACCTATGTAAAAAATTATGCCTAAAATGAAAGAAGTTTTCTTAACGTTAATCAAATTTTTAGGATAAGATCGCTAGCAAATAACTTCTTTTATATTTTCTAGATCAACATACAATTTTACTAAATCATAATAATCGTTCAGTGAAACTTTATTTTAATGAAAAGTGCCGTTTTCTATAAGAAAATAACACGGATTTAAAATGCTTTGCAACAATTGTGACTTCAAATGGAATGAACTGTTTGCACAGGATTTAAGATTTGGACACTGTATTTCATGCAGTTGCATATAGACGATTATTTTTGTTAAACAAACTTGCTTTTTGAAATTTTCGGTATAGTTGAAAAGTGATTTTGATTGCTTGTCTGTGATTTAACTTCAGTAAGTACACTGCAAAAAAAAAAAAAAAAAAAAAAAAAAAAAAAAATCTGTTAAAATGACCGAAAAAAACTGTCAGGCAGGACGCCAGTTTATTTCCGTTTATTTTACAAAAGTTTTCCGTATACGGAAGATTTCTGGAAAATAAACTGAGAATCTGTAAAATTTACGAAAGACTTCTGTAAAAAAACGGAAATAAACTAGCGTCCTGGCTGACAGCTTTTTTCTGTAAATTTGACAGACTTTTTTGCAGTGCATGTCTGAATTGTTGAAAAATTTACAGTTGTTATTATTTTCAAAGTATTATGCACACTTTTGAATATAGCCAGTTGCACCTATATCTCTTTTACGGAAAGACACAAAGGATTTCCAATGCATCATGGTATATGAGCAATAATTGTTTAAAACATTTTAATAACGATGTTCTATTCAAATAAAAGAAAATTGATACATACTCTACAAAAAAAAAAAAGTCTGTTAAACCGACAGAAAAAAAACTGTCAGCCAGGACGCCAGTTTATTTCCGTATATTTTACAGAATTCTTCGAAATTTTTTCTCATATACTGAAGATTTCTTTAAAATAAACTTAGAATCTGTAAAATTTATGGAAGAGTTCTGTAAAAACACGGAAATAAACTGGCGTCCTGGCTGACAGTTTTTTCTGCAAATTTAACAGACTTTTTTTGCAGTTTCCCCTAAAATATATCACTTTTTACAGATATATAAATTATAACTACCACCAATTTTGTATTTATTTGAAGTGCACTTTAATAGAGTTGTCCTATTATTTGAAACAAAACTTTACTATATATATTTAATATTTTACAAAACACTTGAAAAATTCACATAAAGTTGGTTCTGTCTGTTTTTTTCGTGCTCTTGACTCCAATAATAGAATAAAAAAACGAAAAGGGTATAATGACTATAAAAATTTCATGTTTAAGTTGAGATGCATAGAATTTATAGCTTTTTTACAAGCACACACATAATGAATTTTACAGTTTCCGACACGCATGGAAATAGTTTGAAATATTCTAGTGACACTGCTGCATTTATTTTAATTGTTCTTCATTCCGCAGCACATGTACGCAGAGCCTGATTATAGGGGGTCGGGGCCCCGGGGCAAGAGGTTATTTTGGGGCCCGTATACAAGCACAAGCATTTTAACTTATTTTTGTTTGCTATTGCATTTTCCCTGCATAAAAATAAAACATTTTAAAGAATACTAAAATTGAACTAAACATGAGATATTTATTTATACTTATTTAGAACAAGACTGTGTATTTAAAAGTGATTTTGATATTTTTTGAGTCCGTTTGTATTATTAGCGCATGGGTGCGCTCATTCAAGGAATGACAATTTACGAGGCATGGGAGCAAAGTTTCTCACTCCAGAAAATTTTCTTGCTACGCCAAAAAGTTCGAAATTTTCTATCCCTCATCACGAAATAAAAAATATTAACGATTGGATATTTTGTGATAAGCATATATAAGGCCATACCATACGTTTTAAAAATCTCCTAACTTCTTGTTTATGGATCCACGAGTCTTAAAGACCCTTGAATTAGAAGAACAGAAAATAAATCTCTAAGTCCATTTATTGTTAAAAATTATGCTGTAGATATTACAATGGAAATTGAGTTGCAAAAAACGTATTATTGCAGTATATATGAATATATAATAAATCATGATAACAATAAATCGGGAGATTTGGGGGCCCTTAGTTTTCTGGGGCCCCAGGCTATTGCCCTGCATGCCCGTGTGACAATATCAGGCTCTGCATGTACGAATAAGAAAGTTATTTTATGTCTTTGGTATATACGTTATACGCAAATATTCACAATTTATGTGTTATGTGCATCTATGCAAATTTCATATATGTTATTACTATGTACTATGTCGTATACATAATTGAAAATGGTGTTTATATGAAGAATACTTTTAGAGAATATAAATTTGCAATTTATCTTTTAAAGAGCATTTTGAAGTCGTTCCTCTATATGAAAGAAAAGAAAATGAATAATATATATTATTAATGTTCACAAAAGAGTGCACTTCGTCTAAAATAGTGCATATAATATTTAAAGACTTTTTACAGGGACAAACAAAGCAGCTCACATACATTTAGGTTTTAATGGAAGAGATAAAAAAGCATACTTCAATAGCTTATTCTTTCTTTAACCTTTTAGATCTTATATACTTGCAAAAATGAGATATAAAATGCTCTGCTAAGGTCCTGCGTTTCTACAGTGGGATAGGGAGAGCATTGAAAAATAAGTTGGAAGCAATGATGGGCACAGTGGCAGGTACACTGCAAAAAAAGTCTGTCAAATTTACAGAAAAAAACTGTCAGCCAGGACGCCAGTTTATTTCCGTATATTTAACAGAAATGTTCTGTAATTTTTTACAGATTCTCCGTTTATTTTACAGAAATTTTCTGTGTGTTTTACAGAAGTCTTCCATAATTTTTACAGATTCTCCGTTTATTTTACAGAAATCTTCTGTATGTTTTACAGAAGTCTTCCGTAATTTTTACAGATTCTCTGTTTATTTTACAGAAATCTTCTGTATGTTTTACAGAAGTCTTCCGTAATTTTTTACAGATTCTCTGCTTATTTTACATAAATCTTCTGTATGTTTTACATAAATCTTCTGTATGTTTTACAGAAGTCTTCCGTAATATTTTACAGATTCTCCATCAATCTTACAGAAATCCTCTGTGTGTTTTATAGAAGTCCTCTGTAATTTTTTACAGATTCTACATCAATTTTACAGAAATATTTTGTGTGTTTTACAGAAGTTTTCCGTAATTTTTTAAAGAGTCTCTGTTTCTTTTACAGAAATCTTCTATGCGTTTTACTGATTTCTTCTGTATTTTTTAAATTTTTACAGATTCTCCGTTTATTTTATAGGAATGTTTTGTATTTTTTTTTTTTAGATACTGCTGTCAATGTAGCAGACTTTAACCATTTTTTTTACAGCTTGATTTAAAGAATTTACAGAAAAAACCAGTTTATTTATGAAATATATTTTGTATTTATAACAACTTTCTTTTGTTTTTAATAATTCAATACCTTACTTAAAATTACTTAAAAATTTTACTTACTTACAATTACTTAAAAAAATCAGTAATTTTATCATATACTAGCTTCTTTCGACGACCTTGGCCCTGTTAAGTGGCAAAAAAATTCTGCTACGAAATGTTAATGAAAATAAATTCTTGAGTATGTTTTGAAATCATAGGTAACATTAATTATTTTTATTCAATTCCATCCAAGGGCATACTTTAAAATTAAGTAACTGTACAAAATAAAATATTAGTGTTGAAAAAAGAAAGATTTATAAGAACGATTGCTATCAATCAAGTAAAACAGTAATCAAAGAAGCTAATTTCAAATGAATCAATGCATTTCAAAGCACGAAAATGTATACACAAATCAATGGATCAGGGGTGGGGGTGTAGATGTTCCAAGCATAAAATTTAAAGTTTATTTTTTAATGCTTCAAAATTATTTCTTGATATTATCCATCAAGTATCCATCAATTTCGATGTTCATGGGGAGGGAAGCGTATCAGTTTGTCATGTCAATTGTCCCTAAATAAATGGTTGAGGTATTTGTAGTAAATGTAGTTAGTGGAAGTATTTACTGTAAGGTTTATTTTTTAGGTGATTGTAGCGCATCATTGTAGTTAAAATAATATATATGTTTGCTTCTAAACTATTGATTAATGTAGTGATGGCATCGTTCAAGTAAATACTACATATATAGAGTGAAACCTCTGCAAAACAGCTACGTTTGGTCCCATAAAATAGTGACCATTTTATGAGACAACCGTTCTTTGGAGGTTCACAATAATGTTAATTCAATAGTCTCAATTCAATTCTGTAAACTTCTAACAGTGTCTGTTTAAAGAGATGACCGTTAGTAGAGGTTTTAATAAATATACATATATGCATCTTATTTTTCAGAAATAGTTTTTAGAAGTTTAAAATTACTCTTGCATGATATATCTATGCTTAGATTTTTGTAATATACATTAATAATCAAAGAAATACGCTAAGAAAAATTCTGAAAAATTAGATTTATTTTAAGAAAAAAAATACAGTATTTATAAAGTATTTACAAAGTACAAACAAAGGAATATTTACAAAGTTTATTGTTTATAATTTTATAGATTTTCTCTCCAGTATTCATGGGTATTTCTTAATATATATTTAGTGGTCAAATAGCTCATATGCCGACATTTTATTAAGTAAATTGAGAATTTTCATATTAACGGCCTCACGTTTTTTCACATCAGGATTCTTCTTGCATCCTCTGTTAGGATTTATTCCAAGCAAACACCTAGAAACAAAATAATTTACTTCAGTGAACTAAACACATTTAAAAAATCACATTTTACTTTTGACTCATATATGAACTGAAATTTGTTAGCACAAGCTAGGAGCATAATAATTTTACTTTTCAGCAGCACTTGTTGTAATTCCCCCTCGACAAGCACGTAGCCAGGGAAGGGGAGGCTTGAGGAGCTACACCCCCCCCCGAAAGTTCAAATATGTATGTTTATATACAGGGGCGGATTTAGGGAAACAGGCTCTGCTGCCCCGCGTCCTCTACAAGAGAGGGGCACCCAAGGGGCCCCATTACCACAATCCACCCAGTATTCTACGGAAGGCTTATATTCTAGGGAAGACCCTTATTCTGGAGAAGGCTTATTTCAGTATTTCAGGCACTTCAGTACTAAAATACAAAAAGTTCCAGTGTATTTTTAAAATGATCACTATGCCGCGCCTATGTCGGAGGGTGGGGGGCTCTTTCTTGCACCTTTCATAGGACCCCATGATACCTATGTTTAAGTTATGGTATTTGAATATTTGAGCCTCCCCGAATAAAAATCCTGACCATGGGCCTGCCCTTCCTAATTAAAATGTCAAAATTACCATCTTGTTTTAAAATAGAAGACTGTATGCATCATTGCTATTGAACATTCGAAATAAATTTACATGATAAAATATTTTTACTACATTTAACAATATGCTTAATTTTCGTCAAATCTTTTTGAAAAAATAATGAATAAGAAAAAAGAATCAAATTTTCAACTTTTTAAAAGGAGAAAGCTCAAATTTTTAAGCATTCCTCTCTTTTTAAATGTAAAACTTTTATAAAGAACTGCTTACAGAGCGATCAGATCTGCACTAATAGTTAATTACTTTCTTACATATTTCAGCTTCGAAAAGTATTGAATAAAAAATTTCTATTTATGTTTGGTGTTCCTGATTCAGGATATTGGCCTCTGACTACACTAATGATTCGAGATTTTGAAATTCAAAACGTTGATGATCAGACTGTATAATAAGCAAAATATTAAAAAAATACTTTTAATACCTTAAAAACCGAACTTAAATACCGAAATGGTTTTAAAATTTATGCATTAAAATAAATAAACAATTTATCTTGCACAAAGCCTCACCATGGCACAGTGGTTATATCACTGAAAATGGTAGACGGCCGAAGTGTGAAGATCCCGGGTTCGGGTTCCATCGCACATCCGTCGACCTAACCGTTCGGTGTTTTTCGTGGTTTTCTCCGAAACTTAGGGTAAATACGGGTTAGGATCCCTTACAAAGACCCCACAGAGAGTAACTCCCTTGTTTTGTCATTCGGACGAAGATTTACAAGTGGACTTCGAGCCAAGCACACAAATCCGATATACATGTTCACAACAGCAGCAGCTAGTCACTATAGCGCAAGCGGGTACCACAGATGTATGCTTTGAATGCATATACACAAATTCATATACGCAATATGTATTTAGTTATCACGAGCAGGCACGTATTCAGGAAGCATTTTGGGAGAGGGGGAGGGGAGTCCAAACCGTAAAAAAAGCAGAATTTTTCACAAAAAGACTATCATTATAGTGGCAAAAATCAGAATTTCAGGGAGGATGGGGGAGTGTCCGAACTCCCAGGACCCCCCCCCCTCTCCTCGTTAAATACGTCATATGAGTTTCCAGATAGTTTTGGATTATGTGCGCTGATACCTTTTTCTTTTATCTGACTATGGTTGTTAGTAAACTGAAATTGTATTTATTTAAAAGAAAGAAACTGGTTTTGACGGGGTGGAACCCCCCCCACAGAGTAAATGCTAACTTAAAATATAGTGAATAAGAATTATAAAAAAATCTATACATCCCTGTTTAAGAATTTAAAAAATGAATACATAATATTTAAATAAAATATTAATGCCATTGAAAATTTCACAAAGTTATGACAAAGACTGCCAATAATGACCAATACTAAAGCTGTTCCGATCTCCAGAAGCCAAAACTACCCTGTTTACTCACGTAATAGTCGCACTTTTTTGCCAATTTTTCATGTTGAAAGTCCAGGTGGCTATTATGCGGGTAAAATCTACTATATAATATTGTAACTCTAAAGAGCTATTTTTTCTGCTTCAAAACGGGGGTGCGACTATTACGCGAGTAAACACGGTATTCTGCATCAAATGACGATAAACATTGTAAAGAATTTTAAATCTCCCTAATTTAGAAGAGATTTTTTGCAGAATTCCCTGACATTTCCAGACAAAATTTCCCAAATTCCAGAATTCCAAGTCGCCCCCAAATATACAAAAAACTAGAAAATTCCCACTGTAATATTACTTCAAATCAAAATCTAGCAGTTTATCTCATACAAATGAAAAATTACTTTTAAAATTGAAGAAAATGATTATTGTTTTTGATAATGACATAATTTGTAGAAAAAAGAAAATCACAATGTTATGAAGCTAGAAATATTTCTTTGATAAGATATACTACTCGACATTAAAATTGCTATGCACTGTGTGTAGCATGTCACCTTCTTGGTGTTGCTATTTTAATTACCAGTTGTGTATTAATAAAACAAAAAAAAAACAGTTATATGCTATATACATATAAATTTCACACTTTTTAAAATATTGCTATGTGGTTTGATTTATTTATATGTTTACAAAATTGTAGTTAAAAGTGTTTCATTAACTTTGAAAAAAAAGTGTATAATTATGCTTCTTTGATTCATTTTTACTAGGATTAAGAAATAATAGTATGCAATATGCAAAAAGAATTGCAAAGTGTATACAAATTTAAAACTACATAACAAATATTACAAGGAAATTATAAATAATTTGTAGATACAATTCTTCTGTTCTTTTATAGGTTAAAAGGTGAAATATATCATTTCTTTAATTTGGTTTACCTCATAAACTTGATTGAGATATATCCATTGATTTAAATTATTGACGGCACTTACGCGTTCGGAAACTTTAAGATACTCCTAGAAAATCAGAATTCTTATTGTAAGTATAGAAGATAGAAATTTATAAGTCTGGAAAGTGTATATATTATATTTGATGTGAAATCCCCCAGAGCACACATGCAGGGGCGTAGCCAGGGGGGGGAGATATCGGGATATATCCCCCCCCCCGAAATTTTTGGATTAGTGATGAAATTCCGTCTATTTATACACATATCACTTCATTCCCCCCCCCCCCCCAGAAAAATTTTCCTGGCTACGCGCCTGCACACATGCACACTAAAAACATCATAAATTGTTCGTGTTAGACGACTATTCAAGTACAAACACTGAAAATAAACAAGATATTTATCACAGTGCCACGATGTTTAAGTTCAGCGATATTCTTTCACTTACTGGAGCACTGCAAACAAAATGATTGTGAACAAAAACACTCATTCCAAAATATTTAACATATCGATAACTATATAATAAGAAATGCTAACTACAGTTCTAGGACCAATTAGCAAGTGCAATGAATATAAACAAACACTATAATAAGGAAATCACTTATGAGAAACAGTTTATGAGTAGTACTTAACTTGTTACATGAAGTTGCTATTGTTCATTTCCCCCAAAACCAAGAACAATTGCGGTACTTAGTTGTGAACAAGTAAATCGGATTTGTGTGGTTGGCTCGAAACCCGCTTATAAATCCTCGTCAGAAGGACAACACAAACAAGGAAACCTCCCCGAATCTCACGCACCAAACGTAACGAATTTAATCCAGTCATAAGTACACACTTAAAGAAACCTAATGTGTAAAAATTAGTTGCTATCTCCTAAATTAAAGCTAAAATTAATTAATAAAAAATGAGCCGACAGAATAGAGCCTCTATCGCTACTTGGCGCATTCTATTTTCTTTTATAAATGCTTTTACAAAAAGATGCTTATTTAATAAGCATTTTAAGTAAGCACAGGTCAGGATTCATCTACAGCAATGATTCACTGGATATCCCGCAGAACATATGGTGGGGAAAAAATCAGGCCGGTAACTGGTTCCGTTTTGGAGAGGGGAGGTGGTGGAAATTGGCCAAAAATATTTTTTAAACATAAAATCTATGCATGCATAGGAGGTTAAACGTAGCTTTTTAGAAGAAGCTTAGCTTTTTAGCGAAATAAGAATTGAAATAAACAATGGTATTAAAAAAATAATTTTAAAAAATTGTAAGGTAATTTTTTTGGAGGGGAGGGGTTCACCCTATAATTCCCTCCCCCACCCCTTTGATTTGAGCCTGAAAGAAATATATTATTAAGTTGTTTCATTAACACAATGTCTGAAAACTGCTGCACTTAATTTTTTCCGAATTCCCAAGTTTTTTTCGGGATGTTCAATATGTAATGGCTATAACAATCTATTGTTATTACTTAAAATCGGCATTGCAGTGTAGGAATGTGTCACTGCATTTTGTGATTGAATCTCACTTTCTACTTGCTTCGATCCTCTATGTTCCAGGGTTCGTCTAGAAGGATTTCTAAATTAAAACCTGACTGATCAGCATAAAAATTTGATCGTCTTTTAACAATGAATCCTTTATAAAGACATTTACATTATTTACGAACGCCTGAGTTAATTTTTTAATTTCCTTTGACCGAGAGTTTTTCAGCAAAACACATTTTGTAGCTTTCCTGCTCACGATCTTATTCTTTTTTAAAAATCTGTACTGCCATCCTTTAGATGCGCGGAATTTCAGTCCTAATTCGAATGCCTTTTCTGAAGCTCAAGTTTGTAAATCACAATCATGTACATTTTTCTGTAATTTTCTTGCGTGTTAGAAGTGTTAAAACGTATATTTTTTAATTTGATTTAGTTTATATTTATAATCGCCATTCTTCTGAATTTGCTTTTCCCACAGATATAACTGCCTTTTATTTGTAACAAATTTAAAATAATTTTGAACATTCTGTAATCTGCGGGATTTTGCCACTATTGTATCCCACCAGTATTTTACTGCAGTCTCCTTATCTTTTCAAGAAATAAATTGCTTATTTTGCATGATGTCCTCACTGGACATGAAGTCAATGCTTTCGTTTTCTAAACTAGAAAATATAGGATCTTCAGGGGTATCGAGTAATAAGCATTGCTCATTTGCTACCAAATCTGTTGCATTTACTTTCTGATAATTTTGCAAGCTTTCAACAATTGATTTTGCAGACTTTTTCTTCGTCTGTGCATAGAGACAATGTCATATTTTTCGAAGAAAATTCCGCGTAAAGCATAAAAACAACATTAAGTATATTTGCTCCATAGTATCATCATGTGGATAAAAAGAATAGAATTAAAATAAATGCCTCACTTATGCGTAAACTGAATTTGCAGCTTGCAATGTGTTAATACAAATAAAAAGAAATTACTTTCTTCAGGGACTTTCAGAACTAAAATAAAAAGATTATAGGACTTCAGTTTAACTAGTAGAAAACGAGATTAAGCTACTTTAAAACCCAGTACGTTGAAATATAACACAGTATAGCAAACACTGATTTATAAATATTTCGAGAACGTACTCGCGTGAGCGTTTCAACTTTTCGACCAATTATCCCTGTCACCAAATACTAGCTAAAGGGTTACAATTGGCGCGATTTTAACTAATTTTTAACCTTTAATTTCTCAAATTCTATGAGGTGATAGCAGCTAATTTTCACACAGTACGTTCCTTTTAGTGTGTACTTGAGATTGTGTGAAATTCGTTCCATTTGGTGAGTGAGCTTTGGGGAGGTTTCCTTGAAAGAGGGGAGCCCTCCGTGGGGGTCTTTCGAAGGGGTCCTAATCCGTATTTACGCTAACTTCCGGAGAAAAACCACGGAAAACTCTGAACGGTTAACGGTCGACGGACGAGCGTTGGGACCCGAACCCGGGACTTTCACACTTCGCCCGTATACCATTTCCAGTGATATAAACGTTGTGCCATGGTGAGGTGAACGGTACGTATCGTTTGTTATCCGACCCAGAGCGTCACCTCCGATCAGTGTTGCCAGAAACTTTTGCACATAAATCGCAAGTAGCTGAAGAAAGAGTCGCTAAGGTGACGTCATAGTATGACGTCAGATCAAGTGATGCCCTGAACTGCTTAAAATCATTATGCCGATTTGTCTGGTTGGTCCACTGGTTTCCATGCGTAGTTTTACACATAAAAGTCCCCCCCTCCCCTCACCCGTAAGTCTAAAATAAATATATCAAATTCACAGGTGATTTTTTCGTTTCTTTTTGTAGGTAAAAAGTCTCGAATTCACAAGCAAGTTCCATAACTGTTCTATTTCCCATCATTCAACGCCAAGGACGGATTAAAAGGGAAGACGGAGGGGTAACTGCCCCCCCCCTAAAAAAAAGAATCCAACCTTTTCGGAAATATTTTCTACAAAAGAAACCATTTTCCCCCTCCTTTCAATGTTACATGCCACTTTTTACCAAAGACGGCCGATATTGTTGCTTACAATAAGAGTAAACACTCACCTGAACCTACGTATGCAGTTGTAACTAAATATACCGTCCCTTTTCTCCAGTTCCAGCTAACGACACGTAGTACAATGTCTTGCCGTTTTAATTGCGCCGGAGGCAAAATGAGCCTCAAGGTTTAGAAATGACGTCTTCGTCTAGTACGCATACGCGGGTGAAGATAAAACAGAAAAAAACTGTTTTTTCTTACGAACAGACTTATTCTGTATATAATACGAGTAATTTCTGTACATTTTACAGACTTTTTTTGCAGTGTACAGAAATGTTTTTGAGAGGTGGCGATTTCTCTTAAAAAACTAATTGTGTGTGGTGAGTAAAGCAAAATGTTACTCTAAAGCAATGTCAATTTTTGTGGGAGAGGGCATGGGCGCCGGCAACATAGGGCAAGGGGAGGCAATGCCCCCTGGATTTTTGTATATAGTGTTTTTTCTTGCTTTTTTGTTCTTTCCAACATGGTAACCATACGTTGAAGTAGTCTTTGCCCCCCTCTGAGAAATATTCTGTCGGCGCCCATGGGAAAGGCTAATTCATAAAAAAAAGCTCATTTGATTTGAACAAAGTATACAATTAAGCAAAATGTTACCCATAAGCAAAATCTTTCGAGGAGAGGGGGGGGGGGTGAAGCTCCTCTCCTGAATCCGCCACTGGACACAGCAAAGGAATCACTGCTTCCATATCATAGAAACAATGGGAGCAAATTGGTTAAGAACTCATTCAGCAGTAGCACTTGATCCGACAACATCCTCTCGGAAGGTGTTTTATAATCAATGTATGCGGAATGATTGGCATTTCTTGTTTACCCCCTTTAATTTAAACAGGTGGAGAGTGGGTTTCTACACTTCACTTCACTTAAAACAGGAAAAGAGTTAGTGTCAATCAATCATCCAACTTCTTATAAAGAGGCAAGATCACTTACGTTTTAATTAATTTTCGTCTCGAAGACTGAAAATAGACTCTTTCCCTCGCTCACACACGTTGAAAATCAATACCTGTCTTCTCCAGTGAGTTATTAATAATTAAGCTGCGTCATTTGCGCCGTGCTTTGTCCGACACGCTCTGGCTATGATTAAGACCTCGCCTTTTTAAGTGACGGGCCGAGCGTCAGACATTAAAAAACAAGATGGAACCAATGAAACAAATAATTCGTGACAAGAAATATAAATTCCGTGGAGAACATACGCTTTAAAATTAACTTTGCGTAGCGTTCTGTAAAATTTTTCACTTCTTGAAAAATTAAGAGTGAATGAGAAAAAATACTCAGATCTTGATCAAAGAATTTTTATATATAGGTATTTCATGGTATTTAAGGGACATTACGACACGAAGAACTTGGCATCACAAATTTTGGTGAAAAGTTGAAGGGTTTTACATGACGCCTAATTAAGGAAAATGCCAAAGTATTAGATTGCAATTCTGGAACATTCTCGGGGAAATCGAAAGTAACATTTGATGAAATTTTATATGCTAATAACTGGCTGCATATCTCTCAGTAGTATTAAGTATTAAAGCATAACTTCGGGTGAAAAAATTGTCAGCTCATGCTCATGGTGGCTAATCTATTCGCATGGCTTATTTTCCCAACTATTAATGCTTGAAATGAATTTGAATTTTTTAAAACATTAGTCTGCGTCCTTAATATGTGTCCAATTCTACAAACATTGTATCTAATGAAGCCATCAAAAAATATTTTATTCCTCTAATAATAAGAAAATTTACAATAAATCCTTTAACTAAAAGAATTGTCAAATCCCGCTTTCCTAAAATTAAAATTATAATAATGATAAAAATTTTCAAGTTCCACTGTTGAAAATTAATAATTTGAAACCTATTTAATTAAAAGATTAAAAGAAAAAAAAACACAAAATTGCTCTGTTTTAATAAAATTAAAATAATAATAAAAATCTTCAAGTTACGCTGCTTAAAAATGTATAAATAAATGTATAATTTTTAATCTGAGTTTTTCTGAAAATTGTCATGAAGTGGAAATGCCTAATCTCTCTATCTATTTATCTGTCTGTCTGTCTGTCTATCTATCTATCTATCTATGTACAGTGCGCGAAAAAAGTATAAGGACAACATTTAATTGCATGAAAATATGCTTTATTTCCATTTCACCTAAATGAAATTTTTATAATTCTTACTTCTGCTGCATAATTTTGTGATAACACTTATACCCCATAAAAAGCAAAATTTAGCTTCAAAATATTGATTTTACAAAATTTAACATTAAAGGAAATACGGAAAAAATTATAAGGACATATTCTAAAATACTTTAAAAATGTTTCGATAATCAAGAAAACTACCTTTTTTTTCGATCACTTGAATAAGCCGAGAGGTCATAGATCCTGAAAGATCTTTTAAAATGTCCACAGATATTTTTTCCCAAGCGTCTTTCATAGCAACGACAAGATCTTGCGTACATTGATACTGTGTGCCGTTTTTATAAACTTCTCGGGCTAGAAGTCCCCATAAGTTTTCGATTGGATTAAGATCGGGACTTCTCGCCGGCCATTCAAGTAAATTCACAGAATTAGCTTCAAACCACAGTTTTGCGCTCGTAGAAACGTGTACCGAAGCATTATCCTGCTGAAAAATATAGTCCCCTGAAGTAATTAGTGGCGCTTCAGGTAACAAACTTTCTCCTAACATATCAACATACCTGTCCGAATTCATTTTACGGTTAATAAATACAATTGGAGTGGTTCCATTTGCCGCAAAAGCGCCCCATATCATAACCGAGCCACCACGATATTGACGCCTATAAAACACTTCCTTGGTCTTTCGCAGATCATACCAAAAATAACGAAAACCATCAGGTCCATCAAGATTGAACTTTTTTTCGTCCGAAAAAATTACATCAGCCCACTTTTGACCAAGAGAAATGTATTTTTTGGCAAAGTCAACTCTTCCTTTCTTATGATGATTTGTAAGAGGTGGGCGTGACACTAATTTCCCGTAAGAAACTTGAGGATGTTTACTCAAAACATTTTGAACAGTCCTTGTTGAGCATGGTAAACTCAAATTTTGTCTAACTTCATTTGCGGTTTCTTTTTTCTCGCAAGCTCTCCTTACAATCCTTCTTTTTTGTCGACGAGTGAGAATTTCTGGTCTCCCAGTTCGCCTTTTCATACCATACATCCCAGGATTTTTTAGAAAATTATAAACCACCGTTTTAGATCTCTTGATTCTTTTTGAAATTTCCCACCCACTTAATCCACATTCTCGAAAAGCAACAATTTTTCCTTTTTTCAGAGTCAGAAAGTTGAGCTCCGTTGGGCATCGTTAAAAATTCACACTGAAAGTTGCCGAGTGAGAAATTCTTTTCGCAGATGAATCTTTTAACTCGGAATTATCATTTTATGCTTTCAAATATGCAAATTTTTAAATAATTACTGGGGAAAAAGCAATGTCCTTATACTTTTTTCCGTTCTCATTTAGGTTTAAAAATCAAAATTTAAATTTTAGCAGATTTCAAATTGAAAATTTTAATTACTTTACGCATGGAATATTTTAGTTTTACTTCTATTTTTGCTGCAAAAATTTGCATACGATTCTGTAAACAAGGCTTCTAGATTTGGCGATTTTTCGCGTGTCCTTATACTTTTTTCGCGCACTGTATATATATATATATATATATATATATATATTCAAATTAATCTTCCCCAGAGTTTCGAGTGCATTCTCCCCCTTTCTATGCTCCCTAGGGAAGGGGAGGGGAGAAAGCTGTTCGACTTGCCACATTGATGTCACCCGCGAACTACCTTCTTTCCATGAAAACTTTGTTGCCTTGGGAAGACCGCAGAAGGAAAAAATAGGTCAAGTATTTTTTCGACTTAATAATAATGATAATGATAATGATAATAATAATAAATATCCCATTTTTAAAAAAAAAATAACAGGCGGCTGAATGTCTGATGCATACGGTTATCAAATTTTTAAAATAATCAGCTCATGAATAATTTCACTAAAAGCTTTTAAACTGAAAATTACCGCTAAATATGGATGAGATTTTCCAGCATAGCTCATGAAAAATGCCCGAAAACTCCACAAAACACCAAATAACTACATTACTAAAAAACAACAAATTTTTTTTTTTAATATACATTAGCTTTCCCCCCCCCCCTATTTAGTCAAGAGTACTAAATGTGATCCAGATTTTACGAATGGTCTAGGCACTTATAAAGTACATACAGACAAACATACAAGAAAACTGTTGCATATATAGACTTATAATTCTCAAGAGACATGCATGTACAATGTACAGGAAGTAGCCAGCTTCGAGACTGAAATTCTGACTTTAATAACGCAATCAGGAACGCATCGTTGACAGTAACTTACGGTCTAAACTACATATTTGTATATATACCCATGTATGTCGTAAATACGGGTTAGGACCCCTTAGAAAGACCCCCCCGGAGGACAAACACCCCCCTCGGCCTAGATGTACACTGTAGATAACTGCCCGTAATCCCACAAATAAACAAAACAAACAAACACTTTATCTGCCATCTTGAATTCACTTTTCCAGATTAACCTAAGCAAGGGGAAATTTTTCAATTATTCGATAAAACAAATTACTGTAGCTAGATAGTTGCCTATGTACATTTTTTTTTCTTTTTGTGCATAATCTTTTAAAATCTAGGTTAAATTTCAGTTAAAATTTTGAAAATTCAATCAATCGCAGATATACATAGTCAAAAATATTTTTGAAATTCCCCATATTTAAAAAATGAAAGAACTTCTACATGCTGTGTCAAAGAAGTTCCTTCGCTCTGTGGCATGCAATTGGTGATTTGATCAGCCGCCCTGTTGCTGATAGTTAAATCGAACGATGGCAAAGACTGCACTTTTTCATCTTTTGCGCTTTTCAGCAATCTACCCAGTTCTTTTGCATTGATAAACTTTCACCACATTCAGCCGCAGTTTTCAGCCGATGCCTGTACTGAAAAAAATAATTCTTATATCAATTTTATAAATAATTGAGAAGCTTCAGTCAATATTATATACATTGAAGGATTCATGTGTAAGTATGCTACTCTTAAGTATTTTATTGAAATCAAATATATTATTCGTGAATCAAAACAGTCAAAATGTCTGACTTGTGTGCATTCACAGCGAGGACAGCGTTCGTTAAAGGGTTAACTCTGGTGTACAAATATCGACAAAATGAATTAAGTCTTCCATACACTAATTTGATTTCTTCTAGAAAAGTTTGATAAGAAATTTCTCTTACATTCCTGGAATAGGTAAATTTAGAACTTATATTTTGCTTTTTTTGTTACATCCAATGTTCACAGATGGTTTAAATATATATATATGAGACGTCAGATATTTCAAGTAAAGTTTCAGAGTTAAGGCAAATAATATGGTTTATTGAACATTATCGTTTAAGTTACAATATAGAATGAGAAGAGGGAAATCAGCATGATGACGAACTGCTTCAACACACTTTTCTCCCCCTAATTACTGCAAGAAAGAGGTGAGTTAGTTATATCGCAGCTGTGATGAGGCCAGGCGTTCCTCGGGGACCCCTTGGATTGCGTTGAAGGCAGTGAAACTCCGCCGATTTCCATCGGATTTTCAGAATAGCAGCGGACGTGCGAAGAAAAAAAAAAAAAAAAAAGATGAATTAGGAGGCGCAGATTTCGGTATGATGAGCGCTGCAGAAATGCGGCATAGGCTGTTCATCAATGCAGACGTTCTTCAATTTCGGCATTAACGGCGTAGAACGAGCAGGACGTTCTGTGAAGTACTTCGGAAGATAACCTGACTCGGTGTTGAAATCTCCCAGAGCAAGGCTCGACGAAGTTGGCCGGCGGAGAGCGGACTCAAGGGAGTAGGCCGTCGGCTGGTGGGCGAAGGGGCGCGCTGCATCTCCTGCGAACGGTGGGCGATGAACCCGTCTCCCGGACTATGGAGCGTTAATTTTTTACAATTTAAAATTTTTAATTGGCACATAGGCAATCAACCTGTCGACTATTTGAGACGTCAGATATTTCAAGTAAAGTTTCAGAGTTAAGGCAAATAATACGGTTTATTGAACATTATCTTTTAAGTTACAATATAGAATGAGAAGAGGGGAGGGGAGACGGGTACAAAAATCAGCGTGGACTCATTAAGCAGTTCCAGTGGCAGAAGTCTCTCGATTTTCGATGTGCGGGAGTATTTACGTTTACCACACCACGTGGTTTGCGAAGACATAACTCCGCCTCTCTCTTATCTCTGATCGAACCACACACATTTACCAACATGACCCGCATCCGGGGCTACAAAGGCGTTGGGACACGTGTACACTAAAAAGAACACAGATTCAAGGATCTTGTATCTGGCAACTAACTAAAGAAAGAAAACATAGCTCCACAGCGCGCGTGGCAAGTTTGATGGGAAAGCAAAACTTACAGTGAAAGTACCGCTTGAACAATACCCAAACTAGTAAAACCCAAATTACCTTTTTATACATTATATATATATATATATATATTATTTCCATGTTAAAACAAACTGACGCGGCAATAATCAGTTATCACAGAGTAAGTGATGATTTAACTCCTTTCATTAAAATTGATTTCTCTCTCTATAAATTGAATTTCCAGAAACTATTTTCATTCGTAAATTAATCCCACTGAAGTTATCAATAGCAATTATATAACTTATTGAGAAATTCGTTTTAAATACAAAGGATTTATAATTAAAAAACTCATGTCGTTGTTAAATCTTATTGAGATAGGATCTTCATTTCCACTTTAAAAATAATATTAAAATGCCATCACATGTCACTTCAAACGAGGTCATAAAATTGAATTGATAAAAGCTAAAATTTCATAATAAAGTATTTAATTTTAATTTAAAATAATGAATGACAATGCTTTTGAAAAAATTAATTAATTTGATGATAAAATTTTTAATTTGCGAAACATAGCTCTCTTTTTATAAGAGGTGATATCACAAGTCTCATTAATCATTTAAAGATATTTAATACATCTTTCCACAGTTGAAATACAGTGCATTTCACAATCGTATGACCACTTTGTTTTTTAACAAGTGAACAAGAGTCATTTTCTCAAAAGTAGGTATTTTGTTTGAAAAAGTAATAAACTGCTTATTGCTTTAAAGTTTTAAAAATTTAATGAAGTTAAATATTAATGGCACCAGTAATTCGGTAAAATTTAGATACGGTTCACACGGACGTCTTCAGACATTGCTTATTATGCTTGAAGCAGGCAAAGCGGACGGCTAGCATTACATGAACCTCAATTAAACCACCTCAAATATTGTTATCTGCATAAGGAGCATATTGCTGAACTATCCTGAACAATCTGCCGATATTTTCAGCGAATGGCAAAAATGTGAGATGGGGAATTAGGACCACTTTTTTGAAAGTTTCAGCTTTATGAAATTTTAACTCTTTTAACTATAGGAAAAATATTGTTTTCATTAATTAGGGCGAAGCTTTGACCTTTTTAGAGCACCTAGTAAAATTTTTATTTCTGTAAAATTATTGCTTCAAATTTAGAAGTCGTCATTACCCAAATAAAATCACAAAACTGAAAAAAATGGGGTAGTTGCGACCATTTTATTTCTTTTGATATGTACGCTTACAACTTTTGTTGGAGCCAATGAGACTACTATTCGTGTTTTGGTTTTTGATTAAAGTTGTAAAAATAATGGATACAAACTGAGAAATAAGGTTATAATTTCTACCTATTCAATCAAAATATCATCTTGCTGCCAAGATGTGCTGAAAATCAATCTTTTTATAAGATGAAAATTACTCACTGCAAGAACTGTTGTAAAAATTGAAAGAAATTGTTGTAAGTAATGTTTCTTGACATTTTAAGAGCAAAATAAAATCAAAATAAAGAAATAAAATGAAATCAGAATAAAAGCTACTGTTATTGCTATGTCGTCTGTTTTTATGATTATTTGATTACGAAAAAAATATTTTTGTGCCTCATTTATTTTTACTACAAATTTTTATCTGGAACAATTTTAATGTTTTGGAATGTACTTCTGGGTCTGTTCACAGGCCATGAAAGTAAGTTTTAAGCATTTGAAATTTTTAACAATAATTAATAGCAAAATTTCTATTTCATAATTTATTTTTCAGTTAATTATAACAAGCAAATACAATTATTTATCATTAATGTTTCTTTAAATGATATAAAACTAATGTGCTTTTTCAGGTCAAAATATTTTTTTCTTCTACGCTTTGATATATGATAGTAATCCCACCACTTTTTTAAAAACTGTATCCTAATTATGATCATGGATTTAAAAATATGTAACGAAGCTAGTTAGAAAAAAGAAAAATATGTGTAAAGTTCTTAAAAACATTATCAACCTACTTTTTAATATGAACTAGCTTTCATAAAATTTTTCCATTTGCGTCAAATAACTTTGAACACTGAACGGTCAAATCTGTTTCGTGAAAATTTTAACATGTTTGTTTTTCAGTTGTTACTATCTTAAAAATACTTCATTCATGAAAGACACCTATCATGAAAAATACATTGTAAGCTTTATGCCAAATATTTTTTGCGAAAGTCAGTCGCTTATAATTTTTTTTTTAAATTTTGTTGATCGTATTTACCCGACTTGATTCTATATTGTAGGAAGTTTTGGTATACGCCAAAGCATTCATCCAACATCACTTAGATATAGGCCAGACATCTTAAACTTGTAGTTACTGTAATTCTATTTACTAAAGTTTCAAAGACGCGAAGGCAGATATTCCATTGCACTTTTTATTTGAATACAAATTTAAAAATCTTGGGAAAGGACTATTCCGATGAAAGTAAATTTTGAGAGAGTGAAGGAGTGTTCCTCTTAACCCCTTGAGGCGCAACCCTTTCCCAATGTTGAAAAAAGAGCAGACGTTGCCATCGCTCGACTTAACTGCCAGCAAGATGGCGGACGATCGAAACGTTCATCGCGTGCCACAGATCTAGAGACCCTTTTTTGACGACAGCTGGCTGTGCCGGGCACAGTCTCAAGATAAAAAAAAAAGGGTCTCTAGATCTGTGGCACGCGATGAACGTTTCGATCGTCCGCCATCTTGCTGGTAGTTAAGTCGAGCGATGGTAACTGCTGCCCTTTTTTCAGCATTGGGCAATCTATCCAGCTGCTCTCGCGTTCTTCCATTTTTCAGCAGATGTCAGAGCTGTTAAAAATAATCGTGACCATTTTTTTACGGGAAATGACGTGCTAAAAAGTAAAGGATTCTCGTGGAGCTATGTCACCCGCAATATTTTTATAGAAATCAAATCTATTTTTCGTGACTGGCACAGTCAAAACGTCAGAGTTTGGTGTTCCCAGAGCCGGAACACTGCGCGTTAAAGGGTTAATGAGTGAACTGCATGCATAAAACTATGCCTGTTACATGCCTTCCTACATATGTTCCGATAGACCTTAGAGGAGGATTTTTTCTTTTATATACTTAATAATGAAAACTCTAACATGTTACTATTCTTTTGCTTATTGCGGATGCCCTTGTTATAACTGTCCCCTTGTGCGATGCTCACTTGCACTACCAAAAATAGTAGTCATTGTCGTGCTCTGAATTCACTTTCATTCAAAGAAAACTTGTCTTTGTCAGAAAAATATTTTGATCACTTGCCAATCGCTGATAAAGATTTTACTACAATAAGAAAAATCATCTTGGTATGAAATTACTGTCAGTTAGATAACAGAGATCCCACTCAGACGTTTTTCTTTATTATATATCCAACAGGTAAAAGAATTTTGCAGTACTTTTGGGATTGAATATGAAATGGTAAAATTGTAACCGGTTGAAAATATGAGTGACAAAGATATAGAGCGATGTAGCGATGTCACGAATAGCACGATGAGACTGAAAACATTGAATGATATGAATAAATGCTAATGCAGAAAATTAAGAATAAAGGCTGCATTAATCAATAAATCTATGAATAGAATTTTTCACTTTTGATTTATTTGGCCGAAAGACTGAAAATAAAATGATGTGAGCGTAAATTCTTTGGATGTTTATTTATAGAAAAATTTCTGCATTATTTTGATGGCAGATATTCGTGAAAATTGAATGTTCCTAATTACTAAAAGGGGAAAAAACGACTTTTGCAAAGTAGAAGTTTAATGTTTTATAAGCATTTATTTTAGCAAATCTTTACAAGTCCCATTAGAGCACATAGTAACTACACATGTTTTTTATTTATCCTCTTCCCCCACCCTTCTCTTATTCTCCCCGGTTTCTTGCTTTTTCCTCCCTCCGATCGGCAACTCGCTTTCCGCTTTTGTTGTCTGTTCTTTCAGTTTCCTGTCCCAGAGTGTGTATGCACTTCGATTGCTACTGAAGAAGATCGACATTTTTTCGATCGAAACACGTGTTTAGCTTTGGCACATGATAGATAGCACATGAAAGATACTTGCAATAGCACATGAAAGATACTTGCAAAGCTAAACACGTGTTTCGATCGAAAAAATGTCGATCTTCTTCAGTAGCAATCGAAGTGCATACACACTCTGGGACAGGAAACTGAAAGAAGTATCTTTCATGTGCTATTTTACAAAGTTTTAACTATTTCATCTTTTCAACACCACTTCTTTTGAGTTTTTTTTTTTCACAAGTTTGTGTTCGAAAAAGTCATAATTTTATAACTTTTTCAAATATTTTTTAAAAGCAGATACAATTAAAACGTCTACAAAAATTTAAAACAATAATATGAAATTTTTACCTGTTTAAGATTTTTTTCTCCTTTTATTCACCAACAAAATAACCTTCACCAATAAAATAAGGCTCTTAATGAAATTGGAAAGATAAATTGATTATCATTCCAGTTTCCTAAATTCCATTCATTTCCAAATCTGTAATATTTCAAATAGTTTAGATGTTCTAAAATGCCAAGTTTATATTTGGTATGCAGCAATGACACATTAAGAAATTTATTTTCCTTTATGCAAGTGTAGAGCACGTGAATAATACTTTCATAAATCAAAAATAAATTATTGGTACGCTTGGCCTTGCCTCCAATGATTTATCCGGCTGAAAGACCTGCACGTTAAAATATCCTCTTTGACAACTGTTCCTGAAACAAAACAATGTAAGCGAAAATACTTCGCAGTATATCGCCAAACAGGCATTGCGCCTTGGTGATGGATCTTTATTAATGTCAAGCATTACTCATGAATCCACTTTTAAAATATTCCAATAATAGAATAGTTTTTGCAGACTGACAGCTTGGCTAGTTTATGACTCATTTTTTTATTGGACTAAAGAAAGACGTTTTTAAGCACCGCCAATATATAGAGTGTCCACTCTTAACACTGGTCGAAAGCAAATGTTTGCCACTGACGGATTAAAGGGTGGGTTAGAGGACGACCGACCCCTCCAAGAAAAAAGAAATGACATTAAAAAAATGTAAGCGATCCTATTTTACTTCCATAAAACGGACAAAAATTTCAACTAGCCACCCCCTTATGCGCGCCCATACCTACCATGCAGGAACCCCCCCCCCCGGCTCCTACATTACTGTTATGATTCACATACTGACATAATATAGAAGTGGATCAGCACTAAAGTGTTGTACTTTGTGGGGCAGGACCCTTGACCTCCTCCCTACAAACAATCACATGGGCGACCATGCAGCCCCTACCCAAAAATTTGCAAACCCTCCAAACGGTTGTGATGTAAAATTTCGTCAACTTCTTTCCAGTTTTCTCAGCAATGCAACTATAAATTAAATTATTTATAACACTCAGACATCATAAATTAAGTTCTAATATTAAAAACATATAAGTAATTTAGGAGCTTGCTTTTTAATAATTCCGAATCTTCCTATCGATATTTTATTTTTTGTATAATTTTAAAGCTGCATGAAAAAAATTACCGTAAAAACAACTTTACATTATTTGCACATGTCCAAGACGCTCAGAGGGTTAATCCCCAGGAAGAATGACAGAACGGCCCCCGGACAACCCTCGGACAGAATGACAGAACGACGACAGACAAACATTTTTTGGACGGTGGTACTGAGTTCGCAAGTTCTTCAGACGGATAGAAATAGCAAAATATTTGAATTCCAAAAAAAAAAAATCCAATTTTATTTATATAGATATGGCAGCACAAAACAAAATTGAGTATATGAAACGATCTAGATTTAAAATTACTTTTTGATAGTTTTGTTGACATTTTGTCTTGAAATTAACCATTCAAAAGCAAATGTTACTAATAATGTTTACTTACGAATAAAATCTATTTTCAGATAGGGTAAACCAACCAGTGAATGAACACAGCCAGTAAATGAATATTATATCATAATTTAAAAAAATAAGTTTTGAAGTATTTGACAGTCTATGGATTGACACACACATCTAGTGACTTCCTTCCATGCAATATAATAAGATGTTACTTGAAACTTTATTAGTTACCTTCGTCACTTTCCCTTATAGGTATATGTTATAGTTATTTATGAATCATTTTCCGCAAATATCGTTCTCCAACCATTTTAAATTGTTCACTTTTTTTCTACTAAATTAGATTGTAGTCAAAAAAGCAAATGAAAAAATACGGTATTCTGAAGAGCTTCAAACTTTTATTCCATTTTATCGAGAACCTAACGATCTACATTCCATTTATTAAAATAAAGTGATCAATTATTCTTTTCGCTGATAACCAAAATAATATTTTGCTGCCAATTATTCTGGGAAAATTTTATAGTTTCTTTCTCTAGAAAATTGGCGAAATTCTGCGTTGAGATACATAAAACTGACAATTAAAGAAAACTTACTCATAACAATTATTCCACCAAACAAGCATTATCTTTCACGTACTGAATAGAAGAAAGAGAAAACCAAACTTTTGCGAAACTAATTCCACTTTTTTTTAACGGCCTACCGTAAAAGTATTTCTAACAGCTAATGAAGTCTTTACACCGAAATGCAACAAAAGGGATGTCATTAAAATAATGCAACTGTGAAGAAAATGTTGGCATGCTGATTACCTTTACAGAACTCTATTATTGGAGAATTCAAAATTATTTGTTAAATGCGGGAACTTTATTATTGTTCGAAAGAGAAAAATGGAGGTTCAATAGATTTAATGAAATTTGAAATTCGTGTATCTACTTTTGGTTTTCATCATTCATAAATGGAATAATAAAATATGCTTTATGGTGCGCTTTTGAGAAGGGATTCTCTATAGCTGTTTTCTAATTTAGAATAGCGTAAGGGCATGTGGCAGCACTTTCTTCAGGTGTGCCAGATCTGTCCGAAAGAAACTCCACAATATGGAACTATTTCATCTAAGGGAGATGTGTGAGGAAATAGTCTAAAATTTAGTAGATGTTGAGAAAAATTATTCTTGTTATACGCTGTTTTAAATATCTTGATTTTCAAATCTATATTTTATTAAAATCGTATAATGTTCAGTTTTTCAAAAAACACATTTATTTAATGAAGTTTTGAACATTTTTTTTTAGAGTCTGGAATAAGATAACATTTGTTACAGCACTATCATAATAAAGGGATATTTCTTATTTAATGACTTGCGTTGCTTGTTCAGTAACGTGCGCCATACAATAAAGTTTGTATCCAGTGCTACTATCTGTATTTTTCTTTCTTTATTTATTAGCACTTGAATGCTATTAACTTCAGACCAGGCCCGTCGCTAGTGGGTGTGCAGGTTGTGCACCGCACAAAGGCGCCAAGGTAAAGGGGGCGCCGAAACGACTGAAGAAGAGTTTAACGAAAAATTAACATTTTTCGAAAAAAAAAATCGAAAAAATAAATATTTTTTGTTTAAGTTTATATTGCAAACACCTAGGAACGGGCTTTCCCCGTTGACCTCCCGTTGTCCCCCATGCCCCACTACAATGTTTTTGCAAGGTTTCATCTTACAAGTTCTTGTATACAGAACTGCTTTGTTAGCATCCTCCCCCCCCCCCCACCACCACCACCACTTAGGCAAAAACCAAACTTGTCTTTCAGTGCTATTCACAAGGTGAAATTTACTGATATGTGATACCATACTTACTATGGTGATGATATGGATGATCGTTTTCAGATTCCTTCCCATCCATGGGTGTCTGCCTGAGGTCCTAATGCCCCATTTACATTCAGCCCTTCCCACTTCTTCTTTCGCTGCAGCTTCTTTTCCAGGAAATACTTCTGCGTCAGCTCCAAAAGCACTGAGCTTTTACATTCAGCTGTACTCGCCTTCTCCTGTATGTAGTTTTCAGTTTTCTACTGTATTTCCCTAATCCTCCCTTAAAAATCCCCTGAAGGGTATCGTGCCGGGCAAAGAGGTCAGCAAGAAAGCTCATGACATGAGCAGGACGAGAGAGGTGTTTACACTCCTGTTACTGCCATTTCTCCCGCTTGCTGCCGTGAAAGTGGACTGAGTGTAAACGAGGGGTGATATGTTGCAGAAAGAAGCACTGTTGCATTTGTTGATGGGAGGGGCTCATCTTGGGCTTTCCCCCACTTCAGTAGTAAAATAATACAAAAAAGTTCAGTACACTAATTCACTACACCGACGGCTTGGGGAGAGGCGATCCGGAAGTCCATAATGACAAATACAAATCTGGGAATGGACATGGACCTAAAAGGGGTGCAAAGAGAAATACATTTTATAGTTGTTTCTAATCGAAGTTGCCTGGTACGTAAATGTGTGCTCATATAGAAAGGTAGATCGTGCCCCTTCCTTAGGTGTTTCTGAAGTTAGTTTTTTTTTTTTTTTTTTTTTTTGTTCTATACTGAAGTTTGTATTGTTTTAGTATAAGGACAGTCTATAGTATTTTACAAACTGATAAGAGCATTTCCCTCATAGAAACACTAGTATAAGCATTCTTGCGTGGGTCTCAAAATTTAAAATGCTTTACCAACCTAACAGAAAAGTTACATGAATTGGCGTTTAAATTATTTTCTAAAATACATAAATACAATCTACTTTATTTGTAGTACACATTAATTTGAATTCGAAGTATGGGATCCAAGGGAGGGCGACCTCTCTTTCCCTGAGCACGTTTAAAAATTTGCGGAATTGCTGGGGAGTTTAACCCACTTTTGAACCCAGTTTTACTCTGTCTACTCTCATCAATGAAGAGATGCAATGGAGAAAGCTTTCCTTCTGTAACCAGTGTTGCTTCCCGGCATGGGTCATTAAATGCTCCGCCGGAACCCAGACCCAGCAATTCCGAAATCGTTGACAGCATTTTAAGACTCATGCTAGGAAGCAACACTGGTCATAGAAGGAGAGACTTCTCCATTGCATCTTTTCAATGATGAGCGCAGACAGAATAAACCGGGAAGATTGAAAATGAATTGGGCGGGATGACACAATAGTGGAAAAATTCTTTGTGATACTTATCTCTCCCTCCTTCTAGCATTTCTGAATCCACTACTGATCAGCAATTTAACAAGTCGAGACGTCTATATAAATAAAATTAGACTTTTGTCTGTACATTTCTTGGAATTAAAAAATTTTGCGATTTCTATCCGTTTCAAGCACCCGGGAATCCGATGCCACCCTCAAAAAAAAGTTTGTCTGTCTGTCATTCTGTCGTTCTGTCGTTCTGTCATTCTGTCCGTGACGCTTTTTATGTTTAAGCATCACGTAAAAACGACTGAAGCGAATGATATGAAATTGGGTGTCATGATAGGTGGTCACTCAACTTAAAACATAGGAGTTGAATTTTTAAAAAATCTGGATCGGATTTTGAGATTTTGCAAAAATCCTTTCAAATTGCGTAAATTTGTGTTCAAGCATCACGTAAAAACGACTGAAGCGAATGATATGAGATTGGGTGTCATGATAGTTGGTCATTCAACTTAAAACATAGGCGTCGAATTTTTAAAAAATCTTGATTGGATTTTGAGATTTTGCGAAAATCCTTTCAAACTACGTAAATTTGTGTTCGCACATCAAGTAATAACTGCAAAGGTAAAAAAAATGATATTTGGTGAAATGATAGGTGGTCACTCACCTTAAACTATTAGCATCTAATCAAAAAAAATCGATCATATTTCGAGATTTTGCGAAAATCGTTTAAAACTGAGTGAATCTTTGTTCCCGCATTACGTAATGACGACTAAAGCGAATGATATGAAATTTGGTCACATGATAGATGGTTGCTCAACATAATTTACAGGTGTCCAATTTTTTAAACATTTTTATTAGATTTTGAGATTTTGTGAAAATTCTCTCAAAATACGTTTATATTTCTTCAAACATCACGTAATAACGACTAATACGAATGATATGAAATTTAGTGATATGATAGGTAGTTGCTAATCTTAATTTATGGGCGTTGAAATTTTAAAATATTTTGATTACATTTTGAGATTTTGCGAAAATTGTTTTAAAATGCTGAAATTTTGTTCCAGCATCACGAAATAAAGACTGAAGGGAATGAAACGAAATAGGGTGACATGTGATAGGTTGTCACTCAACTTAAATTTTAGGCTTCAAAATTTTCAAAAATGTTGATTAGATTTTGAGATTTTGCGAAAATTATTTCAATATGCGTAAATATTCGTTCGCGCATCACATAATTACGACTAAAGCGAATGAAATTATATTACTTAGTTTCTCTCTAACATGTAATAGTTTAACAATACATAAAAATTATAACTTCGCTTTCTTTACATTGGCAACATACTACATCCACTCTGTGTACTCCTACAATGGTGACGAAAGTTCTTGCTTTTTGGAAATTTGCATTCACTAACCCGTCAAGGACGGGTACTTCAGCTAGTATTTAAATAACTTTTGATTCAGGTAGTATTTTACATTACATATTCAAACACTGCTGCATCCCCCCACCACCACCACCACCCAAAAATAAAAAATAAATAAATCCTAAAGGGTAACATTTTGTTTCATTGTGCATTTTGTATAGGTAAAATAAGCTTTTTTAAAAATTAGACCAAACAAAAACTGATTACATTGCTTTAGGGTAAAAGTTTGCTTTAATGTACAACTTGTTTAGGTCAAATAAGCTTTTTCATTGAAATTAGCCCTTTCCACACAAAAATTTTTTAATATTCGTGACTGCACTCAAAATCAATTTAATTACTATTAACTTTAATTTACTTTTCTCCAATCTTAGAAAAGTAGAGAGAGTAGAAAAGAGTCCAGAGTAGTAAATTATTTTCGTCCTTTTTACAACTACACTTTTTATAAAAGAAGTAAGGAGTAGCATAGGTGGATACAATCTATATAAATAAAATTAGACTTTTGTCTGTACATTTCTTGGAATTCAAAAATTTTGCGATTTCTATCCGTTTCAAGCACCCGGGAATCCGATGCGACCTTCAAAAAAAAGTTTGTCTGTCTGTCGTTCTATCGTTCTGTCGTTCTGTCATTCTGTTATTCTGTCCGTGACGCTTTTTCTGTTTAAGCATCACGTAAAAACGGTTGAAGCGAATGATATGAAATTGGGTGTCATGATAGGTGGTTACTCAACTTAAAACATAGGCGTAGAATTTTAAAAAAATCTTGATTGGATTTTGAGATTTTGCGAAAATCGTTTCAAACTGCGTAAATTTGTGTTCAAGCATCACGTAAAAACGACTGAAGAGAATGATACGAAATTGGGTGTCATGATAGGTGGTCACTCTACTTAAAACATAGGCGTGGAATTTTTAAAAAAATCTTGATTGGATTTTGAGATTTTTCGAAAATCCTGTCAAACTGCGTAAATTTGTGTTCGAGCATCACGTAAAAACGACTGAAGCGAATGATACAAAATTGGGTGTCATGATAGGTGGTCATTCACCTTAAAACATAGGCGTGGAATTTTTAAAAAATGTTGATTGGATTTTGAGATTTTGCGAAAATCCTGTCAAACTGCGTAAATTTGTGTTCGAGCATCACGTAAAAACGACTGAAGCGAATGATATGAAATTGGGTGTCATGATAGGTGGTGACTCAACTTAAAACATAGGCGTCGAATTTTTAAAAATTTTCATTAGATTTTCAGATTTTGCGAAAATCGTTTCAAACTGCGTAAATTTGTGTTCGCACATCACGCAATAACTGCAAAGGTGAAAAAATGATATTTGGTGAAATGATAGGTGGTCACTCACCTTAACAATTCTAATTTTAATCTAATCTTAAAAAATCTAATTTTAAAAAATCGATCCGATTTCGAGATTTTGCGAAAATCGTTTAAAACTAAGTGAATCTTTGTTCCCGCATTACGTAATAACGACTAAAGCGAATGATATGAAATTTGGTCACATGATAGATGGTTGCTCAACATAAACTATAGGTATCCAATTTTTTAAACATTTTCATTTGATTTTGAGATTTTGTGAAAATTCTCTCAAAATACGTTTATATTTCTTCAAACATCACGTAATAACGACTAATACGAATGATACGAAATTTAGTGATATGATAGGTAGTTGCTAATCTTAATTTATAGGCGTTGATTTTTTAAAATATTTTGATTACATTTGGAGATTTTGCGAAAATCGTTTTAAAATGCTGAAATTTTGTTCCAGCTTCACGAAATAAAGACTGCAGGGAATGAAACGAAATTGGGTGACATGATAGGTTGTCACTCAACTTAAATTCTAGGCTTCCAATTTTTCAAAGATGTTGATTAGATTTTGAGATTTTGAGAAAATTATTTCTATATTCGTAAATATTCGTTCGCGCATCACATAATTACGACTAAAGCGAATGAAATGATATTACTTAGTGACTCTCTTAACCTGTAATATTTTAACAATACATAAAAGTTATAACTTCGCTTTCTTTACTTTGGCAACATACTCCATCCATTCTGTGTACTCCTACAATGCGGACGAAAGTTCTTGCTTTTTGGAAATTTGCATTCACTAACCCGTCAAGGACGGGTACTTCAGCTAGTTGTGAAATAAAATAATAAATAACTTTATTGACATTTGAATAATTCATTTTAAATACACTTTTTATATTTTTGAAACAAACCTATGTATTCAACACTAATTACGCCTTCTCTTGTGTGAACTGTGGAAAAGAATGGGTTAAACTGACAGTTTCTGTTGCGTTAAACAAAGGAATTCTTACAATAGGTCATTGAGCAAGATAATTCAAAGGATTATTATTATATATTTTCGTCATAAACAATCTTGTTAATTCAAAAATTTCATTCGAAATTTTAGAGAAATATAATCATATGTTTATACTTATATCACAAATAAACATGCTGTCTGATTGGGGTGAAAAAGAAATCTTAAAACATTTCAAAGACTTGCATTTAAAATTCATTGATGATATTAATGGTGAATTTCTTTTCGAGGAACTAATATCGTTTAAATGTTTTTCAAATAAATCAATCACGTTATGAATATATTTATCACTTACAGTTACAGTCGCTTCCGAAGAACGAAGGTTTTTCCAAATAAAAAATTATTAAAAAAATGTTTACCATCATAAAATGAGCCAAGAACGGGTGCCAAATTTATCAATCATTTCGATAGAATATCAAGAATTAGATGAAGTAGACATAAGTAATATAATTGAAAGGTTTGCTAGTGCAAAATCTAGAAAAGTTTCACTATAAATAATACTAGTGCTTCCTTTTAAAAAAATCTCTAACTAAACCAGCTTATTCCAAGCAATACCAGCCTTAATTATCAAATAATTAAATTTGTTATTGTAATTTTAAGGTTTTTGCTCTTACGGAGAAATATCTTTACTGTGAATATATTTTTCTGACATATTAACAAATTTTAGATATGCAGGCAAACTTTTAGTACTTTTATAAGGATATTAATTTTTTAAAAGAATAGACATTATAATGTGACTTTCGTGGTTTCTTCGCGCAAACTGTTTTATAATTTTAGAAAGATCTAATTCAACAGTTGACCTACAACGTGTTTTTCATCAACATTAAACGAATTTTATTTCGTTTTTATTGATAGAGCCATAATTTTTAATCATACGTATTTTTATTTTGTACCATGCTTTTAAGCATTTTATTAATGCATTGTCATGCCTTTGAAAACATTTTGAACAGTGCGCAAATTTTTAAATTCTGTAGTAGAAAAATGTTTTTTTCCTCCTTTTCCAAGTATTTTACATTCAAAACAAAACTCAGCATTTAATTTAATAAAATACATAAGACATGTTATTTTTACTTTTTTTTCTTCCATTTTCCCATATTGTTGCAATAAGAGATACTGCACTTTCCATTTGAGTTATCAAAGTTAAATTAATCAGCCATTTGAAATGTTTGACTTTTTATTAAAACATCTACTGTTCTTGAAATTAAAGTATATAATAACCATCTGTCATTATCTTCTACGCTGAAATCGGTCACTTGAATTTCAAACCTATCCTATGTAAATCTGGATAAACAAAACGCTTCAATAATCGATGCTTCCAAGTAATATGGACTTGTAGTTTTCCTTGTGTTGTATTGCTTGTGCTAAACAAACAGTGCAAATATTTTCATGCTTTTTATTTAGATTTAAGGATTTCTCATTACTTTTGGAATCAATGTCCTGGAGTCCTGGTGTAAATTGGAAACGTTATACCGAAGTGAGCTTTCTGCTAGTTGTGAAGCGCATTCACTTGTTAAACATTGTGGCAGTGTTCCACAATTTTTGTTGAAAAAAAAATGCACTTCATTCTCCCCTCCCCCTTCTTTCGTTTTTTTTTTTTTTTTTTGTGTGTGTGTGTGTAAAGAACAGGCAACCCCTTGAAGAATACCTCCCAAGTCCGCGCTTGAACTTAATGAATTCCATATCACTAGAACTCTGCAAAAGGTAAGTCTTGATGGAAGCAAATCTGATCTCCGCCACCCATGGTGACTGTTAGCTACCTAATACAGCATTTTTGGTTCCACTATTTTATGAGCACGTACAGTGGCGTATGCAGACTTCCTTCAAGGGGGGGGGGGTTATAGACATAAATTTGTGTTAAAATTGGTAATATTTAAGCTAAAAATTGAAAATTTATGGACATTTTGTTAAAAAAATTTTGACAAGGTTTTGGGGGTTCAACCCCCCCCCTTGCGTACGCCACTGAGCACGTATACCGCATGTACTAGGTGAGTTTTCGGCGGTGCCGGCTATCCATCGGGCAACCCTGCAGTCCAGAGCAATGCCGTATATTCCCTACTGAATACTAATATGGCGCTGTAAAATCATATTTTTGTTTCAAAAATTGAATATTTATAGGGGTACCACCTCCCGAGACTCGGTTTAATTATGATATTTTCCAACTGAATAAGTACATATAATAGTAAAATGATACTTTAGTTTCGAAGACAAAAATTTTTTTCTGTAGGAAAACACTTTCTTTCTGTGGCAAACACTTATATCGGTGTTTGCCACAAAGGCACTTGACACATCCGCGACGGTCCTGCTTCAGACAAGGATTTTTGTCTACGCGGCAAAACGACGAACCGCTCTCCAAAGGTTGTTAGACAGTAGGAAAGTAGGAAAATGTTCTTAGAGACTTTAAATTTACGACGGCCGACTAAGATAGGCCATTTTTGCCGATTTATCGCTACGTTTGGCCCCAAAATATAATTCCTCAAATTTGAAACAAGCTTGGTGATATGTTCTAAGTATTTGGCGATATACTGCCAAATACTACTTTTACTGAATGGGAATATTAAGGAGCGTCTATAAAGATGTCTATATTACTGTAAATAAAGTTGAAAGTAGGTGAAGGGTCGGCAATATGGGGAGGTAGGGCAAAAAAGGGATTTTAATTTTTCCGCTTACCAAGTGCTGCCATTTCTATATCATAACTATAGGTTGTGCATTACGTGCCTATCTTTCAATTATTTCCACGTGGGATGAAGCAAGTAGAGTCACAAACTGATACGCTTGTAAGATTTATTACCCTGATTTAAGGTAAGTGTAATGTTAGGATATTTTTCAATTCCTATTATTAGGTCACACTCTCCCTATATCTATCTTGTAAAAATATTAAATCGTTAATAAAATACTGTTTTATTTATCCACTCAAGTTCAAATACAGTTTTTTAAACTTGTAGTGGATGACACTAGATGCTAATACAGTTATGGTCCCAATCCACTGGATAATTTATGTACAGGACCGCCCAAAACATTCTAAATACATTACGCTCTAAGAGCCGAAATTCATTAAACTCGCATATCTCGAAAACTATTGGGTTGGCAACTAAGTAATTGCGGATTTTTTTTAGAAAATCAAAGACAATTTTTTCATGGAACTAAGTAACTTTATTCTGTAATGTATTGCCCATTTTGATCAATGACCTTTTGCCATCTTTCAGGCTGCATCATAATCCCACGTTCATAAAACTTCTGGTTTTTATTAGCATAAAACTGAATCAGGTACGATTTGACATCATCATCATTATTGAAATTTTTACCATTCAAGGATTTTTGTGAAGATCGAAACAAAACGTAATCAGATGGTGCAAGGTCAGGACTATATGGGGGATGTGGCAAAACATCCCAACCAAGCTCCAATAATTTTTGCCGAGTGACCAAAGATGTGTGTGGCCTTGCATTGTCATGATGGAATACAACACCTTTTCGATTTTTCAATTCAGGCCGCTTTTCTTCAACTGCATTGTTTAATTTCGTTAGTTGCTCAATGTAGATATCAGAATTGATCGTTCGGTTGGGTGGTATGAGTTCAAAGTAGACAATTCCTTTGTAATCCAACCAAACTGATAACAAAACCTTCTTTTGATGAATATCAGCTTTTGATGTTGTTTGAGTTGGTTCACCTGGCCTGCTCCACGATCTTTTCCGCTTGATATTGTTGTAAACAACCCATTTTTCATCGCCAGTTATCAATCGTTTTAAAAATGGATCATTTTCATTACGTTTCTTTAGCAAATCGCAGCTGTTAATGCGTTGCGTTAAATGCGTTTCTTTCAGTTCGTGAGGAACCCATGTATCGAGTTTTTGAACATAGCCAAGTTGTTTTAAAGTGATTTTCAATGCATGTATGTGATACATGAAGCTTCTCTGAAATCTCACGTGTTGTACTGTGACGATCCGAATCAATTATTGCTTTGATTAGGGCGTCATCAACTTCAACTGGACGACCAGAGCGTTTTTCATTTTTGAGTGAAAAATCACCAGAACGAAATTTGACAAACCAATTTTGACACTGCCGTTCTTTTAAGGCTTCGTCACCATAAACAGCACATAACTTTTTATGAGCTTGCGATGCGTTTTTCCCTTTGCGGAAATAAAAAAGCAAAATATGACGAAAATGTTCCTTTTGATTTTCCATAATTCAACGAAGGCCAAGCGAAAACTACGCAACCGATCAAAGAACTTTTTTTACTGATTGACAGCTGAATTGCCAACTATCAAATAACAAAATGTGTTTTACATTTGTAAATCGTCTGCAAACCTAAAAATTCAACTGAAGCCATCTATGAGTGAAATCCGCAATTACTTAGTTGCCAACCCAATAATATACATAGAAAGTTGAAACTTTATATTCAGGATTGTTGTAACATCTAGTTGTGCACTCGCCATTTCGGTCCCATTCGACTGGACAGTTTATCTACAGGGCCGCCCAAAAGATTATAAATACATAACGCTCTATGAGCCGAAATTCATCAAAGCGTATTTTAGAGGTATTAGGATATTTCAAATGACTCAGAAGTGATATATGTTGTGAAGGGTTACAAAATAAATCTCTCCATCAAAAATAGCGTCTTTATCATTTATATTTCTACTCCAGGAACACTCAAAAGAATTTCAACACAAACACATTACGTTCAATGGCAGTTTTAGAGACATTCATCCATTTCAAGCATAATGCCGTCTTATCATATAGTTAGGTAATGGTCCGACTACGTTCACGTGCCTCCCTCAGTAATTACGCAAATATCCGCCAAGCTTGGCGACTTTTTGTGTACGTGAGTATATATTTAACTCTCAAATCTCAAAAACTATTAGTCGTAGGATGTTGAAATTTCATGTATAAGATTGCTGTAACATCTAGTTGTGCATCTCGATTTGTGGTTCCAATCTACTGGAGAGTTTATTTACACGACCAGCCAAACGAATTTCAATACATTAATGTCTATGGACATCTTCCATATACATCTGTAATATATTGAAGATGTTCCATGTCCAAAATCTCGCTATCTGTCGTCGACCTTGGCGAGTTTTACTGAAATATCGCCAAGTTTGGTGATAGTCAGTCACATGGTCCATGTCCAAAATATCGCCATTTGTCATCTTCCTTGGCGATTTTTGGCGAAATATCGAGAAATTGGTGATAGTCAGTCATTGTTTGGTCCATGCCCAAAATCTCGCCATATGTCGTTGACCTTGGCGAGTTTTGCCGAAATATCCCCAAATTTGGCGCCAAAAATTATTTCGCATTTTGCATAACTCTAAAACTATTACAGGTAGAATTTAGAAATTTTGTGTTTAGAATTACTGTAATATCTAACCGTTTTCAATATACTTTTTAATTGCAATTGGCTGAGTAATTTATTTACAGGGTCTGCCAAATGACTTTAAATACATTAAAGTGTATGTATACATTGAATTCATTGAAAGTCCGTGGTCAATGACTACTTTGGCTATCCCCAAAATCTGGCAAATTATCTCAAGCTTGTCGGCTTTTGGTGAAATATCGCCAAATTAAGTGTCAGAAGAAAATATTTCAAATTGAACCCAGCTTGGCGATATCGATATAAATCGCTAAACCTTACTGTTACTGCAGTATTTCATCTTTTTCAAACAAAATAAGTTTAGATGAAGTGCGCCGAAAATATTTTTGGTGTAATAGACGTGCAAGGAAGTCATGTGTTGTCCACATCAGATTTTTTTTTCCCTTTGTATTACGAAAACAATTTTTTATCATCCGTATATGAAAGATATTTTACAATTGGATATTCTCATTGACGCTGTGAAAAAAACAGTTTAACGCACAATGTTGTGAGAGGAAAGATGACTATTATAAGATGTTGAAAATTATGTTGTTTCCATACTACTAAACACGAGTGGAGTCAAATGTGGATTCTATTGTATTTAAAATCACAAAAATCTGCATCATTCATTCTTTTTTGGAGAAGAAAGATATGCTAAACAAAATTATCATCTTATTAGAACAGAAGATGTTCATGAATTATACATTTTTCAGGAAGTAAATATATAATCCAAGCATTTTCATTCCCGTCTTAAAGATTTCTCAGATGCCAGTCGTGTTTAATAAATTTCTAATATTAATTTACTTTTCTTAGCGTGAAAGGTTCACGTCTTTTTGTTAGCTGCAAGCATTTTGTAGAATATTATAGCACATTTAATATTTTCGAAAAGGAGGCTGACAATTTCACGAATATGTGATTTTGGAACCAGGCGAAACTTGTTTTCAGAGTGAAACCATCCCTTGTGTCAAGGATTTAACCCTTTGAGGCGCAACCCTTTCCAAATGCTGAAAAAAGGGCAACCGTTGTCATCGCTCGACTTAATAACCAGCAAGATGGCGGACGATCGAAACGTTCATCGCGTGCCACAGATCTGGAGACAGTTTTTTGTCGTCAAAAAAGGGTCTCTAGATCTGTGGCACACGATGAACGTTTCGATCGTCCATCTTGCTGGTAGTTAAGTCGAGCGATGGCAACGGCTGCTCTCTTTTCATCATTGGCCAATCTATCCAGCTGTTCTCGCATTCTTCCATTTTTCAGCAGATGTCTGTGCTGTTAAAAATAATCGTGACCATTTTTTACGGGAAATGACGTGGTAAAAAGTAAAGGATTCTCGTGGAGCTATGTCACCCGCAACTATTTTTATAGAAATTAAATCTATTCTTCGTGACTGGCAATAGTCAAAACGTGAGAGTTTGGTGTTCCCAGAGCGGGAACACTGCCCGTTAAAGGGTTAATGTTGTTCCTGCAACCTGAGGATTGTTACAATCATTCCCGCTAGAGATAGGAGATTTTCTTCCTAACTGTAAAAGTCTGAAAAATTATGGCATTTTTTTTGCAAGCTGGGCCACCTGACCATCAGTCATTCGCCACTACTAAGGCCCGAAGTTTTGGCCATCTTATTATGAAGTTGCCCTGTAGACCGCCAATGTTACCCCTATAAAGGGACGTAGTTAACACCCAAGCTCAACCCAAGAAAAGTTAACACCCAAGCTCATGCCAGAAATCTAACCCGTACCCAAGCTTTGATACAATGGTTCGTTAGCCACTCCACCGCCTGGGCGGCTTTCTATGACATTTCTTGCCTGTGTGGTAACACATTCATTAAAATTGTATCTATCTGTTCTAGAAAAAAAAGTAACGGCCGCTGTCAAAAGCTTATTCTGCTATCTCCTCCGAAACCGTGATATGAGTTTCGACGAAGGTGTTCACGGAATCGAAAAATCCTGGGGAAGCCGGTAAGCTGACTTAAATTTCGAAATTCCAATTATTTTCGAAGGTATTCGTGAAAAACTAAAAAAATAAGCATAATGGTTACCCAGCTTGGCAATTTTCGTCAGCGAAAAATCATTGATTTCTTTGCAACAAAGCAATTCCTGCGTGAAATTAACAAACACGAAGTAGAATTACACCATTTTTACGACAAATTAAAAAGGAAGTGAAATATATAAGTGTGTTACGCAAAGTTCACAAATGTCAAATAGAATAAGTTCTCTTAGATAACAGATTGACACCAAATCGTTTTTCTAATACTTTTTCTAATAGTAAAATTGCGACTGATTTAAAAAGCGCCATTTTGGCATCAAGTACGATCTGCCAAAAGAATATCTCTCCAAGCAGAGTGAATCTAAACAACACCTCCTACCAGTGCCGGATTAACAATATAGCAGATTTAGCAAATGCTACGGGCCCCGCGTCTTTACCTTGAAAGTTTTCGTCTTTCCCTCTCAAGATCTAGCTTTTTTGACACTTTCCAAAAAGGTAGAACAGTGTTTAAGATTTCGGTTTCTCTGTCTGTCCGTCCTTGACTCGCGTGTATAGGCATTGATTTCTACGAAATTTATATATGTTATTCTTATCTGCAGTACCATGTACCCTATTGTAAAGGATCTATGTAGCATTTATTGATTTTTTTCTACAGGAGCACTCAAAATAGTCCCAATACATTGCGCTCTATGGGAAGTTATTCTTTAAAGCGTATCATCCTGCTAACTACAAGGGGTGATCAAATGAAAAGGTAAGAACGGTGGGTACAAATGTAGACTTTATTCAAAATATACACCATAGGCCTGAGCACAACGATCCCACTGACGAACAAGCCCAGTAGCGGATCCAGAAATTTTTTTTGGGAGGGGCTAAATTTTGAAAAAAGCTTTTTTCATCCAAACAAAATGTACAATAAAGTAAAATTTTAGTCTGAAGTAATTTAAAACTTTTTGAGAGGGGCTAAGTTATAAAAAAAAGAACCTTTTATCTACTTAAAGTGTATAATGAAGCAGAATGTTACCCTTTAGCAATCTCTTTTGGGGGGGCTGAAGCCCCCTAGCCCCTCCCCTGGATCCGCTACTGAACAAGCCGCAGGATTCCTTGTTCCCAGAATTCCTGTGGCCGTGACGAGACCCAGTCCGTCACAGCGTCCTTGAGTACGTCGTCCGAGTTGAAGCGCTTCCCTTTCAGGTGGTTTCTTCAGTGGAACCAACATATGGAAATCGCAGGGTGACATGTCCGGACTGTAGGGCGGATGGATGGTCCAACGTCTCCCACTTGAACGCGACCAGTTCCTTGGCGAAAACGGACATTCCATTTTCTCATTGACTGGTGAGACACACAGCCTTCCCAGTATACGATCATCATCCTGCGATGAATAGTGACCGGTTTAACACCTTCCGCTGTCAGAAATCAGATAACGCCTCGCTGCCCCTAAATCGTCGAATTTTGCAATGTGAACACCATCCTGTCCTCACACGCACTGCCGCGTCAATTGGACGTAGTAGAGTGCTTTTTACAAGAGTTTCTGCTCTCTCCTGCGGGCCCTCCGCATGTTCCTATCCACACAAAAGGCTCCAATCGCATTCCTAGATGTCTCGATACGTGCTCTTATAGCTGCATGGACAAATATGATAACGGTTAGGTTGTTGCGACGTTTGGTACCTATTCATTTGATCACCCCTTGTAGTTGCGCTGAACCCCGACTTCAAGATAAAACTTTTTCCTATACGTTTAATACGTTTCCAATACGTTTGAAATAATTTCTCCCGATTACACAGTTTATTATTATTTTTCCCCCACAAATAAATCGTCTATTGGATATTTGAATGTTTATGTATACAAAACGAAAGCTTTCGACTGCGAAAAGATTCCGCGCGTTTCCAGATGAGCATGAAATTCAATATGGGTCTGTAATAAAAATTCAATATGAACTTATTTATTTTAGGTGGATGAAAATTAAATATATTGAATGAAAGACAAATTTCCTTAAAATGTTTTTTCTCTCGCCCGTTGTAATTGCCTTCACAAAAGGCTTTGACTTCTAGTTTTAGAGATATTCTGCTCTTTGAAATGAAACAAAATTGGATGTTATGAAGGATTACAAAATGAAGCTTTGCATCGAAAATAGTGTCTGTATAGTTAAAAGTTTTTCTATACGGGAGCACTCAAAATAATTTCTATACAATACGGTCAATGGCAGTTTAGAGACAGGCATCTATTTTAAGCATATAATACTATCCTACAATATGATTAGCTAATAATCCGACGACGATCGTGTGCCTCCTTCAAAATTTGAGCCAAAAGCCGGCAATGTTGGCGACTTTTACCATAAATTACCAAATAGGGTGCAAAAAAAAATGCTTTGAAAAATGAACCAAACTTGGCGATATTTTTATTATTTTACGATAAATCGAAAAAGGTATTTACGTATTATCCCGGCGGTCATTAACGCCAAACTATTTTTCCCTCAAATTTCCTGGCAAACTGTTGGCAATCGTATTCCGAACCATCAATAATTTCATGTGTCCGGCATTTATCTTGGCGAAAAAGTTGCTCGTCTTGGCGGATCGCCTGGATAATAATGTAGTACCTCGAAAAATGTCTAATGTAATTATATTAAGCTATGTCGATTTCTTTGGAAATTTTGAAAATTCGTTACTCGCGCTTTAATTAACTGATTTATTGTATTGTGTTTTGTTAAGGGCTATCTGCCTAGGAGTAGGAGGGGGTCTCCGACCGACGAAAATTTGTTAATGCATTAGAACCCAAAACGGGTTAACGTCCTTATGATTTCGGTCATTTGTCTGTTCTGATGTCCACCCATCCAGTGTTCTAACTGCTGTGGATATACATCGTTTTGTGCGAAATTTATGTTTTTTCTATGTACAGTACCACGTACCATATTGAAAATGGTGTATGCAGCATTTATAGTTCTTTTACCGGAGAAAAAAATCCAATGTACAGCACAGTCTAAAAAACAGAACTAAAAGGGGGGTTCGGGGGGGGGGGTCTCCCCCTGTATCTGTTGATGCAGGAATGACTGAATCAGCAGTCATTCTTGAAAACATATTTTAGAGATATTCGATTTTTGAAAGAAAACAAAGTTGGCATATATATTACTAAGGCTCTCAAAATGATGCTCTCCATTGAGAATAACGTCCGTATTATTAATAGTTCTACAGGAGCACTCAAAAGAATTCCCATTGCAGTCTGTGGCATTTGAGAGACACTAATACATTTCTAGCACAAGACAATGAGTATAATTTTATATTCTTCAGTTAAACGCTAAAAAAAATTAATGGTCTTTTACAGAGTCTCATAAAATTGCATTTACAATGATAATACAACATTTTTTTATCTACGAAATCTCGCCAGTTTTAACTAAAATACATAGCAGATTTGGCGCAAAAATATTTTGTATTGGAAGTGTTTTATAATCTATGAGCTTGGCATGACTTATCTTTCTTGATTTTTTAAGGCAACAGATAAATCTTGTAAATCTTTTTTTCTTTCGTTATTTCTTTCTTTTCATTTTTATTTATTTATTTTTTGGATAAGACAATTTCTGAAGATCTATATAGTGGAACTGTAAATCAGTTGTAGACAACTCATTGAAAGAATATATGTATAACTCGGCTGTTCGAGCCTCATCAATGGGAGACCCCCCTGAACCCCCCTATTTTTTTAGTTTCATGATTGCCATATTAAAACGATATTAATGGACTATGTCATTTTATCTCTCATCTATCGTGTATTTCACCTGGTAACCCCATGTTGAAATTTTTAGGATTGTAACCTCTTTATAGAAAAATACATGTGATGCACATTCTACAGCTCAGTAAATATTGTAACAATAGGCTGTATCATTATCTTTTCGTTGACTAAAAGCGAAACTCGGACAAACGGAGGAGGGGTATCCAGATCCTTGCACCACCCACCTATGGCCTTTAGAGCTGTTGTGAACTAATAGTATTTAAATATATGTAAAATATACTTGTGATGTATATTCTACAGCTTACGAAATATTGTAACAATAGATTAAAGCTGTTGTGAACTAATAGTATTTAAATAAACGGATGAAATTTTTAAACAATCATTTTATCAAATAAATGCAACCTTACGGAGCTTATAGAAATCGGTGGTTTACGTAACACATACTAACATTTTCAGCGGACATTTATTCTTACTTTTATGTCGCGTTTTCGTAACGCATTTTCGTGTCTCATTTTTATGTCACATTTTCAAAAGGGGGTGAGCGATAAAATGACATAGTCATTAATATATTTAATGTGGCTGTTGCATGCCTGCATTATTTAGTCAACTCATTACCTAGACGAAACTGAATAAGTATTCTAAAGTCAGCAATAAGGACACACACAAGAGTGTATCCAACAATACTGTGGAACAAAAACACGGTTCTCAGAAAAAAAATTCAGGGAGGATCCAAAAGGGGGGAAATAAAAGAAAGACAGAAAGAAAGGCTGTATCATTATCTTTTCGTTGACTAAAAGCGAAACTCGGACAAACGGAGGAGGAGTATCCAGATCCTTGCACCACCCACCTATGGCCTTTAGAAAATGGATTCCTTAACAATAATGTTACATTTTTGTCTTTATTTGAAGACTGAATCCAGAAATAAACAAAATATAGAAAGAAAACTAAGTGCCGAAACAAAAAAAAACAGACTCAGGGTCTGATCAAGGGCGGATTAAAGGGAGGGGGTCGGAGGAGGTGACCGCCCCTCCCGAGAAAAATGAAATTAATGTAAACAATCCCAACTTACTTCCATAAAATTTATATATATATATGCGAATCTTCCATCCAAGCCTCCACCCACAAAATTGTATTAATCCGTCAGTGGGCCGTATTATTCATTAGTCTGTAGTCTATCTGTCCCGATCACTTCAGGGACTTTTCAGTAACAAGTCGAAAGAATTTTTTAATGAAGTTGTAATCAAACTTTTCAAAATGACTGAATAGAACGGAAATATTTTTGGCTATTTCTGAAGATGTTCTCTGGAACGCGAGTTGACCTTCTGCATTTCCCCGAGAGCTGAGATCCATAGGATTAAGATTGTAGGAAAAACGCGCCCCATAATCAATAATAATCCCCCACGAAACAATAATTTTTATTTAAATATTGGACATAAAGTTATTTTGTTTTGCAGTAAATATGGGGATGGTATTTTAAACGGATATTGGGCAGCCCCAAAGTTCTTTTATTTTGCAGTAAAGGCGCGGGTGGCTTTGGCGAAATTCGAAGGTGTACTAGGATGTAATCCATCTTAGAAGGCTTTTGGTAGTTGGCTTGCTTTGTTTTTACTTAATTATTTATTTTACATTTTACAGTATTTAAACAAAGGCGAATTATTTTTTGAAACAATAATAATATATAGAATGTAAGTTATTTTTTTATAATTGGGGAATCCACTATTACGATAAATTATCTTATTAATCTCGGAAATTAACCACGTTAAATATGAAAGAATTCATTGGCCGGTCGAAACCACAGGTCAAGAGCGCGAATGCCAGTACGTTCGTTCAAATAAAATAATTAGAACCGAGAGGATCTTCGCACGGTCGGGGCATCCGAGAAGCCATAACCTCAGGCAAACTGAAAACAAAAAGAATTTTCGGATACTCTTGACCCACAAAGAAACTCACAAATTACTTGTCACATTTAAGATTATTATGTCTTGCAAAAACATTTGAACGTAATACGATAATGAATGTTTTATCCGAATTTTTTATTATTTATTATATAGATTATTCTATTCCTCTTATAAAGATTTTTTTTGAGCAAAATATTTTATATCATTTTAACGAGGATAAGTTGAAAAGTAATGTACATATGCTTGTAGAACACTAACGAAATGACCTTTAGAAGTGTCCCGAGCGGAATGTGGAAGTAACAGTCCCCCTGTACAAGCATGTACAGTTTAAATGCCTTCCGTGTATGCAGTATATTTTGAATGATGGAGATATTATTTTGCTAGATCTATCTATCCTCAGTTCGATTTCTTATGAATTAACCCATTAAATAAATTAAGAGAAATTAAAAATATGTAACCTATAATTAGTAAAGACCGTCCAGATATATAATGAAATAATTTTACAAGCATGTATTTTTATAGGGGAAATATAGTGTTTAAAGGCACAGTTTAAAATACATATTGATTTCGAAGGTTCAAAAAATTTTACAGAAACAAGTATTATTTTATGTGTGTAAACTTGTCTAGTTATATCTTTGCATATGGGAAAGGTGGGAAGTGTTAGAAATTCCAAATATATATCCATGAACATTAACATTCATTAAAAAAAACCTGAGTTGTACGAATAAATAACTTTAAACATTGCCAGTCTCACTATCTATTTACACACTGTCTATGTCTTGCGGCATTTTTTCCGCACACTATTTTAACTCAAATTTTTTCATTTTGAATCAAGAAAATTCGTAAAAGTTGTGTTTTATTTTATTATCGCACAAAACCTACAGATTAGCTCACCCAAGGTGGAGGAAGGGCTGGGATAAACCTCTCGCAAATATAACACGTGGGACCTTTTAGTTTTGTTTACATCTAATTAGCATTAGTAATACCATTAATTAGCACTAAACATAAATTGTAATATAATTAGCACTATTTATTTTCTCATTTAATTTAGCTCTATTACTTTAATGTGAGGGTGAACTCCTCCCCCTAAATATATATATATAGGTGCGTCACTGACCAGGGGGCCCCCTGGTAACATTTGCTACGGGCCCCGAGCTGTCTTAATCCGGCACTGCCTCCTACGTATAGAAAGCCTAACAACGGAAACTTTGACGTCATGACTAGGCCTTCATGTAATGACGTCATCACAGTTTTACTTTCACAAAGTAAAACTATTTAAAATTTTTTGTGAATGCTACATATATTAGAACATATCTTAAGTAAAAAATTAAAATGAAAATACCTTTCGCATACAAAATTATTCATTCCGATCTATTTCCTTATCATATTATCCAATTAGTCATGGTTAAAAACTGCCATTTGTCACAAAATTATATTGTTATCTCAAATCATTAAAATATTGTTATTCATGAGTAAAAACACCAGAAAATTTTTATAGTTTTATTTTGTGAAAATAAAACTTTTAAATAGAGGCCTAATGATGACGTCAAATCTTGGAGACGTAGAAGTTGTTAGGCTTTCTTTATCTAGGAGGTGTTGATCTAAACACTGCATGTGTTTCAAAATGTTAGCACCCAGTATTTTGAAAATGAAAATAATTCAAATACATATTTATTGTAATACTGGTTAAGTTCAGCTTAGATATTTTCCATTTGCTCATCAGGGCCATAATGAGGCTTCATACGGACCATATGTACAACGTTTTTTGTCTTTCTGCGTCTAGATGTGGGATCAAAGTCTTGTACTTCATATGTAACATCTGACAGGCGTCGTATGACTTGATAGGGACCAAAGTATCTTATAAGCAACTTCTCCGAAAGGCCTACTTTCCACACAGGTATGACAATCCATACGAGGTCTCCCGGCTGATAATACAGGATCCGATGTTTAGAGTCATAACGCTTTCGCTCTCTCTCTTGGGCTTCCCTAGTGCGTAATCTCGTCAGCTGCCTAGCTTCTTCGGCTCTCGATGCCAATTCGATAGTGTAATCGGCTTGTGTTTCTTGAGGAAAAAACGGAAACATCGTATCGAGCGTCGTCTCGGCTTCACGTCCGTGAATCAAGTAAAACGGAGTAACCCCGGTTGTGTCTTGTTTGGCTGTATTATATGCGAAAGTAACGAAGGGAAAAATTTTGTCCCAATCCTTTTGCTCTACATCCACGGCAAGTATTCCAATCAAAACTGATTTCGGAGCTCAATCACCTCTGCAATGTTGCCCATAGAATGACGACAGCTTTCCATCCTCAAACAAATGGGTTCACAGAACGCTTTAACAAGACGTTAGCAGACATGTTGTCTATTGTTAGGTTGAGCCTGTAGGTAATGTGCAGAAATTTGTATACAGCCCCAATGCAGATAAAAAGCCTTTATTAAGAAAGTGCGATTCCAGAAAAATCTGCAGGTGTTAAAAACCGTTCATTAGTGACCACCTGAAGGCCGACTAAAACATGCGGTATTCTCAAAAGAATTTAGCACAAAAGTTGCGCCAGGAGTTTAATAAAAGCAAGTCTCAAAAATATACGGAATTGAACAGAATAAGGGATAATGTTGGAAGGAATGGAATTCATGCACGTGCAAAAGTCATTGATATCATAGAAAAGTGTACTTCAGCTAAATGTCAGGACAGGAAATTTATTAATAATTTTAAGCGTTGCGCTCGGAAGAGTTAAAAGAAATCTTGGTGAAAGTCGAACATATAAATTTCATCTTTTGGCGTTCTTTGAAAAGAGTGGGAAAAACGAATGTCCGCTAGCTAGAAATCATTTTTGTGTATCGCGGGACGCCTTGCAGTTTTACAAAAAGAGCAACCGCGACAGAAGCGGGAGCCATTGAATGCCTGACCTTTGTGGTCAAGACGTCAGCGGCCAATTTGCGGGAAGCTTTTGATGTTGGTCGGTGAGAATTCGTAGGCAAAGCTTCAGAAAAGGAAAACATATAATAAATATCAAGGGGAGAAAAATTGAAAAATAAAATTTAAGAAAAACATGGAGGTGTTGACGATAAGGCTGTACAAATCCAATGAGAAAGTTTGAGGTTTGAGGAATGACCAATGGCAAGTTAGAGAGAGGTAAATTTCGGGCAAAAGAGTTAGTAACTGGTCGGTTTAGGAGAATTAGGAGCCACAGAGTGGCTAAACTAATTATTTACGAGTTTAGGGAAAAATGGGGGACGAAGATTTGAGCAAAACTGGACTGCACAGCCAGAGAAGGCAGATTTTTCAGTAGATTTTCTCAGATTTCAGCAGATTTTTGCAGATTTCCACATTTTATTAGATGTTTCCAGAGTTTTACATACGTGATAGTGGATATTTATATAAATAAGTGTGTTTAGAAAATAAATCTAAAATGATCATCACTGCTCTGCACCGGATTACAGGTAAATTTCCAATTGCCATCCTTTCCATCTTGAGTGACTTATTTTTAATAATTAATAATATTGTTTATGATTGCTAAAGTAGTTAGAATGTGTTTTGGTAAACAATAATAATTTAATTGTTCTAAATTAAGCCATTTTCGAGATCAGTTTAAATATTTTTGTAAATGTAAATAAGATTTTTATATTTAATAAATATTTGTTATAGTTAATATTTTAAATCCATTTATTTCTTTCGTCACAAAATGCACAACGCAATGCCAAATTTTATTTTATACTTATTTAGAACAGTTTAAATAACTTTATGAGTTAAAATAAATTACCGATGGGTCTTTATAACAAAGAGTCCAATTATTTCATACCTTATTTCACGGCCAAACTAAGGTTTAAATTATTTCATCTATTTATTACATGTTTTAATATGCCACGCATCGTAACAATGGTGCCGTGACCAGGATGGTTTAATAATTATACCGTTACCGCACGGTTTTAACAATGTTATCAAAATTTATAAGAACTATCTATATTACTTTAGCAATAGCACTATGTAAAAATAAAATAAAATAAAAGTTAACATGCTTACACGCGTTTTCTTAAAATTAAAAAGATTAAAGACAGTATTGAAATAATACTAACAGAAAAAAAAAATAATAAAAGAAACAAAGATTACCAGTAAATTATATCGTTGACTATTAAAAACTGCAAGGTTGAGTCACCTTCAATTTTCTTGTCCAGTTACATTGCTATGCAAAGTGTTGGGAGACAAATTATTATGATACCTTATATGTATTTTTATCATATATTACTTTATAAGAGAACTAGTTCAATATTATATATCTATTTTATTGAATGCTCAAACGAATTTATTTAGAGTGTTTACTGTACGTTAATTTACAAAACTGAATAAGATTATTTCTTGTGTATTTGTGAGTATGCAGTTAAATCATGTTAGGAATGCATTTGCTTGCATGCGTTTATAATTAGGATTGGCGGATAGGAAATATATATATATATATTTATGTATATGTATTAATAATATTTTTCTTATTTCTTTATTTATGTTCAAAAAAATGTCAGATTTTATGGTCTATCAACAACTATCTTTTAAACATATAAACCTACCTCGTACTTTCTTTCGTTAATGTTACATTAATTATTTCATGAGTATTTTGTTAATATTTTATTCATATATCATATTTAGTTTACTTTAGTGCATTTTATTATTTTTGTGTGTATAGCATTTTAATCTAAAACCATTTTATAATTTTGCGTTGACATTTTAGAATTATTCCTTTATTGATAATGTGCTAAAATTGTATTCTATTGCATACATATGTGGTAATATTTAGTAGTCAGTGTAATAACATATTTATTTAATGGATGGATTTGATTAATGGAGGATTTAATTAATGATTTCAATTTTCACCCATTTACCTTTATCTCGATACTTTGTTTTGTCTTGTTTTGTTGATTAAGTTACTACCCTTGGTAATTAGTTTCTCTCTCAATATGGCACAACCTAATGCCGAAATTTCACAATCCACTTCCCTCATTTCTAAGTTAGCGGGATTTCAAGCTATTATCCCGCAGTTTGACAATTTGTCGGCGGTGACACCAAAATACTTTCTTGCTAACTTTGATAACATTACTACTCTCGCTCAATGTACGGATGAGGAAAAATTATTAATTCTTAAGAGTCGAATTCGGGGTGATGCACTTTCACACATTATTAATTCACCGGATTTCGCAGACGAGCACAATTATGACACATTTAAAACAAAATTTCTTGCATTTTTCGATAACAAACTTAGCTTAGCCACAAGGCAAAAACAATACTCAAATTGTAAAATGAATGAAGGAGAGAGTGCAAAAATCTATGCGACACGCGTAGCTACGGTTACACAAAATTTTTTCGGGGAAATCGATTTGACTAACCAAGATACTAAGGCACTATTTGAGCATACAAAATTGTCCAAATTTCTAGAAGGATTATTGCCAAAGTATAAAAAAGACACACTTCTTAAAGATCCTCAAAATTTCTCGGATGCGGTTAAATTTGTAGAATTATTACAGGCCAATGAGGAATTTTTTCCCAGTGCCTCTTCATCTAATACTTATACCACAATTAATAATGTACAGAAAGAAATTTCCAATTCCGATTTGCGGGCGCTATTAGAACTACATGCTCAAAAGACTGATGAAACTGTAGCCGCTTTATCTCAAAAACTGGATGACTTTACTGTTACAGCCAGAAAAAACAGGTCTTCCAATAGTGATAGGTCATACAATAACAATTGGTCTGACAGATCCAGACAGAGAGAAAGATCTTTCCGTCATAACCAGGGGTCTTTCGTAAATAGACAGAATAGGCAGTCTCCTTTTAGAGGGAATTCTCAAAATAATAAAAACTACCCCTTCTGTGAAATTTGTTGCAAAAGAAACCACTTCACAAAGGATTGTTATTATGGAGACAGTAGGAATAGAAGTCGGGTATTCACCAGGCAAAATTTAGATAGACCCTCTCACGAAAATCGCCCAAATAATAATGCATCTCCTCGCAAAGTACGTTTCCAGGACAGACGAGATACACATTATTTTCCCCGGAGTTCTTTAAACTAAAAAGGGGGATACATTCTCAGTCGAATGATTTATTGGCCCACGCATGTATTCCCCCCTCTACAGAACATTACACAGGGCCGCAGGCATCAAGGTTTCATGTTGTAAATACCCAGGTATATTCTAGCCGCGCTGACACCTTAAACTATTATTTGCCGGTCATTGACATCAAAATTGCGGGTTCTTCAGTGACAGCTTTGTTAGACACCGGAGCTTCTGTAAGCCTGTTAGAGAAATCTATTTTTGACAGAATTAAACACGACAGGTCAATCAAAGAAAATACGGTTGACGTTAATATTAACTCTATTTCGGGAGATTCTTTGCAGATAGTGGGTTCCTTTACAATGTCAATCACTATCGGTACGAAAAGGCTCAGACATAATCTTTTTATTACACAGAATGCACTCACAACACAGTACCAGGCAATTCTCGGGTATGATTTTTTAAAACAACACAATGTAAACATGGATTTTTTAAATGACACTCTAAAATTAGGAAATTTTACAATTAAAATGCGAGATGCAAATTCTATCTCATCAAATAATACACATGTAGATTATGCAACATTAAAAACAAAGTGCATATTGCGCCCTTACGAGTCAAAATTAATTGATTTGAAATTAGACATTTCTGAACAGGAAGGGCAGGATATTCTTTTTACACCACTACAGGTAAACAAGCCAGTTGAATTAAATTCAGGTGTTTGTAAAATTCAAAAGAACAAAACCATTTCAGTATTACTTTCAAATTTATCTTCGCAACGATTACATCTTAATAAAGGGACTCGGTTAGGTTCCATTACATCTGAAAAATCGGTTCGAGACATTGAACATATAAAACAACTTCGTCGAAGAGAACTAAAGACATCGGACTTCAATTTAGACCACTTAGATGCACAAATGAGAGATCAGTTATTACCTCTACTGTTCGAATTTTCAGATATTTTTAGCAAACGATTATACACAATTGGCAAGACTAATGCTTTAACGCCAAATTTATCAGTAGACATTACACAATTACCATCTATTCGCCCTTATAATGTGCCACAGGCGTTAGAAAAAGAATTAAAACGTCAATTAGATGAGCTGGAATCAGCAAAACTTATTGAAAAATCAGAAAGTGCAATTAGTTTTCCTTCACTTCTCATAAAAAAGAAAAATCCTTCTAACGATCCTACCAAACAGAAGTGGCGTTTAGTTGTGGATTATCGAAAATTAAACACTCATTTAAAGTACCCTAGATATAAATTGCCATTAATTAATCACGTATTAGAAAAATTGAGAGGATCAAAGTACTTTACTTCCTTAGATTTATCATCTTCATTTTGGCAAATTCCACTGAAACCGGAAGACAGGGACATGACCACATTTTCTAGCCATTTTGGTTCGTATCGTTTCACGTCCATGCCACAAGGCTTGGCAGCTAGCCCAGAAACATTTTGTCGGCTTTCCGATCAGCTTTTAGCTCCTATTTCTGAGTTAAATATTGCGAATTATATAGATGATTTTTGTATAGGTGCTAATGGCATACAAGAAATGTTACATAAATTAAGAAAATTATTTGAAAGATTTCGAGAATTCGGACTGACACTTAATCCTGAAAAGTGTTCCTTTTGCCTTCCCAAAATTGAGTTCTTAGGTCATACGTTAGATGATACCGGAATTCGCCCTAACGACTCCAATATAAAAAAAATCACGGATTTTCCACCTCCTACAACTGTTCGAAAAACGCGTAGATTTTTGGGCTTAGTGGGTTACTATAGAAGATTTATTCGTAACTTTTCAGAACTTTCGGCCCCTTTAACAAATTTAACGCGAAAAAATCAGAAATTTCGGTGGACAACTGAGGCACAAGAATCATTTGAAATTTTAAAATCCAAATTATCTCAGCCTCCCATTCTTATTCACCCTAATTATGACAAAGAATTTATCTTATCAACTGACGCCAGCGATAAAACTTTAGGCGCGACCATAGGACAAAAAGATAGACATGGTATCATACATCCCATAGCTTTCTTTTCAAAAAAACTAAACCCGACGCAAGTTCGCTATACCATTATGGAGAAAGAATTAATGGCTATTGTTGAGGCAATCAAAAGCTTCAAATATTATTTATACGGTCGCACCTTCACTATTAGATGCGATAATGCTGCACTAACAAAACTTTCAAAATTGGAATCCCCAGGAAATAGGATTACACGTTGGTTCACATTCCTTAATGAATATAATTATAATTTCGAGCTTATTAAATCAGAAGAGAACCACGTTGCGGATATTCTTTCTAGAGACTTTTATGTCAATTCTGTTCAAATAGATATGCCTACCACAGATGATATCAAATTAGCTCAGCACGCCGATGAAAAATTAAAATCCATAATAGAAGAGTTAAAAAGCGAACGCCCTTTACCAACCAAATTAAAAGATTATGCACTTCACAATGATTTATTAATACATACAGGTTACGTACCGAGAGGCGGCAAATCCCAAAAGGTCACACAAATAGTCATTCCTGATAAATACAAACCACACATATTGGCAGCAAAACACCTTCCTCACTTTGGTCATTTAAAAACATACGATGCAATTAGGGAAAAATATTTTTGGGAACATTTATATTCAGACACCAAACACTATGTAGAAACTTGCAAACAATGCGTTTCCTTCAAATCTCCGAATCGATTACCGCCCGTACCACTTCAGAGACATTACATACCATCTCGACCAATGGAATACGTCTCTTGCGATTTTATTGGCAGATTACCGGAAACACCAAAGAGAAATAAGTACATAATGGCGATTATTTGTCACTTCACTAAATTCATTAAATTATACGCTATACCGGATCAATCTGCGCTTACAACAGCAGAAAAATTTCTCGATTTCGCTTGTACTTTTGGCTTCCCAGAATACTTTTTGACAGATAGAGGTACTAATTTCACGAGCGAATTATTTTCCCATTTGTGTAATCGTATGGGTGTAACTAAATTACAAACTACAGCGATGAATCCAAGGTGTAACGGAAAATCGGAACGTATCAACTCAAATATTAAAAAATCGTTATCCATATTCGCAGAAGGTACCTCGGACTGGGATGAGTACATACAATTTTATGCACTCTTATATAACTCCAGTATGCACTCCGTGATCAACGACAAACCAGCATATCTACACCTCAGTTACGATCCAATGTTACCGAACGATGTTTTACAAAGTCCAACGCCTACACAGCATACATCGTATGAGGATTTTGTCGAGAAAAAGACAAGGCAATTACAATATGCATTCGAAAAGGTGAAAGAAAATTTGATAAAGGCAGCAGAAAGTCAGGAACAGTATCAGGCAAAAACAGCGAAATACCGCGATTTTTACGATGGGCAGCTAGTCTATTTATATGCACCCGAAAGCGACAGACATTCTTCACTCCCTAAGCGGAGAAATTACACTGGTCCTTTCCGAATTCAAAAGCGCCAGAATAAGGTACTGTATACGATTGTTGACGCAGTCAATCCGAAAGTAAAACCGCAAACTGTTCATTCACAACGTCTGATACCTTATGTGGAGAGAAAGAAAGAACTGGATTATTTACAGTTCTTAGTTAAAAATGATTTGGAATTGAATAGAGAGGTCCAGTCGCTACAGGAAAATAAAAAGCCGAATGCTGTATTCGATGAATGGACAGCAGAGGATGCATTATTGCATACTATCTCTCACCCCCAAACACCACAATGCCCTACGGCAGAGACAGAAGCTAGCTCGCCTCTTCGTTCCCTCCACTCCGATGACACTGAGTTATATCAAATAGATGCTTCTCAAAATTCATCGGACAATGCTTTGGCTACTAACTCGGCACAGTCACAAACGCATTCATACAATTTGAGGTCACGATCTCACCAAGGGGTATCGCATGAAAGGAATTTCGCGGATAAATTGTTTGACTGGTCTTTATCACTCACTGAATAATGTTTGATTTTTTTCCCTCGTAGTAACAGTTTGTTCATAATTTTTTTTTCTCTTGCAGTACATCCTTCAAAATTTGTAAAATAAGTTAATTAATTAATGTGCCTTACAAGATAGATTCAATACGTCCAACATTACGTTCAATATATTTTCCTGCGATTTCTTTTTTCTCTTCTTGTTATTTTTTTTCTTCTTTTCCCTCTCCTCTTTTTCCTCGTGTAATAGTCATTGCATTCTAGGTACTTACTTTATTAATTTAATAAGTTTATTTTCGGTTTCTTTAATTTGTTATTGATAAGTTTTTCACTTAGAGGTTATTAGTGTTTTGTTGTTAGTTATAGACCTGGCCAGCTATAATGAGTTGTTTGAAACGCTAATATCTGAATTAGGTGATTACTTTTCAATTTTCTGTGAATTTTTTTTTCTTCTTTCATTTGCATATTTTTCATTTAGTCAATTTTTATTTAATATTATTGGAGTATAAGGGACAACTCAAATTAGTAATACATTAGGATAATTAAGCTTACTTAGATACACGATTTCTTTTAGTATACTTACATGCCTTTGAATTTATATGCATTCACTTCTTTTAGTTATTGCTGTTATTTTTTTCTTTTACTCTATGAATTGAACTATTATTATTATTATTATTATTATTATTATCATTATTATATATAGCATAGCATTTTGATTCATATTGAATGAATTTCAAAATATTAAAGATTCTAAGATTTTTTTTCTCGAATTGGACATTAGCATTGGAGGTGTCATCGATGTGTTCAATTTTATTATGTGTTATGTCTCTTACATTAACATGAGCATGGTTAAGTGAGGTAAACAAAAGCAAGATTATGAATTTAATGCTAGTTTAAAAAAAAAAAAACTTTTGATATTAGAAAATGAAAGTTTGAATTTTACGTTTATAACATACACACACACACACACACACACACACACACAAAAAAAAAAAAGAGAGAGAGATTTTAGTAATTTATTACTTAATATTAATAACATATGTCATTGTCACTCAGTGATGGTAATTGGAGTTTACTTGTTCCAGTTTTGTTCCTGTTGGTATGTGCAGTGGCAGCAAAGGCCAAACACGAGGGAGAGTTATGTGAATTTAAAGACGACAAATTTCATTGTAAAAATTATCCTCGGCATTCCCTCGCAAAGTTTACTCTGCCGGACAATGCATGTGCATTTAGATCCTGCCATAGCTGCATTACGGGGCAACAGTCGTTTATAATTTCGCCAAGTGGCGATCTTGTGGAGCCATCTCAGTTTCTCCTAAAGTGTAACAACATCACTTCGCTCACCTCTACAACTTACAAATGCACTTCGGTAGAAGGGGCGAGTTGTGAGCATACAGAAATTGACGGACCGGACGATTTTTGTGCAGTGCGAAATTGTACAGCAAATGCTCCTTGTCGGTGCCAGTTCACGCATCTATCCACGCAATTAGTAGCAATTACTACTGACAAGCTTATTTACAATCCCCAGATACTGACATTGAAAGTATGCCTGCTGGACAAAAACTTTCAGGAACGTTCTAAACTCCGTCGCAGGTTGTTGGAAGGAGAAGCAGCTGTGTTTCAGAACTCCGATTTGACGATGAATTTTACGGACCCAATTCTTCATTTGCCGGGACGCGGACGTGTTATTTTGCGAAACGAAGACTTTGAACAAATAATTCATGTCTCAGACGACAACTTGATAATACTTCCATTTGAGATGTTGTCGTACAAATCAACAATTCACATTATTTACATTCACACCAATGGACATACTATTACAGGCAGTATTCATGTGGCAGGAAAATCTGTTTGTCAGCTACGATTTTGTTTTTTTTTGCACAGGGGCCTTTCGACATGTTCAATGCCTGCCTTTATTTTTACGATACATTATTTATTCAGCAGCTCTTTTTATAGCTATGTTTATTCTCTTATTTGTTAAACAAATATTAAAATCGGTGATCTTCATTTTCACAACGTTAGCATTTGTCGTCAATTTCTGCGGCAGAGCACTGAAACTTCTTGCACGTTGTTCACTACTCTTAGGCGCTTTTATAGGCAATGTTGGCAAAGATACTACCCAAGGAGCATATGAATTCCTTGAAAGACAAGCAGCTCGAGGTGCTCCTCTTCTTCAAAATCAGATAGTATTAATTACTCTTCTTTGTTTAGTGCCACTTACGTTAGCGGAGTGTAATACCCAAGCAATTGTACAATCTGAATTACGTGCATGTGGGACTTTGCAGGACAACACACGATCATGTGAAGTTTACACTACCGCGGAAATATCCTTACCGTCTATTTCATCAGAATCCTGCCTATGGTTCACAGATAAGGATAATAATCACCTCTTCTCACTGAAATTGAAATTAGAGGAGGTAACTTGCGATTTTCACACAGAACGAGAATATTTCACTTTCCCTGTCAAAGCACGGCACTTATCTCAGATTAGCTGCATTTTCAATGAATTTTGTGGACGTGGAATTCACTGTGTTCCGAAATCCATAGGGAAAGGTGGCCTACGGTTTGAAGCCGAGACTCCCGAAAGCCGGGAATATCCGGGAGTTTCTACGTGTACAGCGGGTGGACTCGGAGTAGGATGTGCCATTTTAACCAGAGCAGCATGCAACTTTCATCGAACATGGTATATCCCTGATTTGCTTCATAGCTACGAAGTCTCCAGAATTACAGGACACACTTGTAGGTATCATATCTCGGTGACTCACACCGAGAATAATACCTTAACGAGACTTTCAGTGACAGATCACACGTATACGGACACTGGTATAAAGATCTCCATTCTAGGGGCTTATGATCAGCCCCAATTGCATATCACCGACTCGCTGATTCAAAGGGTAGGAAAATCCTCTGAGGCCTATCTTTCCCCTGCAAGTGCACGAAACTTCCCAAAAGCGGGAGAGATTGGGGCGACGCAATCGAACTCCTCCATTTCCACAGACTTCATCTTTGACCCCAATCTTTCCACCTGTGATTTTTTTGAAGACACCCTTAGATGTATTAATTCTCCTGATGCTCTAGAGAATCTCCGAGCTTCAAAGGACAGAGCGTTACCTCTAGAGCGGAACTTATATTTGTTTCACATAAAAAACGGACAATTAACATCTACAATGCTTTTTTCTGCAGCAGTTAGACTGCAACTGCATTTCAAAAATTACAAAATCAAGCTGCAGACGATCACAGTCTGTCCATCCTTTAGTGATGGGCCGATTCAAATTACAGGCTGTTACCGTTGTGGACTTTTGGCACGAATGAACATTATTGCTAAATCCACGTGTGAACCAGGAATAGTGGACATTCATTTCCAGCAATTAACTGTGTATACCAAAGCTGTTCATTTAAATTTAGATTCGACTAACTTATTGATTAAATTTTTAGCAGATAAGCAATGTTATGATGAAAAAGTGTGCTTAAAGTCCAAAACGTTAATACAATGTAAACCTGTTCAATTTTGTTTGGATGAGCCTTCGGTAGACTTGCTAAATTTAAATTTAAATTACACAAAATCTGCTACGTCTACTACTCCATATTCATGGCCTGATTGGCTTAAGATGCCTACTTTAGCATCTCCTATATATTATTTAAAATTAATAGGGTCATCACTATTTATTGCTTGTCTGCTAATTACACTCATCTCATCAGCAGTCACGTGTTGTTGTAGATCCAGATAACACTGTAATTTCATTTAACTTTGTTTATTATACGTACGAAGTAAAAATATCCGTTATCATGTAGTCAAAATCGAACGTTATGGTTCAATCTTTTTTTTTTCTTTTCGCTTTTCTCTCCTTTCTGGAATTTTTTTTTATCATTTATTGTAAGTTTTCAGTTTATTATTATCATTACTATTATTTTTCTTTTTCTTCGTTGGTACACACTAATAGTGTGTTTTTGCAACATCCCTATCGGATAATTTTACTTTGTCTATTTATTGTGAGTTCATTATTATATGTAAAGTGTTTATTTTAATTTTTTCCCTTTATATTATTATTATTATTATTATTATTATTTGTGTATTGTGCAGTATCACATATCTTTTCTATATTTGTGTCTCTTGTGTTAGCTAAAGGTAATTAGCTATTCAATGGTAAGCGCTCAAATGGCAATTGGATTTAGTGGGACTTCAGTAATTTTTCTTTTTTTCTTTTTTTTCTTTTACGGGATTTTTGGTAGGATTGTTAGGTTGAGCCTGTAGGTAATGTGCAGAAATTTGTATACAGCCCCAATGCAGATAAAAAGCCTTTATTAAGAAAGTGCGATTCCAGAAAAATCTGCAGGTGTTAAAAACCGTTCATTAGTGACCACCTGAAGGCCGACTAAAACATGCGGTATTCTCAAAAGAATTTAGCACAAAAGTTGCGCCAGGAGTTTAATAAAAGCAAGTCTCAAAAATATACGGAATTGAACAGAATAAGGGATAATGTTGGAAGGAATGGAATTCATGCACGTGCAAAAGTCATTGATATCATAGAAAAGTGTACTTCAGCTAAATGTCAGGACAGGAAATTTATTAATAATTTTAAGCGTTGCGCTCGGAAGAGTTAAAAGAAATCTTGGTGAAAGTCGAACATATAAATTTCATCTTTTGGCGTTCTTTGAAAAGAGTGGGAAAAACGAATGTCCGCTAGCTAGAAATCATTTTTGTGTATCGCGGGACGCCTTGCAGTTTTACAAAAAGAGCAACCGCGACAGAAGCGGGAGCCATTGAATGCCTGACCTTTGTGGTCAAGACGTCAGCGGCCAATTTGCGGGAAGCTTTTGATGTTGGTCGGTGAGAATTCGTAGGCAAAGCTTCAGAAAAGGAAAACATATAATAAATATCAAGGGGAGAAAAATTGAAAAATAAAATTTAAGAAAAACATGGAGGTGTTGACGATAAGGCTGTACAAATCCAATGAGAAAGTTTGAGATTTGAGGAATGACCAATGGCAAGTTAGAGAGAGGTAAATTTCGGGCAAAAGAGTTAGTAACTGGTCGGTTTAGGAGAATTAGGAGCCACAGAGTGGCTAAACTAATTATTTACGAGTTTAGGGAAAAATGGGGGACGAAGATTTGAGCAAAACTGGACTGCACAGCCAGAGAAGGCAGATTTTTCAGTAGATTTTCTCAGATTTCAGCAGATTTTTGCAGATTTCCACATTTTATTAGATGTTTCCAGAGTTTTACATACGTGATAGTGGATATTTATATAAATAAGTGTGTTTAGAAAATAAATCTAAAATGATCATCACTGCTCTGCACCGGATTACAGGTAAATTTCCAATTGCCATCCTTTCCATCTTGAGTGACTTATTTTTAATAATTAATAATATTGTTTATGATTGCTAAAGTAGTTAGAATGTGTTTTGGTAAACAATAATAATTTAATTGTTCTAAATTAAGCCATTTTCGAGATCAGTTTAAATATTTTTGTAAATGTAAATAAGATTTTTATATTTAATAAATATTTGTTATAGTTAATATTTTAAATCCATTTATTTCTTTCGTCACAAAATGCACAACGCAATGCCAAATTTTATTTTATACTTATTTAGAACAGTTTAAATAACTTTATGAGTTAAAATAAATTACCGATGGGTCTTTATAACAAAGAGTCCAATTATTTCATACCTTATTTCACGGCCAAACTAAGGTTTAAATTATTTCATCTATTTATTACATGTTTTAATATGCCACGCATCGTAACACTATGTACGTGGATGTAGAGCAAAAGGATTGGGACGAAATTTTTAACTCCTCTTCGGCTCTTTTTCTTGTTTGTCTCATCTCTCCAAATGCTTTAGGCAATTCTTCCTTAAATTTTCCCTAACTTTTTAACAGGGCCACATTATTTTCAAACCACATGAGGGCTGTGCCTTCCAGGGAAAAATAGACATTTTCTAGACTGAAGAGATCGTCCCATTTGTTGAATTTATCCACTCGGTCATATTCTTTCAGCCATTTGTAGGGGTCTTGTCCATCTCCCCGAAATATAGGACGGTTTCTGAACGGTTGCATTAGATGAGTCGTCATTAGAGTTAGTTTCGTCGACCTGGGACATTTTTACTTTTTTCGGAGGTGGCCTGAACAGTCCGTAGTCAGGTTTTAATCCTTGCAGCCGATTACTTCTCCGGGGGGCTGTATTCGATTCCAGGGTATCGGATGTACCCGGCGCCTCAACCAAACTGTAGCGATAACCCAGACAGCACGGCAAACTTGCATCAAACTTGCAGCAAGCTTGATTTATCAAGTCAATAAGCATGAATTAAGCTTGAAAATTTCAAGCGTGTAAGCTTGATGCAAGCTTGAATCAAGTGTTCTAGTTTACACTTGCCCAGCTTGTAGTAAGCTTGACATTTCAAGCTTAATTTCAAGCTTAAAAAATTTTCCTAAAAAAAATTTCCTAAATACACGGGGCGCCGGTCGGCGAACTCGCCCCACATATTTTACTTTGCCACGCATTTTCCCCCTCTTCGCTGAAATTTCAACTTAATTTAATCTGTTTCCATCGAGTGTTCGTGGCTGGAATAGAACCCGGGACCTTTCGTTTGGGAGTCGAGCTCGCTATCCGTTCAGCTACTGATTTAGAGACTCTACTAATAGGGAAATAAACATAATATAAACTTAAGAGCAGCACACGTTTTAAAACTTTCAGTACCGCAACACTCATGAGCAATACTGCTGGCCAAAATCGAGACAAACGACTGATTTTGAAATCAATTTCGTAGTATAATTGTATTTTATTTTGAAGAATTTCCGTATTTGGAAATATAAGAATGGGTTTACTTACTTAACACAAATTTTGTGTTAAGTAATCTGAAATCAAAGAAACAGATAGTTAAACGTTACTTCGAAATGCTATATCACAGTTGCTAACATGTATGGAATACAAACACTTTAGTCATTTTTGTAAATATTGCTTAAAATAACAAATAATTGAAAAATTATGCTATTTTTTAACGCTAAAACTTCTCTTTACAAATGTGGTTAGTTAAAAATGTGGTACGCTAAAAATTCTCTTTACAAATTTTCCTACATATCGGTATGCTATATCGATATAGAGCATTTCGAAGAATTAAAAATAAGTTTAAATTAATTTATACAAATGTAAATTTGAATTATTTTCATTGTTCATACTTTATAATTAAAAAAATTATTTAACTTCTGAATTTTTTTATCCTTTGTAATTTTATTTTAAAACTACAAAAGTGTAAGATGTAAGATTTTTGGGCGCTAAAAGCTGTAGGCCCTGGGCAGTTGCCCCGTTTGCCCTGCTGGTAATATGGCACTGGTAATAAAGTAACACACATCTTTTACGAACGTTCAGCAAATTTGAGGACGCTAGACAATTAATGTCCATTCTCTTTCACAGATGGCACCATCACTGCGCACTTTGAAAGCTAAAATCAAGCTAGTATCACTTGTCAATCTTAAATCAAGCTGTATTTAAGCTTGACAATTCAACTTGACTCCTGCAAGCTTGCTGCCAGCTTAAAAGAAGTTGAACTGTCAAGCTTGCATTAATACGTCAAATTCAAGGAAATGTCAACCTTGATTTAAGCTTATGTGCTATCTGGGAACTACACTGCTCAAAACAATTCAAGGATATTTTAAGTTTTATATAAAATAAAGATATAAGCGACATTTTTTTGCCGAAAATGGAAGAAGAGAATCACAAATGCAAATTTTTCTGAATTTTGAACTGTGGAGTATGCTAATTTTGAGTTCGACGTCAAAAACGTCGCTTCAGCGGCAGCGAATGAAATTGGACTTTCAACTGAATAAAAGACAATGAACACAAGGATGATCGGCATTCAGTGCTTCCTTTTTTCGATGAGTACTATGTCTCAGCGAAGTCATTTAACCGATTCAGAAGCTTGGAGAGTTGTCGGTAGGTTAGAAGGGGGCCAAACTCAAGCCGAAGTAGCGCAAGCCATTGGAGTGTCACAAAGTGTGATTTCCAGGATCTGGAACCGGTTTTTTGGTTACTGGAAGTGCAGGCCGAAGACCAGGGCGAGGTCGTAGACGGGCAACAACGCCCAATGAAGATCATTAATTAGTGCTAACGGCTCGGAGACACCGGAATATGAACGCTACTCTTCTCCAACAACACCTCCGCTCGGCTACTGGCACCACGGTTTCAACTCAGACTGTCCGAAACCGGCTCCAAGGTGTACGTGTGTATGCTCGCCGACCGATGGTATGTGTTAGACTAACATCAAGGCATTGTCGCGATCGCAGGGAGTGGGCAACAGAGCATGCGAACTGGAGGAGAAATGAATGGAGCAATGTTCTTTTTTTCTGACGAATCCTGTTTTTCAGTTCATCCTGATAATAGGCGTATTTTCATCTGGAGGGACCGTGGCAGTAGGAATAATCCTGCTTTCGCGCACGAAAGTGTCAGCTTTGGCAGTGGGGGAGTGTTAGTGTATGGTGGCATCTCCGATGACGGGCGGACAGACCTCTACATCATTCGAGAGGGACCTCTGACTGGTCGCCGATCCTCAGACCTATTGTAGTCTCTTACGCTACAGCAATCGGAGATGACTTCATTTTAATGGACGATAACTGCAGGCCACGTCCTGCTAACCTGGTGGAGGATTTCCTTTTCGTGGAAGGAATCGTACGAATGGAATGGCCAGCGTGTTCTCCAGACATGACTCCAATAGAGCACATTTGGGACGCTCTAGGAAGACGAGTTGCTGGCCGCCAACAACCCCCACAAACTCTCCAAGAACTGGAAAGAGCTCTTCTGGAAGAGTGGGACAGAATACCCCAACTCGTGATTAATAGCCTCATTGACTCCATGCCTCAAAGGTGTTTAACGTTGCTGGCCGTCTGTGGAAACCATACCCCCTACTGAAAATGATTTCCTTTCAAGAAAACACTTTTTCTTATTCTTTTTTCCTCATATGCACAAATTGTGTTTTTTTCCTTTTCTACACAAATGCGCAATAAAATGCATTTCTTTTTGCCAAACATGTGTAATTTATCTCATATAACCTACTACGTCTGTCGACCATGTATCAATCAGCTAAAAAGTTTCCTAGCCACAAGATCCACCTAAAACCGCAACATCCTTTAATTTTTTCCATTTAATTGACTCCATGCTTCCAGGTTGCCAAGGAGTCAGATGAATTGAATATACTTTCTTTAAAAATGAGTGTCAAAGACAGATAAAAAATGTAAGAAAACTAAAAAGCTCGGAGTTGTTATCATGTTTTTTGTATAGATTGGATAGATGGTTGAAGGTAACTAGAAATACAGGTTTTTTGTAAATAGTTTGTAAAATAAATATTTAAATGAGGTTAAAAGAACTTCTTATTTTGTCTTTTCAATCGAGCCGTCGCATTTTGATAATTCAGTGAGTTGTATTCATCAGTCGCCGGCAGAATATTTTGTTCTACGCCATTTTCTCGAAGGTTTGGCGACATTTTTCTGGCACCCCCTGGTGGGCGGCTCCGATAAAACTGTACTTATTCCCCAGATTAATATCACACCTTCAGATCCAACCATGCCCTTCCAAATTATGAGAAAACAATTCCCAATAAAAGTAGCCTTCGCTATGAACATTAATAAAGCTCAAGGCGAGACGCTACAAAAGGGCAGGATTGTACTTACCAGAGCCTGTATTTTCCTAGGACAATTATAAGTGGCTTTCTCACGAGTTCACATTCAGTAATATTCATGTTTGTATTAAAGAAACATGTCGTCAAAAAATCAGTGATGATCACCTAATAACTCCTAATATTGTTTTGAAAGAGGTTTTATAAAATAAAACAGTTAGAATAAATTTATTTCTGTGAAAATAAATGTCTACTTTTTGAATAATTTCCAATCAAACATCTAACTGAACCGTGAAAATATTTAACCGAATATTATGTACTTACAAACGCATTTATTCATTTTCACACTATAATATTTACAGTAGTAGTATTAAATACGATATTGTGCGAAATTTTCGCACGGGTCAGCTAGTAACAAATATAATAAGGTAAATGTTTAAACATGTTTAAACGTCAAGAAAACTCACTGTTTACATTCAAACAGCCTGAAAACACAAACGTTGAAGGGTCATAAGAGCGCCTCCCAACGGTCATTTTAGTGAACTAAGTTTTCGTCCGTTTTATTGCTGAAAAACACGACCTTTTCCCGGCCTTGTGTATGTATTATGTAGGCAACGGTGATTCAAAATAGATGTTAAGGCGATTATTTTTTAAACCGTAAGTGATAGAAACATACTTTCAATTAGCAAAGTTAGTCATATTATGAGTAACTTTCAGATATGGCCTTGTTTTACTGGGGGTTGTATACATATTAAAATACGAAATTTAATTTTTATACGGTCCCTCCTTTCCTATCACTTACATTTGGAAAAATGTTGCTATTTGTCTAAGAAAATTAATTTTAAAAAAATCCCGTGTCTCTAAGTGGAACAGTTTCCGAGATATTGCAATTTGAAAATTTTGGTATTTGTCGCCAAGCACTAAGGGGAGTCTCAAAAGTGAGAAAAATGTAATTGCTTTTCAGCATTGGGCAAGCTATCTAGCTGTTCTCACATTGTTCCATTTTTTCAGCAGATGTCAATGCTGTTAAAAATAATCGTGACCATTTATTTACGGGAAATGACGTGCTAAAAAGTAAAGGATTCTGGTGGAGCTATGTCACGCGCAACTATTTTTTTAGAAATCATAATTAGTCTTCTTGACTGGCAACAGTCAAAACGTCACAGTTTGGCGTTCCCAGGGCGGGATCACTGCGCGTTAAAGGGTTAATAAACAGCTTAAAAACGCGCTCGTCTAAGTACTTATCCCCTGGAACCCACCTTCCAATGCATTTCTCCCTGTGCGCACGCCTATCTTCCCCTATCAAACAGGACGGAACTGAAAGTCCAAGTTTTAGTATTGGGATTCCATCGGCCCTATTCGCAGGTTGACACTTAATATTCTCATTCTCAAACCGACTGTTGTCGGTTGTCCTTGATAGAACCCAAAGAACTAAACATATATCCTATCAAACACAGCTACACTCTTTCTTATTTTCTAAAACTAAATTTGCCGTTTCCGATTTCCGGTGATTTTGTTTCACATGTAAGTAAATGGCGATACTAAGATAAATGGTTTGAAGCACCATTTATTGTATAATTAGACTACTTTTAACAATTTATTACTATTGATTTAAAAACCAAACGCGTCATGAGTGAAATCGTCATTTATTTTCAGAAGACTTTTAATAATCATTATTTCCCTGAATGACGTTGTTAAATCCCATCAAATCGAATGGAAAATTATTTTTGGTTGCTGTGCGCATCTTCGGATTTCTGGATATATCAAATATGCCTGAAGAATAACTATAAATTAAATTATTTTGATAAGTTTCTGTGATAACAGCAAGTTACACTTTTTACTTCCTTGTACGAAGTAACATGAAGTAATGTGATCGCAAAAATTTCGGTAAACGACGGATTTTGACTACCTCAAAATTTATTTTAAGAAGTTTTCGTGAGCCATCTCATCGTATGCATGAATGAGTGCTCATATAAATGCAGGTACATGTGCAATTCATTGTGTCCGATCGCAAGTTCCTCTTGACCAGTTTTTCCCTGACGTCTTTATGGACGTATGTATCGCGCGTATCTCAAAAATATTAGTCGTAGAATTTTGAAATTTTGTATTTAGGATTGTTATAAGAGCTAGTTGTGTACCTCCTATTTTAGTTCCAATCTACTGGAGAGTTTATTTACAGGACACCCCCCCCATGAATAAAATTAAAATTAACTAATTAAACCATCCCCCCTCCCCTCCCCAAGAAACGCGTTCACTGAAATTTTGTTGTTGAATTCTTATTTCAGCCAAATTCAAACTTGTAACTAATAGCAATTTCATGCTACTTCTTTTAATTGATGAGGGCGTTGCCGAAGGAGGGGATATCCGAGTAAGTCCCGCCCTTCAAACTCGTGCGTCCTTTTTTTTTATTACTTGTGTTGTTTTACCAGCTAACAAAGAGAGTATACAAGAGGGAATATTTTGAAATACCATTGATTCTATAATTAGAGCACATTTATTACCATTTTATTATTGCCTTAAAAACCTGCTACATGTTTTAAACGCTGAGTGCGTTGCTGAAGGAGGGGATATCCAAGTAAGTCCCGCCCCGCCCTTCAAGTTCATGAATCCAATTTTGATTTATTTATAAATTTGATATTATTGCATAGCTGCCAACTTGTACGATTTTTTCGTGCAATTAACCACCACTATTTTCCTACAGTAGATCTTATATGAAAGTTAATCTAATTTTATTATGTATGAAGCACACATTTAGAAAATAGTGGTGATTAATTGTACGGAAAAATCGTACAAGTTGGCAGCTATGTTATGTATGTATCGCCTTGCGAACCAGACACGTCATGAGTGGAATTTTGATTTAATTAACACTGTTTGTTACATCTGCACATCGAAAGGAGTATTCTTTTTCATTACTTTAATGCATCTTCAGATTTCTGGATATGTGTCGGAAGAACAATAGTAAATGAAATTATTTTGTGGGAGTTTTAGTTTATGATAAGCTTCAGTTATAACAGCAAATTACTCCTTTTTACTTCCTTGTACGTAGTATAAGGAAGTAATGTGATCCCGAAAAATTTTGGGGGCCAAATTTCGACATAAAAACCGATTTTGACTACCTCTAAATTGAATTTTAAAAATTTTTTCGATGCATCTCATCGTAGGCTAGCATGCACGATCATATTAACGCGTCTGCAACTCATTTTGACCAGTGGCGAGTCTACTGTGGCCAGTTTTTCCATGCCGTCTGTACGTACGTACGTACGTATGTATGTAACTCGCATATCTCAAAAACTATTGGTCGTAGAATGTTGAGATTTGATATTTAGGATTGTTCTATGATCTAGTTGTGCACCTCCCCTTTTGGTGGCAATCGAATGAATAGTTTATGTACAGGACCGCCCAAAAGATTCGAAATACATTACGCTCTATGGGCCCAAATTCATTAAACTCGCCTAACTCAAAAGCTATTAGGCGTAGAATGTCGAAACTTCATATTTTGGATAGTTGTAACATCTAGTTGTGCACCTCCCCTTTTGGTTCCATTCGACTGGATAGTTTATCTACAGGACTGCCCAAAACATTCGAAATACATTACACTCAATGGGCCGAAATTCATTAAACTCGCATATCTCAAAAACTGTTAGGCGTTGAATGTTGAAACTTTATATTTAGGATTGTTGTAACATCTAGTTGTGCACCTCCCCTTTCGGTTCCATTCGACTGAATAGTTTATCTACAGGACCGCCCAAAAGATTCGAAATACATTACGCTCTATGTTCCGAAATTCATCAAAGCGTTTTTTAGAGGTATTGGCTATTTCAAACGACTCAGAAGTGATATATGCTGTAAAGAGTTAGAAAATGAATTTCTCTATTAAAAAAAGTGTCTTTATCATTTATAGTTCTGCTACAGGAACACTCAAAAGATTTCCAATACATTACGGTCAATAGCAATTTTAGGGGCATTCATCCATTTCAAGCACAATACCGTCCTACCACATAAGTTAGGTAATGGTCCGACCACGGTCACGTGCCTCCCTCAAGAACTATGCCAAAAGTCGCCAAGCTTGGCGACTTTTGGTGTACGTGTGTGCATATTTAACTCTCAAATCTCAAAAACTATTATGAAATTTCATATATAAGAATGTTGTAACATCTAGTTGTGCATCTCGATTTTTGGTTCCAATCTACTGGAGAGTTTATTTACAGGACCACCGAAAAGAATTTCAGTACCTTAATGTCTATGGACATCTTCATTATAATACAACTGTAGACAGTCATTGTTTGGTACATGCCCAAAATCTCGCCGTCTGTCCTCGACTTGGCGAGTTTTGGCGAAATATCGCCAAATTTGGCGATAGTCAGTCATTTCGTCCATGCCCAAAGTATCGCCATTTGTCATCGTTCTTGGCGAGTTTTGGCGAAATATCGCCAAATTTGGCGATAATCTGTCATTGTTTGGTTTATGCTTAAAATCTCGCCAAATGTCGTCGACATTGACGAGTTTCGCCGAAATATCGCCAAATTTGGCGCCAAAAATTATTTCCTATTTTGTATAACTCTAAAACTTTAACCCGTAGATTTTTTAACTTTGTATTTAGAACTATTGTAATATCTAACTGTTTTCAATATCTTTTTTGACAGTATTCGACTGAGAATTTATTTACATGGTGAGCCAAATGACTTTGAATACATTGAGGTGTATAGATGCATTCAATTTATTGAAGGTCTGTGCTCACTGACTACTTTGGCTATCCCCAAAATATCGCAAACTATCTCAAGTTTGTCGGCTTTTGGTGAAATATCGCCAAATAAAGTGTCAGAAGGAAATCTTTCAAATTGAACTCAGCTTGGCGATATCGAAATATTTGGCTAGAAATTGCTAAACCTTACTATTATTGATATTTTATCTCTTTCTAACAAATAAATTTAGAGGAAGTGCGTCGAAAATATTTTTGATCTAATGGACGTGCAAGGAAGTCATGTGTTGGACACATCAGATTTTTTATGCTGATTATTTTGAATAAAATAAAAATTAAGTAATTGTACCATTTTTTTTTTCAAGAATTGTTTTATGGATTTTTTTTATTATTGGGTTATCAAATTCAAACTTGTACACAGTGGCGTAGTCGTTTTTTTTTTTTTTTTTTTTTTTAAACACTAGTTTCTAAACACTTTTTAAACACGCTTCAGTCCCAGATTTTTGTCCACGAGACTTTGTCCGTATGATTTGTAGGCAGGTTTTGTAAACATGATTTATAGAGAGATTTTCCAGACATGAACTGTCACGGTGAAGATCTTTTGAAATGGGTTTGTCAGATCATGGCTCACTGGGATATATACAGGCTGTCCAAAAAGCTCCGATTTTCCGTACGAGTAAATTTTCGCTTCTTCGCCAATTTGTCGCTTATACCCAACGTATCACTGTTGCCATCTCTGCCGGAGAAAATATGCCAAAAATCAAAGCTAAAAGTATCCAGGAATGGATAACAATGGCCGCATTCGTAAACGCCAAACGAGTTGCACTCGTGCAACGAGTTTATCGCATAGTGGATGTCAGCGTGTGACAATGAGACATCCGCTCATTAGCACACGCTGACTGTGCTAATTTATATTACATTACAATATTATTAGCTATCTTGCAATAATCTTACAAAATGCAGGCTCTGCAGTTTATAGTCGTCAGAAAATTAAAGGACACTTAGTATCCTTCAATAGCTGACGTTATGCTTAGCATATTGTTTCTGCACCAGGAAAATCTGCTGATATTTGACTGTGTCTGCGCTTAGAGAAAGTATCAGAAGCACAATTACGAGCACTCGTTTGTGATGGAACAGCCGTGAATACCGGTAAGAACAATGGAGTAATTCGAAACATTGAACTTTTCATTTAGGAAGACCTCTTTTAATTTTTTTAATGCATGCCTATGAATTGACAATAAGGAAATTAACAGAACTCCTGGATGGAAAGACCACTGGTCCAAAAACTTCAAAAAGTCAGGTAGCAAGCATGTTGAAATTTGGCCCAAAAGATAAACCAATCACTGAGCTTTCTGTCGTTTTAGGTTCTGTTCGTGAAATAGAAGACACGGCACTGATCAGGTGTACTTGCTTAAAATATGTCGACTGATTCAACGCCGATAAAATGCGGGTGAGAATTACAATTCTTATTTGCACACAGCTCAGCCTGGAGCAATCATTCATGCCGGATAGCTAACGAGAGCCAATCGATTAGGCTGTATGCTTGTCAAGAATGTCCTTCCGATAACCTGCGACGAATTGTAAAATTTATACTGAATTTTATTGCACCATCATGGTTTCATATAAAATCTCATCCGACATGCCTGGATGAAGCCAAGAGCTTCTTCTTCATTATTATTTTATCAGAAACTCGACAAAATTGATCAAACTGTTATTGCTCCGGTACTTTAGAACAACAGCTACTTTGGACATCTTGAGAACATCTTGTTAATAGTCATTGGTGATGCCGACGAAAATATCAGGAAATTAGCATGTGAAAATAATCACTCAAGCGATAGAATTCGTTTCTTTGTTCAGAAGACTATTATAGCTAACTTTACATCCGAGTCTTGCATAAGCATGGTTAACTGGGAAAAGTGCGACTTTGACTCACCTCTACTTCTGCAAGATATTACGTTAGGAACTATTGACCGTAATGGGTCTACTTCACTATCCATGTCATTCACAAGATGTGCAGAGAAATATCAAGGACGTTTCCGAAGTCTTACGGACAAGACTCACGCCACAGTGTTAACATTCAGAGGAAGAAATCAACATTGCACCTGCCAACCATAGAAACTAAAGCTGATTTTCTCTAGTAACGTAGGTTAAAACAGTTCTGTAGGTTAAAACAATACATTCTGTACTGAATGTACAGAATGTGTTGTTTTTAGATTAAAAACTGTTATTTGTGGTTGTAATATTCGGCTAAAAATTTTAAAGCCAACAAGCTGATACCAGCTCTAATTTAATAACATTATGCGTTTTCGGTCTTGTGTTTCAGATAAATTCATTACAAGGGCGGAAACTTAAAATCAAATTATTTTCCAAATGCTAGAAGAAAAAAAAAAAGTAAACTGCAAGTGATAAAAGGATGAAAAAATAGACCGTAAAGCGCATTTTTTTAATTCAAAGCGATTATTACCCAGACAGCACATAAGCTTAAATCAAGCTTGACATTTCTTTGACTTTGACGTATTAATACAAGCATGACAGTTCAACTCATTTTAAGCTGGCAGCAAGCTTGCAAGAGTCAAGTTGAATTGTCAAGCTGGAACACAGCTTGATTTTTCCTTTCGAAAGCGAGCGTTGATGGCGCCATCTGTGAAAGAGAATGAACATTAATTGTCTTAGCGTTTCTCAAATTTGCTCAATAAAGAAAAGTTCGTAAAAGTTGTGTTTTATTTTATTATAACACAAAACCTGGACATTAGAACACGCAAGGGGAAGGAATGAATGAGATAAGCCCCTCTGAAGTGTAACACGAGGGGAGTTTTAGTTTTATTTACATCTAATTAACATTAGTAATTCCATTAACTAATTAATTATCCCTAAAAATAAATTTTAATATAATTAACACAATTTAGTTAGTTAATATACTTCACTTTATGGGTGGTAGAATGAGGCGCAATCCGGCCTCCACAAAATAATTAATCAGTCATAAATGTACTTGACCGTAGAATTAAAGAAAAAAAAAGATTCTATATTTCCAAATATGGAAATTCTTCAAAATAAAATACAATTATACTACGAAATTGATTTCAAAATCAGTCATTTGTCTCGATTTTGGCCAGCAGAAAAAAAAAGGAAACTGCTCAACGATGAGTGTTGCGATATTGAAAATTTTTAAAAAGTGACCTGCTTTTCAGTTTATATTATGCTTATTTCCTATTAGTAGAGTCTATAAATCACGCATAACATTATTTAAATTTTGATTCATCCCATGGAAAAATAAAAGAAACGTATCAGCATCGTCCATACTTATCGATCTGGCCAGAAAACGGCGTGACAACAGTCACTTCAAACTTTAGTCATAGCTGCCCCAGGCATAATGGTGGAACGGTTAGCACGCGGGCCTCCCAGCCCAAAGTTCCCGGGATCGAACCCAACCGCCGACGTTTGATGGAACAGATTAAAATAACTTAAAATTTCAGCATAGAGGGGGAAATGCGCGGAAAAATAAAGTATGTGGGGCGATTGCGCCCCGTGTATTTAGAAAATTTTTTAAGCTTGAAATTAAGCTTGCTATGTCAAGCTTAATGCAAGCTGGGCAAGTGTAAACTAGAACATTTGATTCAAGCTTGCATTAAGCTTACACGCTTGAAAATTTCAAGCTTAATTCAAGTTTATTGACTTGATAAATCAAGCTTGCTGCAAGTTTGATGCAAGTTTGCTGTGCTGTCTAGGTATAACCGGTGCATAACGGCATAGTAGGCTACAACCCCTAGTTTCTTTTGAATCTGATTCGTTCTGATGCAAGAATTTTTAGGACACCCTCTATAGATAGAAATATCATACGAATATATATGATAGAAATACCATATATATCTTAGTGAAATAAATCAATAATTTATGTGTGGATATATGATTAATTTTATCACGAGACGAATTCTGCCGAATATTATTCTTAGCTGCATTAGGCTGTAGCATTGAATACTCCACATTGTTCTCTGTCACTCCCTATCAAGGAGATACTTCTGAATTAAAGGAACGGTAACCGAAAAGCTAGAGGCACAAGTAACTCATTGCGTGCAGGCAAAGAAAATTCATTTATCTCAACCAAACACATTTTATTGCTTCCTCCAGCCCTATTCCGCATGAAAGGAAAGGAAGTTTCAGAATAAATTACCATCTTCTGTGAGGGCCAGATAATTAATTCTTTTGAGCCACACTATCGCAGAGACCATCAAAATGAGGGAGAGCATTTATTCTAGAAAACGAAACATTTTGTGCTGCTTATGAGCTTTTAAAACTTTTAATTTAATGAAGCAAGACGGTGGATATTACCTAATGGCAAATGTCTGTTAATATCGGGTGTTATTAAATAAATGCGGCCTATTCTTCAACGTAAAGTGCATTTGAACCAATGAAGTCGTAATGATACTATCATTTGTCAATGGTGTCAAAAAATTTCTTTCTGATATTTATTGCCTGGTTTCTTATTTAAACAGACTTTTTAAGGTTTCTAAACTTTCTGAGACCATATTTTACTCTAAAACTTTTCAGTGTTTCCACTTATAGTATTATAAAACTGTAATAAGTAACAGACGCGGAAAGCGACTTACAAATTACCACTTATAAGTCGCTTTCCGCGTCTGTCTGAGGTATCCGCTAACTCCTCCTAACCCACGCAACGGATTTTGATGCGGCTTTCAGCATCAGTTTAGATAATTTTTCGCGGAAAATTTATTATACACTACCCGCCTCCTGCGACCAGTTGGTTCGCCATCTTAATAAATCTTGTTCGGAGAGAATCCTGTTCGTCACTGCCTTCCTTGGCGCTGAAATCTCTCAGATTCTGAATGGAATTTAAAATTAAGATGGTTACAAACAAGAGCGGCCCTAGGGTAAGTGGCGCCCCCTGCTAACGTAAAAAAGACGCCCCCCTTTTATGCTCTTAGTTATTGAGTTTGAAATTACGCCACTACGAAGCCGGGGCGAAGTTGCGGTGCTTATCATGTCGGGCCGCCCCTGGTTACAAAAATAAGACGGTTAAATGACAAAAACCTACAAAAAAGAATAAATTATTTTCGTCCTATATTAATTCTGGAGAGCTTCTTGATATATTGGCCTTTATCAAGAAACGGAAAGGGAAAAAAAGTAAGAAAATCTGAAACACTTTCAGATTAGTTCAAGAGTCTGAATCATTTAATAAATTTGCCAAATATAGCAACCTAGATATGCTTAATCCTCACTTTTTCCAATGCGGGGGTTACAATTGCGAAAAGGCGGAGAGCGAAAATTAGCCTTTTGTGACACGCTTTTTATCGATATCTCCTAAAATAATTCGAATTTCGAAAAACTCGCTTGGAGGTATGTCGGGACCCGTTATGGAGAATTTCCATACAAAATTTGGTAGGTCTACGATCACCCGTCTGTGAGCTACGCGAGTCACAGACAAACTAACTGACAGATGTTTTACAGTTCATTTTATTTATATCGGTACAGCGTGAATCGATACCAGATTGACAAACTTGTGTGTGTGTGTGGTGAGGGGGGGGGGGGGTACAGAGACGGTTCAGAATCACGTAGTAATGCGGGGCTGGAAACGTCGTCTTCATGTACCTATTAATAATCACTTTGGAAGAAGTGTTCAAGTGTGCGTCTAATTTCTTAACCAAGTTTCATAATCAATGGTCTTTCCTCAGACAATTTCATTAATGCAATGAAAGAAACAATTCTGAAACAACGGATAAAATTTCATGTCTATAAGAGCTACATTTGAACCAATATCTTGGCCATTTTGTTGTGAGTACATGCACTCTACCTCCATTGGCCGAACCTCATCATACACATTATCATCCTCAGCATTTTCAACAGGCACCAAACTAGGGACGAAAATTACTTTTTCGCCCTCTGATAAGTGATATTTTTCAATATGTTTCACCAGATTAAATACATTTGTACATGCACTTTTGCACCCATCCTGACAACGTTTAAATGGGAATGTTAAGCCGTATGTAAACTGATTATCGCGAAAATGTTTTTTAATAGAAATAAAATTAAATAACTCTATGTTCTTGTTACAAATGCTGCAAAAAACATTCTAACTTTTTACTGCAAAAATATTAATAATAATAATGATAAATCAAAGATGTACCTTTATTTGATACCTAAAATACAAAATCCGGTAACACGCCTTTTGAATTGCTTCGTTGCTCGGTAAGGAAGTAAAGAAATGCGGCGCTGCACATGTTGCAGCTCCGTAGCATAGCTGCCAGTAGAAATTGTATGAACTTAATTTTAACGAATGGCCCAAGAAGTACTTAATTAAATTTACGTATAATTAATAAACTTATTTTTAATTTAAGCTATGTCCATCTATTCATAATTATTTTTTTTTAAAACAGAAATTCAGTGTATCTCTGACGTCAAGATTTTAGTCATGTCGTCAATGTTCGTCAAACTATTGTGCAATGATAGTGGAAATAGTATGTGCGCTCACAAAAGATTGACTGTGCGGTTAGATTGTGCACAATTTTTTTAGAGTATACGCACTTCAATAGTAAATATTATTTTTGTTTTGCCTTACTGCTTCCCGCCTGTTTCCCGTCAAAGGTGGGAAATATTTTTTGTGGCCCATTATTTATTAATGTCTAGTTAGGCGATACAAAAAGGTCCTTTCGATTGCTTCTCTGACGCAGAGTGACAAAATAAAATTTTAATACAGAAAAAAAAGTTTGCACTTTCCCTTTTAAAAATAAAAAGTGTGGGGAAAGGGGTGGGGCGCGCATCAGTTCAAATAAAAATTATGAGGAGACCGTACACCCGCCTTCCCGCCTTGACTGCAGCTATGAAATTACGCATTTAATTTTAAAGTTTGTACAATTCTTCGAATTCCCATTCTTCTCTTTTATTCGAGGCAGGTATGATAAAAATACAACATGCTTACTTTAGGTGTGTATTCATACGCATAGAGTAACGCACACGCTACAAGAAATAGATAGTAAATTAGAAAATACAAAACATTTCATAAGAATCCTTTAAAGGTTTTCTGCCAAAACCAAGAGTGTTAATAGAGTACAAATTGACAGAATTCATGTACGGCTTGTGATGTTCAGTCGTTTAAATATTCGATGACTATTATTTAATTTGAACTCTTTCGCTTTAATTATGCGTAGCCTTAATTTACAAATGCTTAGTAATGCCGTATTTAATGCTCCGGTGAATAAAATGTTCTAATTATATGATTAATGACATTATTAAAAATGTCCAAAACAACCCCACTTTACAAGGCTGCTTTGAATGCATCAAGTAACAATAATGGGTAATAAATAATCAAGACAGCACTCGTATAAATAAGCTAAGACAAGCGGAAGCATAGATACGCCAAAAATAATTTGTAAAGATAGTAATGTTTATTTCAATGTAAAACTTTTGTATGTCTGAAAATGCTAATTTCGTCCGAAGCAGGCCCACTCTCCCCTACATATTGTTGCAGAAAACTCTGCTTAGTTTCCTGGTTCGTAGCTTAACCCTTTATAATCCGACGGGACTTTTATATCCTGTCAGCAAAATAGCTCTCATTCGGAAATAAATCTGAAATAAGAACCCTACAGTATCTTTAAGTCTCTGTAGTTGATTTAATGACATGTTTCTAATGCACAGAAAAATTATTTAATGTGAGGTTATCAATACTTAAAAAATACAATTGCAACAGTTTCAAACTTGCTGTTATAAAATAAATTAAGTTCTGACATAAAGGGTTAAAAGTCCAAAGTATGTAGGAAATTCTAGTAAACAGTCAACATCACTGGACGAAACACAAATTTTATTTATTCTAGATCTTCGTCGAACAATCTGCTGTACACAGTTCGTAGCAATCAACAGTCAGTAACTTGCTTTACAATAGACAGCTTAACACAGAAGCTTTCTCATAGGCCGTATTTCTCACACGATAACATAGTTCCACTGTCTAGAAATTCAGTGGAAGCTCTCGAGGAAAATCATCAGCAGTTCCTGAGAATTCAACAATGAAGAATTCAGAAACAGCTTTCACAAACAAGCTTCTCAAAAGAAGCAATAGATTGCATGCAGCACACAATAAAAAGTCTTACTAATGCAGTGAACTGACTACGAGCATTCACTCAACTCAACAGAATTTCTCTGGAGCGACCCTGCTCGTTTGTAGCTTACGCCGACATTGCGCGAAAATTCTAGAAAAATCTATTTCCAAAGAAATCCCAGTCAGCCGCAAACTTGATTGCGTAATAGAAATGCAATTGAGTTATATAGGCTATTGCGGAATATTAATGCAGGGGCGCAAACATTATAGCTTCAATAGTAAAATCGCATTAAATGTCCCAAATGTCAGCCAGCTTGGCGATGCTTTGGTGAAATATCGCCAAATAAATCCCAAAAGTGAAGTCGACTAAGCGATAGCACTAATATTTCTCGAGAATTCGTGAAAACCCTATGTTAAAGGATATGGGGACACCCGAAACTCCTTATCTCGCTTTCTAATCAACCGATTTTGATGCAACAAAATGCAAATTTTAATTATTTGACGGATAGAATATGAATTTTAGGCGTGTTCATTCGCGTGAAGAATGGCTCACCCCAAAATTCATAAGAATATAATCACAATGAAGAAAAAATATTGCAGATTTCAAAATTTGTGTGTTTAATAAACAATTCATTTTTATAACTTAATATACAATAATTAATACTTTTAAAATCAGTTTCTCATTCCATTATCACAAATAAATTTCTTTTCTGGATTTGCAATGAAAAAAATTATTTTAAGTGAAAAGTTTCTCTAAATGAATCAGAACTAAACATTATTCATCCCGTGGAAGCGTGTCAAGTTTCATTTACTTTACACTCATTGGCATGACGCTTCTTTTGAAAAGCTGAATACACCCAGAAGCAAAAGAAAATAAATACCTTTGCCATTTTGTCGAAAGAGGAATAGCACATTTATCTGTGCTACTGAGAGAATCTAAGTCCCGAAAAGTTTTATATTTAGTCAAAAATATTTTGTTGATAGATTAGAATGATAGGTTGTTTGCTGATTTTTTTTTTATTTCAAAGAGCAATGGGAATGGAGATGATCTTTAAAAGTTCAGTTTTAATTAACTTGTTCCTCACTTACGGAATGTATGACGATTTGGCAATTCGATAAGTAATGCTACGTTTACCATTTTCAATGGAGAGTGTGTATTTATACCTCATTTCAATAATGCAAATTAATTTTGTACTGTACTACCACCAATAGATCGGAAAAGATCGGAAATATTTTCTGTGTCCCTCTATATTTATGCAACTTTAACCATTTTAGTAGATAATTATGCCCTTCAATAGTAAATATTAATTTTGTTTTGTCTTATTACCACTCGCCTGTATACCATCAAAGATCGGAAATATTTTGTGCGTCCCTGTGTATTAATATTATATTTAACATTTTCAAGATAATGTATGTTAACTATACACTTCAATAACTATTATTAATTTTGTTTGGACCTACTACTACTACCCCCAATAGACCGGAAAGATCGGAGATATATTGTGTGTCGCTGTATGTCAATAATAAATTTCGGAATTTAAGCTCCCAAAATTTTTTTTCGACATTCCTGAATTTTCTTCAGGAAGTTACAAGCCTGCATAGTAGAGTGATTGGGGAAAAAAAAAATCGAAATGTTTTTCTACTGAGGTACCAAAAGTTGTATATTGATACATACATGACGCCTGTGAAATTTGAATTGGGAACGAAATTTAAATTGTGAATTGGGCTATGACAACGTCTAGGGTTGTGCATCAAGCTTGAAATCTTAGAAATTTTTAAAATTCTGCCTAAGAGAGTAAAATTCAGAAAAAATATTTCTTCTCGGAGTTTTTATGCTCTCGAGGCTTTAGAAGTTGTATATTGTTATGAATAAGATGTGTGCAAAATGTGGAGGGGGGATACGACAATGTCTAGTGGTTACACATATAGCCAGTAGCGTCACGTGGTAGGTGCAGGGGGGGGGGTGCGGACCGTACCGGGTGACACCAGCAGAGGGGGTGACACCAAAAAAATGCTGGTTTTAAAATGTTACATTTATTTGAAATAAATATAGTTTTAAAAAAACTAAAAAACACCCTTTAGTGATAAATGAAACTAACTAAAAAGCGAAAAAATAATTCTTAATATAGAAATAAATTAATAAACGAAAAATAGTATTATTGCGAAAAAAATGTGGGGCGCTTTGTGCTATATATTTTTTGTATCATTTTTTTACTAATCGTAAAGATCGAATATTCTCAAGAACTGAGATATGGAGCACCCCACGCTTTTTTCACAATAATACTATTTTTCGTTCATTAATTTATTTCTCTATTAAGAATTATTTTTGCACTTTTTAGTTAGTTCAATTTATCACTAAAGCGTGTTTTTTTTTTAGTTTTAACTTTTTAGTTCGATTTGCTATAAAAGCGTGTTTTCTAGTTTTGTAAACTGTATTTATTTAAAATTTACATATTTTTTAATTTTCGATATCCCTCATAAGACGCTAAGGAACACTAAGTTGGAAAGTACAAGCTGTGAGATAATTTATTTTCACTTGCACACCAGTGGCGTAGCCAGGATTTTATTTCGGGGTGGGCTGGGTATCAAATTTAAAGCTAAAGTTCAATTGTAAGCTAAATATCAAATTGTAAGCTAAGTAAAGGGTCCCATTTCCGGGGGAGGGGCAGCAGCCCCCTCCCCCGGAAATAATACAACGACTACAACAAACACAAACGACTACAACAAACACAAACATCCATGTAAAAAAATTTTAGATTTGCCATCTGGATTTCAAAAATATAACTACCCAAACATACCATTGAACTGAGAGAGGTTCTAATCCATTGTGCTGAGCCGAGTGCCGAAATAGTATGCATGCGTAGACCACGCGCTTGCTCCACCTCTCTCGCTCTCCCGCAAAGGATCTCTAAGAAAATTACTAATCCTGACGATCCTAATCAGGATAATGGGATAAACTTATCAAATTATTATATTGTCATCGATATTGTTATGTCGATGTTATTAATTAAAGTGGGTCAAAATCGAGTTCAAAGGAGTCGGTTACAAACATACAAGCATACATACATAGAGGTGTAGCTAATAAAAGCGTGTTAAAATCAGGATAATGGGATAGACTTATCAAATTATTGTATTGTCATCGATCCTTGATATGTCTGCAAAGTTTCAATTAAATCTGACCGTTTAAAGTGTGTCAAAATCGAGTTCAAAGGAGTCGGTTACAAACAGGCAAACATACATACAAGTGAAGCTAATAAAAGCGTGCTAAAAAAGATCTAATTGGGCGATGAAAAAGACTTCCGAGATTAGAACTAAGAATAAATACGAAAGACACATGTTCTGTGCATCTGTAGAAATAAAATGTGTTATTTCATCTCAACTTTTTTTTCCAGTTTAAAATTTTCAGCATTTTCTTCATATAACAAGAAGTACCAGGTTACCGAGCCATGCTCAGAATCTAAAGGCTCCTTAAGTGTAAAATAATTAATACGTAAATGCCTGGTCACGTATCAATAATCTACATGGTTGCCAAAAATTTTCATCGCTGTCGGATCACCCATACATTATCAGGTAAGCTTTGGTCGGCATTCAATGTTACAATGGCATATACTTTGTTTTGAAGAGGGATGCTAAATATTCGATGGTCGTTGCCATCAGAGTTGAGCAAAAAGTAGTTTAACGTAAGGTGCTTCCTTTCCTTCTTTAGCAGATCAGCGAGGGTATCAGCGAAGATCTTGGGCGATGCATTCACTAACAGCGTCTTCATTACTTCAGAAATATATCTGTCCATATTGAGGACGTTCAAATTCAGCATCAAGAATTTGAGTTGGTTGAACTGTCAGATGAAGGAGTTTATAAAAAATATTCATCAAGTCTGTTACACACTGTTCGCAACGTAGTAGTACACACCAAAATCGTTAATAGTTTCACTCGTCATATACTGTGAGCAAAGCCATTGTAAAGTATGCTTTCAAATTTCGAATTCTTTGAAATAGGGGTGACATCGAAGAAACAACCACACAATTCATTAGGAAATTCGGAATGTCCTACATCAATCTTACAGTACCCAAAATGGTTTCGGTTAATTTTTGTTTTTACTCTTCAGAAAAATGCAAAGCTCCAGGGTGAATGCAATCCATGTTAAAAAGTTTTAAACTATGATAATAAGTACCCACATTTGTGACAGCTTTGTAGATACTTAGACTGTTTACCCGAAGTATTTGTCGACGTCTAGCTGTTCCATGTCGTTCTCCTTCCAAATACTAATCATCTGTTTCATCTGCTTGTGTTTGAACAGCACGTTCACACATTTGGGCTAAGTGCTGCTGTCGGTGATCATATGTTTCCACAGCTCGTTTTTGAGTTACACTTCCATGCATTTACGTCTTTATAATACATCTATGATGATAATTCTTTACGATTGAAATTGTAAATTTCTCTATAGTGCTTCAATTCAAACATAAAATACTTATTTTCTTCTAATTCAAAGCATGCATAAGCATGCATGCAAAGCATGCATTCAAAGCATACATCATGCATAAACAAATTCTACAAGCGTAAATTCAATCTTATAGATACATAAATATAGATGCCATAAAAGTATAATCTTACATAAATATGCTTTAAACATAATTTTATTTTATAAACTCACGCTTAAGAAAATAAAAAGTGTAACGCAATTTAAATTATTAGTACAAAAGGACACTTCGAAATCATGAAATCAAAAACAGAATAGATCAAAAATATTCTTTTACAATAACCCTAACAACTACTTAAACGTTGAAAATAATAGAACAAACGGATAGACTGAAGAAAATGGACTTCTAACCTCGAATAAATCAAAAATACATCGCTCCTATGTAGTTACGCTGATCCCTGACTCTGTCACAATTCCAGTTCAACCACTCAAAATAAAACTTGGGTCCTAATAAAACCCGGAATAACATCCAAACAGATTAAAAATGTATTGTCCAATAACATAAAATTTACACGGTTCGTTGGTGCGATCAGCCTGAAAATTATCATAATTATGTAAAAAAAAAAAAAAGAAAGAAAGAAAAAAAATAAAGAAAAAATCTGATAATCCACCCGCTTCCTGATTTTTAAGCGGTTTTTTTTTGTATTTTTAGCTCTATTTCATTTAAGAGAATAAAAAAAGCTAATCATTTGAGTGTCAGAAATATCTATTGCAAGTGACATTCACGTTACATTGAAGTCACGGTTATCAGGCTTTGGAGGAAAAATTACGATTCCAATTCGCTTAAGATAGCTTTTCTAAATTACTACTCAGTTTAACTTTTTTTTCAAAAATAAAACGGTTTTCTATGCATTAAGCATGGATATATAGGAGAGGATGTTGATACCAAACGAAATGTTTCGAATACGAAATGTTTCTGCAGATTATACAATTCGAATTTCGATATATAATAAAAATTGAATATGAAGTTATTTGATTTTAAGTGGGTAAATATTAAATATTCTGAGTGTAGACTTTCTATCGCCCGCTGTAATTGTCTCCACAAAGGGCTTTATCCTTTAGTTTAATGACAGTCACAACACAAAACAACACAGTCTAATCCGCGTCTAAATAAGAATTGAAAATTTATTAGAAAAAATCTTAGTAACCAGATTTCAGCCTCCCAATTTACTGCTTCCACATATGGACAATTCCCAGCCAGCGGCCGGATGGGGCCCGCCATGGCTTTTGGACCAGCCCTCACGACAAGTCAAAACCCTGTATAAAACCTATATAAAACATTCAAACTACCATATAAATCCGAATTATACGGCCCGCGATTTCGCTAACATCCTGAAGTCAGGCCCAGTAGGCCACTATCGTAAAGTTCTGCCCGCAACTTTTAAAAGGTTGTCCATACGATGATAAAATAAATGAGTTGAAATCATCAACTGCAGTGAATGAAAACTAAACTGATGGCTGATCATCTGCAAAATTAATTTGAATATCGGCTGCGAGCCCAATTTAGGAATCGATCGTATCATTTTTTCATCGGAGTTTCGAACATCGTTTCATTATAAACGGTTGACCCATTAAAAAAAAAAAAAAAAAAAAAAATCGTCAGGGTAACTACATTTAAATATTTATCGTCAACTTGGCGGAATAAGGCAGTTAAAATAGAATTCGACCTAGTGCCGTTATTAATAAAAAAAAATAAAAAAATAAAAAAGGGAATTTTCATGTTACGTCACAGGATCTTTTTTCTTACTGTGAATGACTGAAAAGGGGGTGTTATTTTTCATTTAAATTATTCGGCTAAGCTGAAACTTTTATGCACTTTTGAAATTCGCATCATATGGATCAATAAAATACATGAAAAATATTTATTGTTTTAGTATATACGCGAAAATACATTTAGCTTTACGTTAGTTACAAAAGGATAATTGTAATAAATTCAGGCAATTTTTCACATAAGATTTACGAATAGTTTTGTATTAATAACTATGAATTAAGAATAATTAAATTATTTACGTATATTACATCAAGGTGCTTGCGGGGATGGCAACGAAGACTCTTTTTTCTTTTTCTTTCGCTGGTTGCCAGGACGATATTTTGAAATAAAAATAACTTTTTAATTCTAAACAAATTTATGTAGCTGAATGGTGTAATATATCTAGTTTCTAAAATATTTATTTGTCTGTGTACTGAATATCAAGTTCCATTTATTTTGTTTCTTTGCGAAATTAATTTTTACTATTATATATCGATGGCGTGTATTTTTTAATCCGCCCAAAACTTATTTGAGCGTCCCTTTTAGGAAGATTGCATCGAGTGTGTTTTTCAAACGCTCAATAGATGGCGCTACCGTCCAAAAATTTTAAATTTTAAATTTTGAGCGTTTTAGAGATTTTTCAATTAATTCACCTAGCTCAATCGTTTCAGGGGCCCAAAAAACCCCCAGGTACGAAATTTAAAAAGAATCCTTAGTGCAGTTTTCGAGATCGCTCGGACACACACACACACACAAACATTCCTTGTTTAATATAAGAGCGGATATAGCAGGTTGTTCTCAACTTAGGTGTTGTCATTTCATCCGTATTGGTCCACTTTTAATCTGGGGTGTAACTAAGTACACTTTCTCTTGCAAAGGAAGGGGGGGCAGTGGATGTTGGACAAAGGGTGCGAATGAGGTGTTTGACTAAACTGGGGTGCAGTAAAGATTGCACACAGCCTTGCTCAAGTCAGTGTAATAATCTACAGCAATGCAGTGGTGTACATACATTACTATCCGTGCACGCCTTGTTCAATATCTCATAAAGGTGGTGTAGAAAATTGCATAATAGCGTAGTAATATTCGAAAGAGCCTTCTTACTATTACCAAATTGATATTTTTGCTGAAATGAAACATTATTTGTGTAGTATACAAAGAAAAAATATTATACCCCCAGTGCTGTTAACGATTTTGCCTATTCTTATGCAGAACAAACTTTGACGGGGCTGTGTATGAGGAATGGGGGGGGGGGATTGACACCGAATGTGCCCTCACCGGGTAACACCATCTTAGCGATGCCCCTGAATATAGTTTGACAGGTATAAATATTTGAAAAGTATGCCTTTTTTGAAAAAAAAAATTGATGTAGAAAGCAAATTTTATATTTTTAATGAGTTAATCCCTCTAAAAATAATCAGTAAGGTTCACAGCACTTCGCCAGTACAACTCCAATCGTAACTACTTTACTTAGGACCCACCACGCTGAGGTTGCTGGAAGAAAACAAAAGGAAATATTCTCGAACAGCCAATTAGATGGAGGCTCTGTGATGACCAGGGGGTGCTTTGCCTTCAATAGAGTGGGTTCAATTGCGTTCGTTTCTTGTAAAATGAATTCACAGGCATATCAAAGTGTCCTAGCAAGTCATTTTTTACCAAATGTTGAATCTTTTGCGGGAGAGAATTGGAAATATCAGCAAGATAATGCACCTATCCATTCGAGTAACAATAACAAAACATTGGTTCCAAGTCCAAGGGCGCCGGCAGCATAGGGCAAGGGGGGGGGCAATGCTCCCCCTGGATGTTTGAATGCAGTGTTTTCCCTTGCTTTTTTGCTCCTTCCAACATGGTAACCATACGTTGATGTAGTCTTTGCCCCCCCTGGGAAATATTCTGCCGGCGCCCATGTCCAAGTCAACAATGTTGAAACTTTGAAATGGCCAGCTAAGTCTCCAGATCTCAACCCACTACAGAACTTATGGGGTGACTCGGCAAGAAGAATTTATGCAAATGTGAGGCATTTCACCTCACCAGTAAAGTAGAAATATACCATCGAAGACGAATGGTATAAAACAGACCCCGAACTTTGTCAAAAACTAGTTTCACCCATGAAAAAAGAATATTTGAAGTAATTAGCAGAAATAGCTCCTGCACAAGCTCCTAAAAGTTTGTTTTCTTTGTCTTGTATGCTATTCCTATGTTGACCTTAAAATTTTTACTTAAGCTTAAATATTGACCTGTGTTCTATAATACATTGGTTATCATTAATTAAGGAAAAATCACAAAAATGACGTTTACTCAAAAAGTTACATATAGAATTTAATGAAACTCACCTACAGTGTATAACAGATAGTAAGCTATAAAATAACTTGAAAAGAAATTACCAGACGCTTATCGTATTATACAAATTAACATATGTATAAAATCAACAAATTGGATGTGTCAGTTTTGTATAGGAAAAGTACCTTCAATATGAAATATGACTCCCCTAGAAGCAATACAGCACCAACAGCGATGTGTGATGTTGTCAATTATGCGGTCTATGAGTTCTGTTGGAAGGAGAGCCATTGCTCTTGCAAGGCAGTTGCAAGCGTGGCAAGGGTCGCAGGAGGAGGATTGAGAGCAGCTATCAGCTTTCTAAAGCATCCCAGATAAGTTCGATAGGATTCAGGTACGGTGATCGAGCTGGCCACTGCATGCGCTGAATTGTGTGCTGCTGAAGATAATCATCCACGGTTTGATCAGTGTGCGGTCTAGCATTGTCGTCCTACAGCAGGATATTATCGCCTATTGGCCCAGCATAAGGACGCACATAAGCATCAAGGATGTCATCTCTATAGGCCTGAGCATTGGCGGTACCACGTGGAAAGGCATGGAGGTCTGTGGCCCTCCAAAGAGTCCCCATTACACTGCCTCCTGCGTATGTATCTCTTTCACGGATGCTTGATGGATGATTACGGATTCCAGGATTTCTCCAAATCAAACAACGCCTACTATCTCTTTGGAGGCTAAACCTGAACTCATCCGTAAACAGTATTGCCTTCCAGATCAGCCGTCCAGTGGACATGTTGATGTGCCCCCCTTAAACGTTCCCTTCTGTGGCGTGGCGAGAAGGGCACGCAAATGTCTGGTCGCCTCGCGTACAGACCACCTTTCGTGAAGCCTTCTGCGTACAGTTGAAGTTGACACTAACCTTTCGCTGGCTACAGCAAGGGAGGATCTGAGATGAGCCGCAGTTGCTATTCTATTCCTTTGTGTGCACATAATGACAAATATCTGTCATCGGCGCTGGTCGTAACAGCCGGCCATCCTTGGCTGAACCTCCTGGATGCCGAATCTGTCATTTTAAATTGCTGCCAGAGTGTACGAACCACAGAAGGACTGACATCTAGCCATCTAGCTACTTATGTCTGACTTTAGCCTGCCCCTAGTCTCCCAATAGCTCTCCATCGAAGTTTTTCTGGCAAATGAATTCTGGAGGTCATTGCTACGAATTGGCCATCCCCAATTTCTTAACTTACAGTCACAGCAAATGTTGCAGGTTTTATGTCAAAGATGCAGCTTCTAGTAATTCATTAATTCTGGTTGCAACGCGAGTAATTTGCATATTGCAGCTTTACTCAGTAAAATTCTTTGATAACATATTCAAATTTCATACGGATTGGCTTATTTTTGTGCGAGTTATCGCTATTTTTGTGATTATTTTTGTGATTTTTCCTTAAATTTTGGAAACCAGTGTATTTTCAGCTAATAAAATATTTGCAAATGAATTTTGCAGCATTTTTTTACTGGTATAAGGTTAATAATTGTCATTCAAATCATATTTTAATCCTCAGTTTAAGAATTTTTCATCTTCGCAAAATTTTTTACTAGCCTTAAAGTTTTTACTCGTTCTGTATAATTCTTAGATAATCAAGTCGCTGTTTGTGAATGCTTGAGTAATTCCCATGATATCAGAGAAGACCTGATTACTTTGTTAGAATATGTATTAATATTTGAAAATCTTTTCGTGTGTAACTTAACTTCATAATCATGCGAGAAATAGAAAAAAAAAAAGCTACTGAAGGAAATTTGGACTGAAGGATATTATTCTCTCTGCTACTGAAGGAAACGAGGCATCTTACGTTAAGCTACTGTTTGCTCTACCCTGTGATGGTGCAGACCATGAAAGATTTAACACCCCTCTTCAAAACAAAGGATGCGCCATTGTAACACTGAATGCCTGTAGACGCAAATTCTTAAAAGTACACTAGCGTCTACACTGTCTACCAATAAGTATTTGGACACCTATGCAAATGACGATATCTGCGGTCCGGAGGTGCGTCACGGCCTCCGCCGGTATATATCGTGTAGGAAACAGCATCGGCATTAGTCGCATGCAAGTTGCTGCGCAGTTCGGAGCTCTCTGATTTCGAGAAAGGTATAATTATCGGGTATCACAAATGTGGCCGATCCTTAAGGGACATATCTACCGATCTGAGGTACCCAAAATCAACAGTGGCCTATGTGATTAAGAAATGGAAGGTGAGCGGTGATTGTTGGAATGTGCCCCGAGTCGGCAGGCCAACGAAACTGGGAGACCGACGATTGCTGTCCAGAGAAATTCGGAAGAACCGCACCCAACCGATGGCCCTCATCTGCGAGGAGTTTCAACAGGCATCCGGGAGTGTTGTTTCAATGAATACCATCCGTAAGGAAGCACATCTGCTTGGTTTTCATGGTCGTGCTGCTGCCCATAAGCCATTGATCACAAAGTCCAACCGCGCTGCTCGGTTAATGTGGTGCAAAGCACATCGAAATTGGACCGTAGATCAGTGGAAACGGGTTCTTTGGAGCGACGAATCAAGGTTCACCCTTTACCGTTCGGATGGCAAGGTCTGGGTCTGACGTCTGCTGGAGAACGTCTCCTACCAGAATGCATTGTGCCAACATTCAAGTTCGGCGGAGGTGGAATTATGGTCTAGGGGTGTTTCTCCAGGTATGGACTGGGACCCTTGGTCCCCATTTATGGTAAGCTCAACGCCGATGCCTACTGCACTATTTTGGATGACAATGTGCTTCCTACGTCGTGGCAGTTTTACGGGTTGGACCCCTGTTACTTTCAGAACGACAATGCCAGTTGTCATGTTTCGAGGTTAACCAAGGCTTGGTATGGTGCCAATGGAGTTCATCGAATGGACTGGCCGCCCAGAGCCCAGACCTGAACCATATCGAGAACCTCTGGGAAGAGTTGGATCTCCGAATTAAGGGGTGCACTACCCGTCCACACGCTGTAACCATCCACACGCCCGGGTTCACGCTGTAATTGCCTCTCGTGGAGGCTCTACCAACTATTGAATTTCAATAAAGTTAGTTTTTCTTTTCTAGCACAGGTGTCCAAATACTTATTGGTATACAATGTATATCAGGTATGCAAATAAGAGGTCGCACGGTGCGACCGAAAAATCGGCTCGTGAAACTAAAAACTGCATTTATTTCCGCGATTTTGAAAGATAGAAAAAGTTTAGCGCCACCAAATTTTGGGGGTACCACTAAATATTTGGATAAACCCTGCTCTATATGGCACATTCGATTGAGCTCAAATTAGGTACGCATATTATAGGTCACTGTCTACATACTGTGTAGATTTTAGTGTGTGTAGGGCTTACAACTTTTTACAGGCCTACAAAAATGCATTCCTATACATTGCGGTTTATTCACTCAAATTATTTGTAGTGCACTAGTGTCTGAACACTACATTGGATTGAGTTGAATCAAATTTATTTAAATGCTTGGTAAAGATCAGGTGTTCGGAAAGTCGCTGACGTCACTCCAGATTTTTTAAAACTTTTAAACATTTGATGACATTCATAAGAACAACAATCCCCACGCCAATATTTGTACGAAATCACAAGTGGGTGTAGGTTAAAGTTGTCCAACAAGCTCGCAAAATGAATATAACACTTTACATCGAAGCACTAAAATCTCACAAAAAATACATAATTTAATAACACATGCAACAGCAAATCATTAACTATCACAGCAATTCAAATCGCGATGTTAATCGTATCGCTCTGCTGTCTATTGTATAACCAGTCTGTCATCCGACCAGGTCTGACCACTAGCGATTCTCCAATTTATGAATTTCCAAGTAGGTCGTGACACCATATAGGTCGTAATATGATATTTTTCGATTTTTCTCATAACTTTTCATAACTTAATTGTGATACAGCCAAAATTATACTGTTTTCGAGAAATTCATTTGGGTACCAAAGTTACCAGATACGTCGCCTAGTCGCCAAAACGGTTGCCGAGTTTGTTGCCTGGACCAAGGGGTCATATATTCATTTCATTTCCAGCAATGCCTGTACAACTCTCTTTCCAGCTACACACATTAATGCAGGAAAACAAAGTTACACTTTTGTAACAATTGCTGAACTATGTTTAGAACAAATAATTATTTGAACGCTTCAAAGTAGAAGTTTAATTATTTTTGCATGCAGTTTCATAACAACAGAAGTAGGGTATTCCCAACAGTTAGAAATCCGACAAGATCATGAGAATAACATACGGAGAAATTTCTTGTCCTCATGGCGTTTTCATATTTCCTGTGGTATCCGTAATCACATTATACTTTGCAATATTGCGAAAACACTTGTTATTCACCTACACACAATATCGACTCAATTACGCCAAATTCTCAAATTCCGATATGCTAGAAATGCCCTCCCCCCAATAGAATTCCCCAATTCTCAATGGAAATTATTGAATAATTCTGCATTAGGAGCAACCATGCATCATAGAATAAAGTGGATAGGTACTTTAACCGTTTAAAAACAAAATGACCTTTGAACCGAGAGAAGAAAAACCGAGTGAAGAAAAGGAGTACGCTAGCAAGAGTTCACCTCTGAAGGGCATTTAATCAGCAATTAGGAAAGATCTTTTCATCAATAATGACGTTAAAATCCAACAATGTAACCTAATTTTTCCAAAAAAAACTTTAACCCCTTTTACACATCCGCAAACTCGCATCTCTTTTAACCCTCCGCTTTTTTGGTGCTCTAGCCAGCCACCTATGTCTCTAGTTACAGAAAAAAAACACTCAAAATACTGCCGTTAAACGATTCTTCCCCCCTCCCTTCCTTTAATCTCCGTGGTTTCTCACTTTTTCTTTTTTCCAAGCGGTAACATGCTGTTCGCTTTTGTTTTTGCGTGGAAGCCATGTTTGTTATTTTTTTATCTTTCAGTTCCCACGGTTCCGTGAGTCGAAGTGTGACGGCTGATGAAGACCGAAAATTTTTTCAGTTGAAACTATCGGGCCGTACCATACGTATCATTCTATGTGTGTTTTTTACACCAAGTTTTTACTTATCCTATGCCTGTAGGTGTTAGATTCCTTTTTCTTACTATAGAATTGCCTGTAAAGTCCCGTGCGATTCTACTCCAATATTGAAACTGTTGCAAAGGGATATTATTACCTTTATTATTATTATCACTGTATCTTTTAACATTATTACCTTTATTATTATTATCACTGTAACAACTTGGTGGCAAGAAAAACCAAAGACTTAAAAAACCTTATTTCTACAATATAGGACAAACATTTAAAACAAAAAAAAACCACCCGTTTATTAATTAAAAAAAAATTATAAAACTTGTCTATTCGAAATGTTTTCTTTGTGTATAGTTTTTTGAAGACAAACAAATGTATACTGATATATAACAGTAACACTGCACGATGCAAAATATTTTGGGAATAGAGTTTTCAAAATAAGAATTATGTACAGAGACAAACAAAGTAAAAAAGAAACCTTTTTCTAACTCACTTCTTTGAAAAAATAAATAAACTGAATGTTTAGTCTGAAATTACCAAGAACAAATATTTGAATACTGGATCTTGCCGTTGGAGTAATAGAAATCTTTTGAAATTTTTCTTTTGTGAACGATACGCATAATGCTGATAGTCAAAGGAGAAAATAAGTCTCGTAAAAGCTGTGCTAAAAAAGAAAAGCTCTGAGATGATTTTTTTAAAAGTGTGAATTACTTTTTTATGTTTCGAGGTTTTATTTTCAAAGTATGCAAAAATGTTTCTTTGTATACGATTATTCTGAACTGTGGAAGCATTCATAAATTACCATCTTATGAATATTTCTTCTAATGCGGGGGAGAGTAAAATAGTTCATTCAGCTTTCTAATTAGTGTTTTCGAACCTAAATGTGTACAGCTTTGTTTTATTAAAAATGAATAATGTGTTTTTTAAAACGCGCATAGGTGTGAAATAGAACTCCATGCTCTTAACTTTCGGAGGGCACAAGGGTTCTTCCTCAGGAACAGAGCTGTGGCAGATCGAAGGGAGTGTGTGTGTGTGTGGGAGGGGGGGGGGGGTTGGAGCGATAGCACCCTACTACTGAATCCATATTTAACCTACTCAATCTCACCATTATCAAGACGAAAGAGACGGAAACCGAAGGTTCTGTTACCGTGAAAGTCCGAAATCGGGAGAATGTCAACTTTCACCGTTGAATGTCAACATTCACCTAGTTTCTTGGTGTACGGACCGAAATATTTGCTAAATATCCTTATTTCTCACACCGGCAAAGGTCGACATTCACCATGCACTAATGGTGACTGTTGACCATGTCGAAAATTTGCATCTCTGTTTCGTGTTTCAGGTGCGATTAAACGTTCCAAGAGTGACGTAGCATTTTAGGCTCCCTTGCGGAAAGGAGATACCAATCACTGTGATGACAGTAGTGGAGTTTTCATTGCGGGACTAACCGCAGCGAATTTAAATTTAGATTTAAAGGGCAGCTAGGGATTTTTTTCGTTTGTTTGTTTGTTATATAGCTTTAGATTCTAGCTTGAGGAGGCTCGATATTACTTGCCTTCTTAATAATGATAGAAGATGTAATTAGATAAATGTTAAGCATTAAGATTTTAGTTTTACGTTTAGCCAATAAAGAACTTTTCATTTATACCGTAGTGGACTTTTCTTCTTTAACCGTGGCCAACCAGTGGATTCATGAGGAAATAATCTTCCCTAACAAAATAAAAATATTTTTGCTACGTTTTTAATTTTCTGTTGACATCGGCTTCTCCTTTTCGACCACCGCCAGAGCATACCTGTGCTTGTTGACATATACCGGTGGTGGTAGCCCGAATAAACTAGAATATAATCAAATATCATGTCTTTCACCGACGTATTTGGAATGTGTTGGCGTTCACCGGTGAATGTCGACTTAATTTCGGTCTTTCCAGTAACAGTTCCAGACTCCAATTTCGGTCTTTCACAGTAACAGTTCCACCGGAGCCCAGCATTGCGTTTGCCCAATCGCTAGATTCTGGTAGAGCCTCTGCCGGATTTAGAGGTGTGGAGGGCCCTGATGATTTTTCAAACCACTGAGACAATTTTTTTCGACGACTTGTCTGGAGATGTTGGTTTATCTGTTAACTGATAACCTAGAGATCCCGGGTTCGATAACAGATGAAGGTATAGTACAAGGTATAGTTTGCACAAAAAGTAATGTCTACTTCTTGTCTGGTTTTGCAGTCTTAATATAGCGCCTATATAATCCAGTTGCTTGCTAGTAGTATGCAAAATGTGAACAAAGAAATAATTCTGTTGCATCGGGGACAAAGATCGTGACGTAATTTTTTACTAGTTCTTTTTCTTCCAGGTGTCTGAATAATTTATTGCGGACTTTCCTTCAATACAAGCATTTGCAGGTATAATGAAATACAAAAAACAAACCTAATTGAATTACCAGCATTAACAAATAGAAACCTGCGAGCTTTTTTGGGAGGAAAATCATTTATGATTTTGATAAAATCCAGCTCCCTCGGAAAAAACTATTTTTAATGCTAAGAAGCGTTAACTTCGAAAGGCGGCTTTGTCTCATCGCAGTTCACAAGCGTTTATGATAGTACGATTATTTACTTTGTGACTGTTCCCCCAAAACACACGATTTATCGGATCTAAAATTAATATTAACCATTTGTTCTGACAAGACTACGAAACGCGCTTTGGGGTATTCAAAACGAAAAATGAGTGGAAAGGGGAGAGAAAGAATGTTGGTCATTTCATTATGGGTACGCCTAGTAAGCAAACCAACGTTGACCCCCCCCCCTCATGAGTCCTCTCCTAATTTTTAACCAATTGCAAATGAGTGACGTAGCACCTGGATCGGCAACCCCAGAGGTATCGCTTGAATATGGAAGGACACTGGAGCTACGACAGATTTTATGCCCACCAGCTCCCTTTAGCGGTCCACAGCAGACTCGGTCGAGAGAGGAGTTCACCCTCTCACGCACTGGACAAGCCGGTGCTCCCTCAAAGGCGGATCCGGGGGAAGGGAGCAGGAGCGCGCGCCCCCTCCGAGAAAAATATATTTACACTAGATAAATGGGGCTTTCACCAATATTAAGTGGACTTACACTAGCTAAAACGAGTATTCACGATTTGACCCCCCCCCCTCCGAAAAAAGTTTCTTGATCCACCCTTTGTGCTGCCTAACTTTCGGTGTTCTAACAGAAACCGAACACTGAATATTACTCTATGAAAATATATTATTCTGTTTCAGCTGGAAAACGGTGAGAACGTTTCGATAGACCCAATATAAATATATTAAAATTAACAAGTCATAACATGCCCTCAACTGCATTATCCTCCAAAATATTTCACACTAATAGCATTACGGACTCTTAACTGAATCTGAAACAGGACTTCCTCTTAGATGCACTTAATTCAGACATGACTGGATGTAAAAGCATTGTATTAGAAAAGCCATACACAAAAAAATAATAATACATATATTACATCTTCCGCCTATCTTAATTCTCTTCTCCGTCAGCGAGGAACGCATTCATTTCTTCTGAGCAGCCATGCGCCTGGCATCTCTCGCTGCATCCTGGAAACTTGCCCGCTTCCTGAGATAAGACAGTGGAAAACAAAACAAAGGGATATCGAGTCGTGACATTCTAATGTTCTTTTTTTTTTTTTTTCCCTGTCATTTTCACGGAGATCAAGGAGTATCAGGAACTACAGGGATTGCTTTTCTAGGTCATGGAATGTCCCTAGAAGAGTCGCTCAGAATTTATTATGGATGAGTAGAGGAAAAGGGTACATGGTACCATGAGTACGCATGTGAAACATAAATCGATTAACCCTTTAACGCGCAGTGTTCCCCGTCTGGGAACACCAAACTCTGATGTTTTGACTGTTGCCAGTCACGAAGAATAGACTTGATTTCTATAAAAATAGTTGCGGGTGACATAGCTCCACGAGAATATTTTACTTTTTAGCACATCATTTCCCGTAAAAAAATGTCACTATTATTTTTAACGGTACTGATATCTGCTGAAAAATTGAAGAATGCGAGAACAACTGGATAGATTGCCCAATGCTGAAAAATGGCAGCCGTTGCCATCGCTCGACTTAACTACCAGCAAGATGGCGGACGATCGAAACGTTCATCGCGTGCCACAGATCTAGAGACCCTTTTTTGACGCAGCCGGCTGTACCCGGTCGCTTAAAAATGAGGGATCGAGTGGATTTCCAAATTTTTAAAGCAGCGCAGATTGTTTTCTACCTTTATACACATAATTATGACAAATTTGAAGCGGATCGTACAAATACGCTTTTTGTACTATTTAATGTTTTTGAATTTTTTAATCTTCTTGGAGTAGTGCTGGTAATATTTATTTCCGAGCGGTTGCTCGTAACTGTGTAGTGGGATTGTTTTGATTAAATAATATTCGATGATAATTATGTTTTTATAATTTTGATGCAGAGTGACTTAACGCTTATTTTTCAATAAAAAGAAACTCGTTTTATTAACTTATTTGTTCCCCCCGCCCCTTTTGTTTTTCCTTTCAGAAAAGCGCATTTATTTTCAATTTTATGAATGCAATTTTAATTCATAATCTTGAAATGTTTAATAAACAATAAACTAATTATAAATAATTGCAAGATTTCTTGCTACAAAGGTATAAATTAGCTCCGGTATAAATGACTATTTCCAAACTCCGGAATTTCTATTATCTGGCCAAAACTGGGCCTAATAACAGTGGCGTAGAAAAGGGGGATGGGGCACAAGGGGCTTGAGCCCATCCCATTCGCTTGGATGGGGGAAGAAAATAGCCGATCGGTGCAATAGGGTATCTTTTTTCCAGAATCGATGGAGCTCCCACCAAATTAATTGAATCGCTTCTCTCCTGTGGAATAATAATTGTTAATCAACCGAAAATATTTTTTAAAAATTTATTAGATATAATTTTTTTAAATATCATTTCTCTATTGTGTAATAATTTCTCTCTAATTTTTATTAAAGTTCATAACTTTTTTTTTTTCTATTCAACAAAGATAATAATTTTCGTTTTAGAGCTTACCTGTTTATCACGAATTTTTATATAACTCATATAAAGGGATTTCTATAATCCGAAAACTGTACCGTTCCAGCGTTTCTATACTTGAGAAGTTATACTATACAGAATACATTGAAGCGATCTTGTGACCAAAATTGTTCCTTTCCTCCTAAGGAAACTTGTCCAGATTTCATATAAAATCCAAGCGGTAATTTTTGAAATTTTCGACAGAAAAATTCAGTTCAACATTTTTGAAACAAACTGATTGGAAATCAAACAGCAACATTTTCAAAAAATAATAAATTTCTTAAATTTTCAAGTAGGCTCCATAAAACTGTGACGCACGTCTTATCTTTGGAACTTAAATTACGTGCTAAGTCTTGTTTGCTCTTACTAGTAAGATTAATGTTATTTTTTAATTAGAAAGCCTTCTGTAAAATGTAATAGGATAAGAGTTTCAGTTGCTACAATCTTCATACTGTTTCGAAGGAACAAAACAACTCTGCTTGCCTTTAATAATAAGATGCTTTCAAACAAGAGATTATTGGAGATAGATGCTAGATGAAAATCCAAATTCTTATTATCTTATAATTAACTTTTCAAATTTCGAGCTTATTTTTTAAAAAAATGTGTTACTTATAGATATTATTTTAATTAAAATATTTAAGTGATTAAGAACAATGTTTTGAAGCCACCATTTCTTTATTCTTGAAACACATTTTTAAAAAGTAATAAATAAGTTTTTAAGAAAACAAAAATATATTTCTGTTATCAGTCGAATAAAATAACATAGTTTGTTAATATGAAATCGAGGTAATAATATCAATATGTTATAATGCTGATTTTCTGAATGCATATAGCATGATTTTTTAAGAGATCAATTTCAAATTTTTAAAACTTGCCGCAGTCAAAAATCAAGTACACAACTATTTTTAGGAAATATAAGTAACGTATGTACACATGATGGTATAAGAGAAAATCTTTACCTAAGGTAACATAAATTTTCAAAATCGTTTGCCACTGATACTTCATATTCGAAAGTATTTAAAATTCAATTTACAGCACTTTCATAAAGCCAAACAATTTTTCAGTAATCAAATGTAATTTTCTTACAATATTTCGTATAATAAAAAGGATCCTATCATCAGAAAAAATCTGACACTGATTCTGACAATAGTGGATTACTGCACCGGCGCATGAGGCTCGAGCCTCGATCCTCACAAACCTAAGCGGTCTTCAAAATGCAATTCCCAAAATGAAAGAAAAAATAACTTTTCAAGAGGCAAGAACTGCGTTCATAGTTCCAAGGTTTCTCCAATAATAGAAACGTTTTCGAGCAATTTTTTCTTTAGTGCCCTTACAATCTTCACAGCGTTGGAGCATAATTTAAATCATTACTTCAATAATTAATACATTTAGTTTATAAATAGTTACTTTAGCTTCTTATTTGTCTTAATTTGCACAGTTTCCTTCGCCTCAAAAACTGCAGCCGCAGAGATTCCCTTCCTACGTCTGTTTATTATACCCGGAATAAGTCATATAGCGGCTCAGTAGCTGTTGTTGCTGCAGGACCAAGGCCCTTGATCGCAAAATTCTATTAAACTTGGTAAAATTAGATACTTAGTAGGCAAAATTGGTGAAAAAATGTTAACGAAACCAATAATTTACTTTCCGTTTCTGGTACACTTGGCAAAATTACTCAAATCCAGTTCGGAAAAGTAAAAAGCGATGATACAAATTTGAAAAAAAAAAAATTAGTAAGTTTGTAAAAATCAGTGTTTGACTTGGCAGTTTATCGACATCCCCCCCCCCTAAAAAAAAGTCTTAGCAATGGCTCTGTGCAGGACATTTAAAGACACCTGCATAAAATACTTTTCTTCCTTGCAGCCATAAATTTTAATGACTGATTTGATTATTCCTCATATTTAAAAAAAAGGGCTGAAATTAGAAAAGATAAACAAAATTGACCTCAAGCTTTATGGTATTCTAGAGATTATAAAGCGATGATCTGACGATTGAATTAAAAAATGAATGAATTTAAAAATTTATAATCCGAAAAAAATAATGAAATATTTTAAAAGAAAGGACTTTTTATAACAGTGTAGAAATTAAAAATAAATGCGTTCTTACGATTGATAGAAAAAATGTATCAGATTATTGGTTGAAATGCTATGCACTATTTTGAAATATTTTAGAAAATTTACTTTTTAAATTCAATATTCATCCTTTAATTATTGTAGTATCAGGTTGCCGAGCCATGCTCAGAACCTAAAGGCTCGTTAAGTGTAAAATAATGGTTACGTAAATGCCTTGACGCGTATCAATAATCTTCATGGTTGCCTATCGGATCACTCATTCATTATCAGGTAAGCTTTGGTTGGCATTCAATGTTACAATGGCATATACTTTGTTTTGAAGAGGGATGCTAAATATTCGATGGTCGGTGCCATCAGAGTTGAGCAAAAAGTAGTTTAACGTAAGGCGCCTCCTTTCCTTCTGTAGCAGATTATCAAGGGTATCAGCGAAGATCTTGGGCGATGCATTCACTAACAGCGTCTTCATTTCTTCAGAAATATATCTGTCCATATTGAGGACGTTCAAATTCAGCATCAAGAATTTGAGTTGGTTGAACTGTCAAATGAATGAGTTTATAAAAAAATTCATCAAGTCTGTTATACACTGTGCGCAACGCAGCTGTACACACCGCAATCGTTAATAGTTTCACTCGTCATATATTGTGAACAAAGCCATTGTAAAGTATGCGTTCAAATTTCGAATTCTTTTATGAATTTTTTTTTTTTTTTTTGGAATGTGGGTGGCATCGAAGAAACAACCACACCTATTCATTAGGAAATTCTGAATGTCCTACATCAGTCTTACAGTCTCCAAAATGGTTTCTGTTAATTTGAGTTTTTACTCTTTCTTCGTTCTATGTCGTGGTCCTTCCAAATACTGATCATCTGTTTCATCTGCTTGAATTTGAGCTGCACGTTAACACATTTAGGCCAAGTGCTGCTGCCGGTGATCACATATGTTTCCACGGCTCGTTTTTGAGCTACACTTTCATGCATTTATGTCTTTGTCGTGTAATACATCTATGATGATAATTATTTACGATTGAAATTGTTAATTTCTGTATAGTGTTTCAATTTTAACATACAATACTTATTTTTTCTAATTCAAAGAAAATACATCTTCCATAAACAAATTTTATAAACGTAAATTCAATCTTCTTAAAATATTCAAAAAATCTTCAAAAATATAGATGCTATAAAAATTACAATCTTACATAAATATGCTTTAAGAGTGAGTTTATAAAAGAAAATTATTTTTAAGAAAAGAAAAAATGTAACGCAATTTAAATTATTAGAATAAAAGCACACTTCGAAATCATGAAATCAAAAGCAGAATAGATCAAAAATATTCTTTTATAATAACTTTGACAACTACTTAAACGTTCCCAATAATAAAACAAACGGATGGACTGAAAAAAATGGACTTCTAGCCTTGAATAAATCAAAAATACATCGTAGCCGACTATATAGTTACGATGATCTCTGTCTCAGTCACAATTCCAGTTCAACCACCAAAAACAAAACTTTTAAAATCATTAATCCAAACAGATTAAAAAGGTATTATGTAATAACGTAAAATTTACACCGTTCGTTGGTGCGATCGGCCTGAAATTTTTCATAATTATGTAAAATATATATATATATATATATATATATATATATATATATATATATATATATATATAGGAAAAAGTTAAACTCCACTCGTTTCCTGATTTTTAAGCGATTTTTTGCTATTTTCAGCTCAATTTCATTTAACAGGATAAAAAAAGTTAATCATTTGAGTGTCAGAATTTTGTATTGCAAGTGACAATGATGTCATATTGAAGTCACGGTTATCAGGTTTTGGAGGGAAAATTGCGATTCCAATTCGCTTAAGATAGTTTTTCTAAATTACTATCCAGTTTAACATTTTTCGAAGTAAAACTTCTTTAGTCGCGACTAGGGGGTAACTCAGATTTTTTTTCTGACGGAAGTAACGCTCAGTAAAGGAAGTGACGTATATGTCATATACTCCACGGCAAGCGCGCCTGAAAAAGATGATTCACGAAAAATCCTACATTTTCGACCGCTCGCTCCTTTCACGGACTTCATTGTTGAAAATGCATTAGCATTACTATCATTATTTAGTTTTTCTTGAGATGGCAACGTTATCCACAAAATATGTATTTAAATATCTCGTTTTGCCGATGGCAACTAGTTGTAAAATTCTATACTCTCTGAGGAGTTTGTGAAGATTTCCGTTGGGAAATAACTTTTGAATTAAATTGTTTTTAAGAGGTCTAACGTTCATTTTCTTGATTGTGTATCGTTAGATTATGGCTAGTACTTATTTTCAGACATAGAATTATTACTGCCGTGGTGGTATTTGATGAACATTCAAACGCCAAACGCGTTTTAAAATAAACGACTTGGTGCAGTGATTAATATTTGGCGTCCGCTTACCAGAAAGCTGTTTTAGTATTTTGACTAAGCCAGGGTCCGTTTCTTACGTACTAACATTTCTTAAAATACATCTTTTGGGTAAAATAATAACACACACGACATACATAATATTTAGGAGTTTAATGGCCTAACGGCCAATACAACTGGCATTTGACAAATAATAATATCACTTCACTTCAAAACTATTGCCTATATTCACTACGAAATAGTATTATAAGACAATTATGTAATTAAAACACGTCTGAAACCAGTAATTACTAAATATCACGCTCATGAGTCTATGCATTTAATTTTTTGAAGTTTTGATAATTCAACGATCTCCATTTACTTCGCCTCGATGGAAATATAAACAACCTGAGATGCGCAGTTACCCAGTGTGCGTAGCGCCATCTGTTTGCAACAACGGCGTTATCCAACTTTCTAAGTGAAGTCTCCCCTCCTATAAATTTACCTTCGTGGGATCGAAGTATGATCCTCCAACAGTGTTCTTAAACGAAAATTTCCCTCTGCTGTTTAGGTACATTTGCAGCCACTGTCCCTTTAATTGTGGTGTTCCATCTCCTTGTTCTTAAACCGATGGATACAGAATAATAATTCGAAACCTACTAGCAGACGCTTAAGATCACTGTGATAGAAAAACACAACAAAAATTACACTACCTGCATTCGAACCCCCCAAACAGAGGAAAACATCAATTAAAGAACACAGTTAAAGTATAATACTAGACTACGGACATCCCCCCATTAGACCCAACCTTCAGACGGAACAATGGTATACGAAAACAGTTAAAGAATAATACTACAACATGGACACTTCCTGGATTCTAAGTAATTATCATGAATTACCGATGATCCTTGCTGGAGATTTTAATGTTAATTTTCGCTCTCAAGAATCTCAGTCGTTAGTTGATTTTTTAAAAGAAAAATTGGATCTAACTATGAATACTTCTCGACTTCAATCAACAACGCGTTTCGGTACAACGATAGATGCTGTATCTTCAAGAAAATTAGAAAATTTAGAGAGTTAAAGTTATGTTTCACATTATAATTACCACAAACCTATAATTTCATACATAAAAATCTGGAGTGACTCCACTCGACTTTCCGAACACTTACGATTAAGATCATTACCAAGCATTTAAATAAATTTTAATCGATGAATAATTCAAACATATATACCAAATTGAAACTCAATCGAATGCACCGTTTAAACGTTTGCGCACTTTCAAGAATTTCTCCCGATATACCATTATGCCATGATATAAAAGAAATTTTTGTCGTAGCCCTATAGAAAAACTACAAGTCTTATACACACCAAAATCAATACCGGTCTTAAGATGGTTATTTATAACATATATACCCAATTTCAGCTCAATCGAAGGTACCGTTTAAACGCTAGCGCACTTTCAAGAATTCCCCCCCCATAGGCCAGAATGTAAAAGAAATCTTTATCGTAGCCCTGTAGGAGAACTATAAGTCCTATACACACCAAAATCAATACCGGTCTTAGGAGGGTGGTTTATAACATATATACCCAATTTGAGCTCAAACGAATATACCGTTTAAACGCTAGCGCACTTTCAAGAATTTCCCCCCATTGGTCATAAAGTAAGAGAAATCTTTGTCGTAGCCTTGTAGAAAAACTGTAAGTCCGATACACACCAAAATCAATACCGGTCTTGCGACGGTGGTTTATAACATATATACCCAATTTGAGTTCAATCGAATCTACCGTTTAAACGCTAGCGCACTTTCAAGAAATTCCCCCCATAGGCCATAATGTAAAAGAAATCTTTGTCGTAGCCCTGTAGGAAAACTATAAGTTCTATACACACCAAAATCAATACCGGTCTTGCGACGGTGGTTTATGACATATATATCTAATTTGAGCTCAATCGAATGCTCCGTTCAGGAGCTATCGTGTTCACTCACATACGCACAAACACACACACACATACACACACACATACATACATCTCGTAAAAATAGCATAAATGGATTCAGAAGCCCTCAAAACGTGTAAAAACACCAAAATCTCGAAGTCGAATTTTTTCATGATTACAATACTTTCCTTACATGGTACATGTTCGGAAAGTAAAAATTATGATGACATCCAAGTACCTATTTCCAATGAATAATATGAATATAACATTTATATAATCTTTGTAAAGTACATGAATAATACATATAATTAAATTATAATATGATATTTATTTTAAGTTTAATCATTTCAGTGATATGTGTTAAACGTCAAAGAAGTTTTACTTCAATCGCGCGTAAAGATTACACGCATACACTTTTTTTATCTGAATGTTCCTTTTAATTACTATTTAGCCTTACTTGCCAGGCCGTAGCAACAAACTGCTAAAATATAAGATGTAGTTATTTTCAAAAATAAAATGGGTTTCTATGCATTAAGCATTCATATAGGAGAGGATGTTCATACCAAACGAAATGTTTCTGCAGATTATACAATTCCGATTTCGATATATATTAAAAATTGAATACGAAGTTATTTGATTTTAAGTGGATAAGTATTAAATATTCTGAGTGTAGACATTCTATCGCCCGTTATAATTGTCTCCGCAAAGGGCTTTATCCTTTAGTTTAATAATAGTACACAACACAAAGAAAAACACAGTCGAATCCATGGCTAAATAAGAATTGAAAATTTATTAGAAAAAAATATTAGTAACCAGATTTCAGCCTACCAATTTACTGCTTCCACATATGGGCAACCTCCAGCCCGCCGGCCCGGGGCCTGCCATGGCTTTTGGACCAGCCCGCAGAACACGTTTAAACCCTGTATAAAACCTATATAAAACATTCAAACTCTCATATAAATCCGAATTATACTGCCCGCTACTTCGCTAACATCCTGATGTCAAGCCCATGAGTTCGCTAACATCGTAAAGTTCTGCCCGCAACTTTTCAAAGGTTGTCCATACGGTTGTAAAATAAATGAGTTGAAATCGTCAACTGCAGTGAATGGAAACTAAATTGATGGCTGATCACCTGCAAAATTAATTTGAATTTCGGTTGCGAGCCCAATTTAGGAATCGATCGTATCATTTTTTCATCGGAATTTCGAACATCGTTTCATTATAAACGGTTGACCCATTTAAAATAAAAAATCGTCAGGGTAACTACATTTAAATATTTATCGTCAACTAGATTGTGGTACTATAACCACTATAAATTTGGTACTATATTTGGCGATAAATCGCCAAACGTAGCCTATCTTGCCGATTTTCCGACATGGCACTACCACGCCCGCTACTGGCAGCTCTTCAGGAAATGGTTAGAAAGAATGATTTTTCCGATTTTCTTAATGATAATACCATCAGAACTTGACCAAATTAATATGGATCCACACCTAAAGTACCACCTTTTCAGTAGAAAAAAGAATCATCGAAATCGGAGGACGTGGTAAAAAATTATCGCTAAACTTGCATAAAAAGTAAGATTCCGATGAATTAATAACTTCCTCCTATTTGAATGAAGTAAGTTAACAAGCAACGATGCCGTACATATCTGAGATAACATGCTCATCAGTATATTCCAAATCAAGATTTGAAAGCTAATTAAAGTCTTGGCCAACCCAATACAATCGGTGCTCTTCGCATGATTTATTTCCTGGTTGATAAGCAACATGATACAGCAATCACCAAAATAAAACAGCAATTTTCATGTGTTACAATTCCTAGAAAATACCTATTGAATGAGTCACCTTGAATACACACAATTTTTTCTAAAGATGTTTTGAACTCAAATACAGCACATTCTTTAAGAGAAGAATGTTTCATTATAAACTGTGAGCGAATCCTTAATGCACATGCAATGTACTCCGTCGTGAAATTTATAACTGCCACAAGCAGTTAAACATTTTCCAGAAATTCTCTAATCTCTGAAGACATTTTCCGGAGATACTCAAGAATTTCCATGTAGCTCAGAGCATTTTAAAAGAATCATTAATGTCATTTACCTGAGCTCAGTCTCTGAATATGTATAAAGAGTATGTGGAAGTTGTTTTATCAGGAAAAGAAATCAGGGGATGTTGTTAAAAAATACACAAGGTATTCCATAACGATTGGGACAATCTTTGAGAGGAGGTAGGGCACATAATAAGGAATCAGAATCACGTAGCAATGTGGAGTCGAAAACGTCGTTTTTCTTTACCTGTTAATAATCACTTTGGGAAAAGAGTTGAAGTGCTTGCTAATTTCTTAACCAAGTTTCATATACAATGCGCTTGTCTCCAAAAATTTCATCTATGAAATGAAGTAGAATTTTTAAAATATTAATTTTAGTCGCATGTTTTCGGCGAAAGATACATATGTGTTTGGCGGACAATGGTCGGAAAGTCCACTATTATTTCAGCACGGGTTCTAAAGTGATTATTACAAGTTACATGAAAACGATGTGAAGACGACCCCACATTGCTAATGTGATTCTGAATTCTTATTACGAGCCCCACTTCAACTTAAAATTTGTTTGAATCATTATGGGCTACCTTGTGCAGAAAAAAAGAAATATTTGTATTTGTCTAGGTACTATCTGTTTTATTGTTGAGCGTAGCTGAAGGCGGAGCGAAGCTTAAGTAAGGATCATGAGGTATTTTATAATATTTTCTTCTACTTGCTGTCTTGACAGTCGTGATGTAAGTTTGTGACAAGCTTTCCAGGTTTGCAGACAACGGTGGCATGTCGAAAGTCTCCACTTTTGGTGATTTATCGGTAAGCTTGGTTGTGAAAAATGAGTTTTTGAGACTGAACGCAGCTTGGATATTTCTTCTATATTTGGCTAGAAACTGCCGAACTCTACTGCTTTACAATGGGAGAAGCTCCAAAGCTAAAAAATCTTGTGAACTCTCCAGTCTTCATCCCATCTAGATTTCTTGGAAGATTTTTTTTTTTTTTCACTACCTGGCATTTGAAGCGTCTTGTAAACGATGGTTATTCCTTTTTTTTTTCAATTCATTTTGTTTTGTTGTAAACATAGACTTCTTTTTTGTTATTGCTGCTGTTGTGGTTGTGTGTAAGTGTTTTATTGAATCCATATTTAAAAAAAAAATTTTTTTTTGGCTTTTAAAGAAAACTCTGTTTTGTTTATGTCTCTCGCTTATCTAGTCTTTTGTTTATGTCTCTTCTTTTATTGTGCCAGTTCAATTTTTTACTCATTCATTATTTTTATTATCTCATCTTTCTATATTCAGGGGAAGATGACTAGTGTGGAGCACCGTGCGCCATCTCAAGAGGCGATAAGGAACTTTACTGTATAAATATATACAGGGCTTCTCAAAAAGTTGGTAACACGCATTAATTCTCTATCTATTAGAGATAAATGGGCAATGGTAGTTGAAAAAATGTTAAAAATAAGATGGGAAAAACAGACTCCGTTAAGAAAGAAATCCTCTCGTTAATTTTGAAAAAGTTAAATTTTTTAAATGTGTACGCACGACTCCCGTAAAAAAACATTCCCAGTTAGTAAAATGTGTCCCATACGCTAATGAGGTGATGCACAAAATTTGAGAATTATATCATGAAATGCGTCTAGGTATGAAGATAAATGCATGCTGACTTAAACCACTTTTCAAAAGCTCTTTAAGAGAAAAAAATCGCGTCGGAATATGACATTTCAGAGGTCGTACAGACATTACGAAAGGAATTTTTTTTTTTTTCACTCTTAGCAATAAACGTTTACATTTAAATTCATGTATAGCCCCGACCATCTTTGTTTATAGATATCTCTTAGGCATTTTATGATGGAAGGCTGAAATTTTTGTACAGCACCTTGTAAGCCTATGGCTCACATTTTACTACCTGGGAATTCTTTTCTACGGGGTCGCATACAAATTTAAAAAGTATAACTTTTTCAGAAAATTAACGAGTGGAATTTTTTTCTTAACGTCGTCTTTTTTTCCAACCTTATTTCGAACATTTTTTCAATTTACACAGTCCACTTATCTTTTATAGATGAGTAATTAAAGCGTGTTGCCACCTTTTTAGGGTACTCTGTAAGATATTGTAAATTATTGCGGGATCATGGAGGTTTAATACTATCAAATTCATTTTCGGTCCGATGTCGAAAAAAAAAAAAATATGTAAATACTACATCTGCGACATGAGCTTTTCTAGAATTATCACGTATGCCGAGAGAGAAATCCGAGAAATTTATTCGATTGGTGAATAGTAATCGAACAGCAAATCTAAATTTGTACAAGAAAAATTCACAATTATAAAAGAATTTTTAGTACATTTATTGTTAGCGATATTAACCACCATTGGCGTCTTTACTTGGTCATCGCAGCAGATTCGCAGTAAAAGGGCCCTAAAGACACATGGTAAAGTAGTCGTTTTTTTTACATAAAATTCAAGCCAATAAATATTCAACTAGTTTAATCTCAAGTAGGATGTGCGTAGATCGAATATTCATATTTGTTACACTTTAAAGAAATAATTATATAGATATTTCTTTTTATTTCATAAAAGATAGCCAATACCCCCCAATTGGGCCCCCTTTTCCCCGCCTATCCTCCTTGGACAATGTATTTCAAGATATCTTGAAATTTAATTTTTATTATTCCTAGGTGTTTGCAGTCAGAATTTCATGGATATCTCTTTATTTTCTTTCCGATCACGCAGGGTATCTGAAAAGAACATTTCGGACTTTCACCCCCCACCCTTTATTTGTCTGTTTTTCGTGGATTAATGGGGACTAGGTAGTTCTGCTTTTTACAGCATTTTGTGCAAACCTCAAATCCAGATTAGACCGATAGCGGCAGCACCTGCCAAGAGTGTTAATTTTAGCCACAAACTCACGAAGAGTTCATTTCTACCTCATTTAGGATCCGATAGATGGCAGCACTACCGATTGTTACGGGGGGGGGAAGCTTTTAATTTTGAAGCAAACACCAAGCAGAAGTCCTAAAGCTTAGTTTTGCCGCAGCCAGAGGTATCGTTTTGCAAGGGAACTTGGAGTACATTGCGACTACGACGCATTTAACGTGCCTCAATCACAATTAGTGAACACGGCGGTCTTTGGTTGGCCCTAGGATCGAATCGGCAACCTTTCGACTACAAGAATAACGCTTTCCCCAACTACACGGTAAAAAAAAAATTCGGAAACGTTACCCCAAAAAATGGGGCAGCTCTTGTAGTTTAAAATTGCGGAAACGTTTCCGAACCATGCGGGTAAAGTATTTAGAAACGTTTCTGCATATGTCGGAAACATATTTACCTATTTTCCTGCATTTTAGGTAAGGTTTCTGAAAAGATGGGTAACGTTTCTGTATATTTTGGTAAAATATTGAGTAACCTTTCCGTGTATTTCGGAAAGGTTTCCGAATTAACGAGTAACCTTTCTGAGTTTTCAGAAAAAGTAACATGCACTAGATGAAGCGTTTCAAGTAACATCAACTAGATGGCAGCACCAAACTAACGGAAGGAGCAGGGATCTAGAATCGAACCGAAGACAAACGGGTCCATAAGACAGCACGCTACCGCGACGCTGTGACTCTCTTGCCGGAATTTGCTTTAAAAATAAACTGACTGCTGTTGTGGTACGGCTTGTTTTGGAAACTTAAAATTTTTTTGAAGTATTTTGTAAATGGAGAGAAAATACCATAATTAATAAATATAAATTAAAAATCTTAAATCTTTTTTCTTCCACATAAATTATTTTCAGGATATAATGTGCTGTTTTATTTAAGTATTCATCCGGCGACGTCCCCTGGTGACTGGTCACAAATAAACTTCACAGTGACCACACAGTGAAGTTACATCACTCACAAGTTACCAGACCCTTATTAACGCGTGGGCAAATCGGGACTTTGCCCGGGGCCCCCAGTTTCAAATGTTGTTCTGAAATATTCTTTCATATGTCAAAATATTATGAAAAAGAAAAATAGATGGGGACCCCCAAATTCATCAATGCCCGGGGCCCCTGTTGGTCATAATCGGGCTGTTCAAGAAGTTACAATGTGACAGTCCTGAGACAATTGTGACCCTCTGTGACGTCACAGCGACTCTTTTGTGACCATCTGTGCTATTAGGGAAGACGCGTTCACTCATCCCTCTGTCTCTTGGACCATGGCGCATGCGCGCGAAGTCCCAAATAAAGATTTCCTTTCCCCCCGTATTTACTTTACCCCGAAATATGGGTTATGTTTCCGAAATCGTGAGTTCGAGTAGAGCATCGGTAGGTTACGCTATAGTTTCGGAAACCTTTCAGCTATAAGTATGTAACGTTTCTGAATTTTTTTGCTGTGTAGGTTACCGCGGACCACCCCCACCCTTCTCCATAGGTTACGAATTTTGGAAAATGCTGTTTAATCTAGCCCCATGCTAGAAAACTCGCATGAAAATGCTATTTAATCTAGCCCCATATTAGAAAACTTGCCTTGTTATAAAAAAAAAAAAAAATTCGTATTATTAGATTTAGTAACTCTGACTAGGCAAAATACTGATTTACTTAAGAAAAACCAACCTACTTTCTGCTCCCCCTAATATTTCTCGCTCTAGTCATGGTTTGCCGATCACTGCTCTTAACCTATCTTCTTGCGTCTTTCGAAAGCCGCGACATCAGTTTTTTTACTTCTGAGGACATCGTTGCTTTCCGGAATGGGTCTATGGATCCTATACCCAATACCCTTCGAGTTTGCGTGCACGCGCTGGGCCAAAGCAGAAGCAAACAAATTCGAAAGTTTGGAAGCAGTGATGGGCACGGAAATTAATTTGATGGCGTGGGATCTTTTGTAAGCTGAAAAGCGAATAAGTCAACTATGCTTTCAGCAATCTTACATGTGCAAATAATGTTGTATCCGAAAGTGCGTTCCATAATGAATGCTTTCGGCTTGATTTTTCTGTCTCATTTTCTTTCAACCGTTTGAAACGCAAACATTTTGACATCAATATAGAGGAACAACTGGATAAGACTGAGGTTGAAAAAGTTCAAGCGTTGCCATCAATCTATTTAACTACGAACAACATGGCGTTTGATTGAAGATCTGCTAGGCGCACAGCCAGCTGTGTCAGAAATCTTCTTTGGCTCTATGGCGCTTGATGGGTTATTCGATCGACCGTCATGTTGTTGGTAGTTAAATAGATCGATGGCAACGATTGCACTTTTTCAGTGTTGAGACCATTTAACCAAACTTTTTTGCGACTGGCAGTGATAGCTCTAAAACAAAATGTTCCACGGCCCAACTACCGCGCGACAAAGGGTTAACCCTTTAACGCGCGGTTTCCTGAGGACACAAAACTCTGACGTTTTGACTGTTGTCTGTCAGGAAGAATAAATTTGATTTCTATAAAAAGTACTTGAGGGTGACACAGTTACACGAAAATCCTTTACTTTTTAGCAAATCATTTACCGTAAAAATTGACGAGTGTTTGTAAAATTGTCAGAATTATTTTTAACGGTACTGTGATCTGCAGAAAACAGGAAGAATGCGATGGAAATACATTGATATAGAAGAACAACTGGATGGACTGCCCAATGCTGAAAAAAGGGATGCCGTTGTCATTGCTCGATTTAACTGCCAGCAAGATGGTGATTTTTCGAATCGTTCATCGCGCGCACCGATCTAGAGACCATTTTTTGAGACAGCTTAGCTATCTGGTTGGTAGTTAAACCGAGCGATGGCAACGGATGCCCTTTTTTCAGCATCTGGAAATAGTTGCTCGTCAAAAGATTAAAGCGAACATGTTTGAATGAATGTCCCATTTCCCCTCTCCTCTGAGACTTCTCATAAGCAGCGTTACAATTAAATTGTTCTCTGCCAGAATAAATGCCATATATCCACATAATAAAGGAAGAATATAAATTTATCTGCTCGCCCCTACAATGAAATAAATATGCTTCATATTTCAAAGGATTCTATATCCGTGTAATCAATAAGTTTAATCGAGAAGAAGACTTCCGCGTTATGAAAATTCCTTTGATAAGCGAAGAAGGAAAATAAGCTTAAATTTACAATAAAGGGGACGTGCTGATGCTGATAATGATTCCCAGAAAGAAGCTACTTATCGGGCCAGGTTTTTAGCTTAACCCTTTCAATGTTGGTAGCGGATTCAGAAAAGTTTCAAGAGAAGCAAATCATCAGAGATGCCTCACTCTCTCTCTCTCTCTCTCGCTCTCTCCTTTTTTTCTCCTTACCTATTCTTTTTACTTTCTTGTCCGGAGTATAAGGAAGAAATATGATCCCGAAAAATTTCGGAGGCCAAATTTCGAAGAAAAATCCAATTTTGACTAAATCTAAATTTAATTTTAAGAATTTTTTTCTATGCATCTCATCGTACGCCAGCATGCACGTTCATATAAATGTGTCTGCAACTCGTTTTGACCAACGGCGAGTCTATTTTGACCAGTTTTTCTATGCCGTATGTACGCGCGTACGTAGGTATGTACCTGTATGTATGTATGTGATTCGTATATCTCAAAAACTACTGGTCTTAAAATGTTGGAACTTTATATTTTTGGGATTGTGCTAGCATCTAGTTGTGCACCTCCACTTGTGGTTCCAGTCGACTGGACAGTATCTACAGGACCGCCCAAAAATTCGAATTATGTTACGCTCTATGGACCGAAATTCATTAAAGTGTATTTTATAGGTATTAGGCTGTTTCAAACGACTCAGAATGATACATGCTGTTAAGAGTTACAAAATGAATTTTTCCATCATAAAAAAGTGTCTTTATCATTTATAGTTCTGCTACAGGAACACTCAAAAGATTTCAAACACATTACGGTCGATGGAAATTTTAAGGACATTCACCCATTTCAAGTATAATACCGTCCTACCATATAGTTAGGTAATGGTCCGAACACGGTCGCGTGCCTCCCTCAAGAATTACGCCAAAACTCGTCAATATTGGCGACTTTTGGTGTACGTGTGTATGTACTTAACTCTCAAATCTTAAAAACTATTATGAAATTTCATATATAAGATTGTTGTAACATCTAGTTGTGCATCTCGATTTTTGGTCCAGTCTACTGAAGAGTTTATTTACAGGACCACCGAAAAGAATTTCAATACATTAATGTCAAGGACATCTTCTATATATTATATTTGTAGTCAGTCATTGTTTGGTCCATGGCCAAAATCTCGCCATTTGCCGTCGACCTTGGCGAGTTGTGCCGAAATATCGCCAAATTTGGCGATAGTCATTCATTTGGTTCATGCCCAAAATATAGCCATTTATCATCGTCCTTGGCGAGTTTTGGCAAAATATCGCCAAATTTGGCGATAGTCAGTCATTGTTTGGTCCATGCTTAAAATCTCGCCATATGTGGTCGACCTTGGCAAGTTTCGCCGAAATATCACCAAATTTGGCGCCAAAAATTATTTCGTATTTTGCATAACTCTAAAACTTATCCCGTAGAATTTTGAATTTTTGTATTTAAATCTATTGTAATATCTAACTGTTTTCAATATCTTTTTTGACTGCAATCGACTGGGTAACTTATTTACAGGGTCAGCCAAATGACTTTAAATACATTAAGGTGTATGGATACATTCAATTCATTGAAAGTCTGTGGTCGATTACTACTTTGGCTATCCCCGAAACTTCGCAAACTATCTTAAGCTTGTCGGCTTTTGGTGAAATATCGCCCAATTAAGTGTCAGAAGGAAATCTTTCAAATTGAACCCCAGCTTGGCGATATCGAAATATTTGGCTTGAAATCGTTAAATCATACTATTACTACAGTATTTTATCTCTTTGAAACAAAATAAGTTTAGATGAAGTGGGTGAAAATATTTTAGATTTAATAAGACGTGCAAGGAAGTCATGTGTCGTCCACATCAGATTTTTTAATCTTGAGCCCATGTTCAACCTGTCTGCTCTCATCATTAAAAGGGCACCACCATGACCAAGTGGATAAAGACATGGAACATGTTAGATGGCTGAAGTATGAAGGTCCAGCGGTTCGGTCCTGTCGCTTGTCCATCGATCTAACGTTCTGGAGTTTTGGGCGGTTTTCTCCTGATGTAACGTGAATACTCGTAAGAACCACCTAAAATGTCCACTACACCATAGGTTCCCAACGTGGGCGATAACGTCCCCCTGTGGGCGTTTGAGGCTTTCAGGGGGGCGGTAAAAGATCCAGAGAAAATTAGGAGGCGTTGATATGGCACGGAGAGGCGTGTGAAGATTAACCAAATATAGTCTAAAAAAGACTTAAAAATCACTCTGATAATTCATTTCTATCACGTGTGCGAAAATTCACATATTTCGATATGAGACTTCGCTGTTGAGAGAAAGAGATGCCTCTCTAAAACTTTTATTCCTCTTTTTTAAATGAAGAAGAAATTCAGTAGAGTTTCAATTCCAACAATATTCTATCTATTAGTAATTTTTTTTATTTAATTCTTGTTTTCACCATGCATTATATACGCTCTTATTTCTCTGGAGTGGGGGGGGGGCGGTATTGAAATATTTACTAGAAAAGGGGGCGCCAGTTTAAAAAAGGTTGGGAATCTATGCAGTATGCACTACACAATACTCATCATTAAAAGAAGCATGGGAGAAAGCTGTCCTTATTTGACCGGTAGTGCCTCTCAAAACGGCACTTTGAACGCTCCGCTGGGGCCCAGCGTTACGCTTGCGCAAAGGTAGGTTCAGTAGTGAGTTTAAGTAAGGACGTTCGTCCCCTCGACCCCTACCACTACCCCGTTGTAACTGCCACTGAACTGCTTAAAATATATTCCCCTTTTGTTCCCTTTTCCAGGACGCTTGGAATGATAATTTTCACGCATCGATACTTTTGATACAATAGAAATGTTTTCGTCCGGCATTTATCTCAGTCTAATCCAGTCTAGTCATATTAAATGTTTCTCTCAACATTATAATGCAGCGCCAGATATTTCCCCAAAAGGTTTAAAATCGATGATTATGTCGGTTTAATTTTCTAGAGGGGGATACCGTAACCCAGTAACCCCTAACCTTTTCAGGAGAAAGTGAAAAAGGCCTTAAATTCCAGACAGACTATAAATGAAATTTACGACTGCAATTTTCTTTTTTTGTATTCAAATTATACTGCTATGTTTATCGGTTTCATTATTTTTATTCAGTGAAAGTGAAGAAAAATTATATTTATGAATATTTTTCTCTAAATTTAACGATGCTTTATATATTTTTTTTTTCTCTGGTTGAAAGCCAGGGTATTCGATTTTTGCGATTTTCCAATTTTTCGTAGCTTTTTCGCCAGTCTGTTTGTCAGTTCAACTGAATCGATTACCAAGAAATTTGAATATTATTGCTATGTACTAAACCGTAAAACACAGGGTTTTCCAACTGGCGGCCCGCGAAGCTTCCTGGGACAAGTATTTGCAACATCAAATTAGATGATCTTTTTTAAGGAAAAGATGTTTTAGTGAAAACCCATATCAGCTTCAAACACTGTTCATTTGAGAATAAATTTGATTTTCCTCGATTTCCCTGTAATTTAGTGCGTCCACTTGTATTCTGCTAAACACTTCCTTTCGCTTTTCACGTCCGTAACCGCCTTTCATACTCTTCTTTGCACTATCTCCCGAGACTCTCAACAACCGAACTTAATGTAAACATTCCTTCTTCAGGAATTGCAGCCATCAGACCTGAATTTTCACTGAACATTTTTGTGCCTTTACTTCAATTTTACGCCTTTTGTAATTTTAAAGTTTTCGTTTAAATTTGAGTCATTTTGCCTTTTCATGATGGTTAGCACACCGCTCTCTGTGGTTATGGCTTAGATTCGGCTTCGATTCGACTCCGACAGAGTCGTTCTTTTTGGTTGTTAATTCGCCCGTCCCTTCATAAATGATAACGTTTAAAATTACTCACTTTTTTTAATAGTAATTTAATACTTGTTTTTGTTTTTTACAATTTGATGGAAGTTGCCCAATTCTAGTCAAAAATTGACCAAATCTAGTCAAAAATTGCCCAATTCTAGTCAAAAGTTGCCAATTGGCCCAATTCTTGAGCCATATTGGCATTAGGTATGATCTGGCAAAATGGTGTATCTCCAAGCAGGGTGAATCTAAACCGCGAGTTCCAAAATTTTAGAAACCAGAATCTTTAAAATGAAAAGTAATTAAAATGCAGATTATTTTAACGCCGGTTAGGTTCAGCTTCGGTATTTGCTACCAGTAGAAATATTTGGCGGTGTTAACTATGCCATTATAGCAGTTATAGTACAGATTGGATATTTGCCAGCGCGACGAGATGATATATTTCGTGGTGCTAAATACGCCAATCTGCAAAGGATTATGTATATGAATATATGGATAACGGTTTTCCTGGTAACCTTACATGAGCAGTAATTATTGGTTATGAACATGTGTAAATCGCCAAATAACGAAAAGTCGCCATTCGTGGCAAGCTATCCTATCTAATCCATAGTTTTTATCAAAGAAAACATATGAAGTACTGTCTTCTTAAAACAAATTATTAAGTATACATATACGAAAGTCGCCAAATTATGAAAAATCGCCATGGATGGCAAATACGCAAGGTGTCCCATAGGTTTTACAGAATTAAAAATACAGTTGAGACAGATATTCTGATTTTATTACGTTTTAGCTCCTAATTAATATATCTTTTGAATGGCAACATTAAATATCCTTTTGTTTCTGAGAACTGAGGAGAGCAAATAATTTTTCCAGCGATTATACGCGGAGTCCGCACTCAAGGTGGAGTACAGCTCAGGACCAGGGGGGGGGGGTCTACTGTAGTGTGAAGTTTAAATTTTTATGTACCAGTGAACACGCAAGACCCAAGCAGTGTGTAGCTGAGAAACATTCTATCTGATCCAATCTTTGGGTTTTTCTCTCTTGAAATTATCCCATTTTCACGAATAAGCCTTATTAGAGACCGAATGCCTCATACGAAAAGCGAGCGTAGCGAGTCTAGGGGCTTTGGCCCCTAGTATTACAAAAAAAAAAAAAAAAAAAAGTTAATCTACCTCTGTATTTGCAACCCAATTCCAATCATAATTTTTCTTAAGAAATGGCCCGAAGTATTAGCTATTTCGTTATGGGGACACGCAGGGATGCGCTTAGGCTTTTAATGGCGCTGGGCAAAACATAGTGAGCGGCCCTAGACAAAAAACAAACAGACGTCTGTCACATTTCATTACTTACTAAATTGTGAATCTTGACATGCACCCCTCCCCAGTAAAAACGCTGTTGCTAGTGACTCTAATTAATTAAATTACATTAATTAATTAGAATTTTAATACAATGAGTTTCCGTAATGAAAAAGCTGCATTCTAGCTAATTAGCATGCTATAAATTTGGAAAAGAAAGCTATACAGGAAATTGCAAATTTCTCTACATTTAAACACATTAATTTAATCCATATTTAAAAGCTTCAATCCTCCCCCGTCCCGAAATTTGGATTTTCGTTAACAAAATTATGTTAATGAAAGTCTTTATGTGAGAAATCCTGCCTTTCTTCTCTGCTGTTCTGCTCATGTGCAATTTCCAGTTCTATATCAGAAAGTTTATTTGACTACCTGATGTCCATAAATTCAACAGGTAGCGGCCCTGGGCGGTTACCCAGTTTGCCACGGCTCTGCGGGCACCAAATAGGTGGCCAGCGTTACTTCGTATGATGGGACGGCTAAGTTAACATTCAAGCCCTAGCTGAGACTCGAACCCAGACCTAATATGTGACAGAATAGTTCGATAGCCACTACACCACATGGGAGACTCAATCGTAACTTCCATCCAGCCATCGCTTATCTTCATACGGCAACAGTAAAATGTACAAGTTACGGTTGATGAGGCAGCTACTAAATTAATAAGGAACGGTGATTATTAACAAAATATTAATGAATGAACTCCCTCTTGTGAAAAATTCTGCCCTTTTCACAGACTGGACCCTCCCCAAAATTATTTTTTAGCACGTCCCTGATTAGTGTCTCTAATTAAGTATGTGCGGCCACTGTGACCCAATTTTTAGGGTCCTTCTTAAATATCAGCTGTCAGTCGTCTTTGGCTAACCCAGCGTTTCTCAACCTGTGGGGCGCTGAGCGTTTGGAGGGGTGGAGGGGGGCGCGAGAAAAAACAATGAGCACAAGCAGTGATGCATGTTTTTTAAAAAATCATCTCATTTATTCTCAAAAATATATACATTTTCGCTTACACTGTTCATTCAAACTTTGCTGATAACATTATTTTGTGGAAAATTCGACTAAATGTTCATTGTTAAAGATTAAAAAACTGAATGTATGCTAAAAAATGTGAGGGGGGGGGCGCCACCGTAAGTGAGTCTTTGTTGGGGGGACGCGACGATAAAAGATTGAGAACCGCTGACTTAGACTATTTATCTTCGTTTCTTCCCCTTCAATGCTCATTTAAATATTTAAATCCACTATGGTTCAATCTCTTAAAAAATGCCAAACTGCGTCAACTCGAAGATCTATTTAGAATCGCACAATTTGGGAATTTAATGTTAGGTTTGTGTCAAAGCTTATGATTCGCTCACATTTTTTTTTTTTTTTTTCCCGATCACATCAAGTTTTTGACTACTCTGAATGAAACATCGGTAGTCGAGTCAGTTCATCGGATTACTTCAGACAGTTACTTTTCTAACGGGAAAATATTGAAACTTGCGACGAAGTTTGTTTTTTCTTAGATAGGACTGTTACGGACGAATGTAATCCGCAGGGATAGTACGGGACCTCAATTTGCTAAAATTACGAATTTTTGAAAAATAATCTAAAATTGTCTTATTATTTGAGATATACGAAAAAACTTCTATCTTTTTTTATACTAAAAACAGGACCACTTTTAAAATATCAGGCCATTTTTGGTCAATATTTTAAACGTCGAAATTTTAGCAAATCTAGGATCCGTACGTACCCTGAATTTGTAATCCTACGTAAAAAAAAAAAAAAAAATTCTGGAAACGTTAAGAGGGTTGATTAAAATTCTACTAAAATGAACTTGAGCATTTAAGCATCAAAAAGTAAACGTGTTGAATAATTTCTTTTCTATAAAAGACAAATAAAATGGTGTTAAAAATTCCCTAACCTTGGCCTTATGAGCTCATCACCATCGTACTAGGCGATGAAGCATCTTACCTCTACACCTACATGGCTTAATGATAATTAAAACACGTTTTCGTTTTCTCCCGGCACGCGAATCTAATGATGAAAACGAGCTATAAATTATTTTAACGAAGATCCGTCACGCATTATTTCAGCGGCTGTTTTTTTTTTTTTTTTTTTTTTTTTTTTTTTCAATCAATTAAATGAAGAGTAGGTGGAATTTTGAGTTACGGAAATTCGGTGAAAAATGGTGCAAGTGTTGATTCTTTCTGAAAAAAAGTTTTTTGCTTTGCTTTTTTGGCTACGCTGTAATAGCTGTAATATGTATGCTGACAGCTTTGAACCACACGTCAACTTTCAAATGGATGCTTTTAATAGTTTCCAGCAAAGTTGTGAAGTAAGACTAATTAAAAAGTGAATGCACGCACATAAGAAAAACGCACGTGTGTTATTTTATAAAGTTTTTAATTCATTGTACCTTTAAATACTATTTTTTTGATGAGTAGACTTGTTAAAGTGGAATAGCGCTTATGATTTCACAGTTTGTCTGTCCATGCTCTGGTACCCTTAAATATGAATCCATTGCCAAGAAATATATATAGGTGATGGTATGTATTATGTCAATACATCCTATAAAAAAAGGGCCTGAGGATGAAGAATTTAATTACAGGACCATCCAAAAGAATATCAATACATTACTGCAGCACGATCATAAATTAAAAGATTGTGCATTAAATGAACATAACTTTTTTTTTTTTTTTACAGAGTACAAAGTACAGGGAGGTACAAAAGTATTTCAATACGTTGATGTCTATATGTAACTTGCTTTCTCTCATCCATTGGCGGATCGAGAAAGGAGAAGGCACAGGGGCATGTGTCCTTCCCAGATGAACTAAGTCTAAAGTATAAAAGATTTGCTTTTTGTAAATTAAAGTGCATTTACAGTGCATATTACAGTACCCAAAAGTTTAAGAATCTATGCAGCTAAATTTAACTATACTGCAATAATGTTGGTAATCACATTGTGGTGATGTTACATTTTGTTACATTCGGTAGTCGACGCATCACAAATGTGATTTAAATGCATACCATCTGTGACGTCCCTTCGTGTCAGACATATGGCGTTGCAGAGTGACGTTGCAATGTTATTGACAATTAGACATAATGTGATGTAATATTTGACAAACATGCGACGTCGCAGAGACGTTCACGTAGGTCACTATGACGTCCATGACGGTCATCACGTTATGTCTAAACACTGTTCCATGTGGTCATTTATCCTTCGCCTCAATCTCTCTGCTTGTCACATAAAGTCACAGTGTGACCAGTATGCATACATTCTGCAACGTCACAGTGCTATATGGGATTGAATTTAGTACGACAATTCGCTTATTATGAAAAAAGCAATTAAATGCAGAAAAGTCTTAATTAATTACTTAATAATTTCAAACTTTATAAAAGCAATGTACAATCTTTAATCAGTGACTCTCCCTTTTTTCAGAAGAACATATTTTGCGACGTAAACACTAGCCAAACAAGAATTGTTTCGTCCAATTTTATCCATTTGCAGCCTTACTTTCACAGTGCCACCGCCATTAGCTTATGGAATGAAAAATGAGGGAAACGGAAAAAGTCAATAAATTAACCCGCTCTGTAATCGATCCGAGTGCATTAAAAGAAAGGGGCGGGTTGAAAATCTGATGGTGCATTTGTTTTCGAGTTTTAAAACATCAGAACAACCTGCTTCCATGCAGTTAAATATGGAGTAATGGAATTTTTATAGTTTGCTACGTTTATAAAATTGCCAAACGTGTATTGATGCAATGTACTTCAGAGATTCGATGGATAGTTCATTTAGCACGGCTGTGCGTGATTTTGTACATGAGGGGGTATGTGATGTTTTAATTTTACTTTATTTAAAGCAATTGTGGAAGTTTGGTAAAATGAAACCTCTCTAAATCACCCAGCGATGATTTCACCAAAAATCAATCCCTCAAGGAGGTTTTTGCTTAATGAAGAAAACTTCAAAAATATTAAGCCTACAAGTTTGTTTCTGCCGTTTTTAGCACTAGAGTGAAAATTTCGTTCACGCCGGTATTTTCTATCCAGTTCTTTATTATCGCATGGGCAAATCGGGACTTTTCCCAGGGCCCCCGGCTTAAAAGGGCCCCCAATTTGAAATATTGTTCTGAAATATATTTTTATATCAATATTTTTTTTAAAAATTTCATAGATGGGGGCGCCAAAATTCATCGATGCCCGGGGACCATTTGTCATAATCAGGCTCTGTTTCTATCTACATAATTTGTGAACATTCTGTAGACATTTCCGCGGAAATAATTTACGTCGACACGTTTTCATTGCATTTTTATAAAGGTTGCCATGTTGTGGGGGGTGTGCGGGGAAGACGGAGAGAATAAAATGTTCAAGTTGTCAAGGTTTGCAATTTTTGATGATTGATTGCCAAGTTCGGCACCAAAAAGTAAGTCTCGAGGAAAAATAAATTTCAGCGTGAAAATAAGAAAGCTGAAGCTAACTTGGCGGTATCTTCCATATTTAGCGAGAAGCTGGCAAACACTGCAGTTTATCACAAAGGAGCAGTATAGTTAGAATATGCCTGACGTAGATAGTAGAACAGTTTTGATAGGCGATTTTAATATAGATTTGAATTCTGAAAAATTGTTTCTTCAGCAAGAAAGGCAAGCACTCATGAAATACGATGCACATTCCAAACAGTATTTGTAATGGTGAAGTATACTTAGTATATGCTTAGCGAAAATTGTAAAACAGATTTAGTAGGCAATTTTAATATTGATTCCAAAAAAGCGTTTTATGGGACAAGGAAGAAAGAAATACGGCACACTCATGAATAATGATACACTGATTAATGAAATAAGGAAGAAAAATAAAGAAGACGCATCGATTATGATACGCTTTGAATACGTGTCATTTTTGTGCGTATTTAAAATATGAAATTATTTCCGATTTTTTTTTTAATCGAAATGTAAGGGTAGGAGAGTTAATGTCGTCTATGTTACCCTTGTTTTATCCCCCTGAAGTTCGAAGTTTTATTGTAAAAAACTGGTTATATATTTATGATTCAAAATTGAAATTCCTTGTTGAGTCCTTGCCGATTATCCGTCCAGTTCTTTTCAAGACGAGTTTTTATTAAGTGATGCCTCCAATTCTGCATCTACCAAAATCGACGCTGATCAAGAGTTGAAATCACTGAAGACCGTTTTGTCATTAAAACCGCCAGAGAGCGGAAATATAAAAAAGTAGCGGTTCTAAACCTTTTAACGTGGCGCCCCCCCCTCACATTTTTCAGCATACATTTACCCTAGCATTTTTCAGCAAAAAAGGGTCTCTAGATCTGTGGCACGTGATGAACGTTTCGATCGTCCGCCATCTTGTTGGTAGTTAAGTCGAGCGATGGCAACGGCTGCCCTTTTTTTCAGCATTGGGAAAGGGTTGCGCCTCAAAGGGTTAAAGATACAGGCATATTTTTGTAAAAAGATGTCAGTAAATGCAAATTTATCTCTGCCTCTAAAAGGTAAATTTTTCAAAAAGGTTCAGTATAACCATATTTTGCCACAAAAAAAAAACCATTTTCTGTCATTTAATTTCGATCCTTTTTCCATCCCTCCTATATTTTTACACGGCTTCACCGCAGTATGCTTATAGAATGAAAAATGACTGAAACACAGAATGTGCAATCCTTTACCTCCACAAAATCGATCCGAATTCAGAAAAAGAAAGCAGGGAAATTTTCGGATAATGCATTTGTTTCCGATTTGTAAAATATCGGAACAGCCAGTTCCAGAAATTCGAAAAAATAAAAAAGGAAAGAAGAATAAAGGACCGTTATTATCGAGCTTGCTGCACGTATGTTTCAGAATATTAACCAAAGAGATTGATTTCATACATGAACACTTTCGATTATGTGTTAGGATTTCTTTCAATACTTTGTTCATTATATAAGCGTACACAGTTATTACATCTGTTATCAAATGATAGAAAGTAGTTAGAATGAAAGCGCTAAACCTTCAAGCCGGATTGAAGTACACGTGTACTGACCCTCATAGTGACCCTCTAACAATTTAACTTCCGGCTTGAAAGGTTAAATATTCGATAAATAGTATGAATTAATCAAAAGTACAGCATCCTTTGTTTTGTTTTTGTTTTTCTCAATAATGCAATACTATTTTTATAAATCTATTTTACCTTTTTACAAATTCATACAGATGCATAATTTCTTTTATATTACCAATATAGCAAAATGATAATAATAAGTAAATCGAAATAATAATATTAATAATAATATTTGCACAAAATTTTCAGTACGACTACATTGGAACCATGATTATACAACTTAACTCCACGCACTTTAAAATTGCTTTTCTAATCTTGAAACTTTCATGATTCCTTGCCTTCATTTCTATACGCGTACCAGGTGATACACCACAGATGTATCACCTGGTTAATTAATTTTAAAGATTACCTCAGAAGAAAATATCCTCAATTTAATTCGCACGCGCGCATTACTTGTAGTTCGAAATACGGTAATTTATTAACCTTTTCATCTACATGTAATTAGTTTTCATCACTTATCACTCTTAACGAGTAAATTGCAATCCTGCAGCTGTTCGGTAGGCGGCTAGAATAACGTGTTCGGTGCATATACGGTAAATGACCCCGGAGTGGACTTAATTATCGAACGCCGTGGAACTGGGCTCACGTTGACCTAGTCTGGAGGTGTCTGTCCCTAATAATCATGAGGGCAGGTTCAAGGGTTGGTCCATGCGAACGCATGCAATCATTTGTCACAGACCTTCACTTTTCTCGAGATGCGTGTCGGTAAACTAGTTTGATTATTTCTGAAGCATTTTATGACTTTAACCCTTTGAGAGTCATGGAAAACGGTAAAAGCGGGAAATTGTTTTTACCCTTCAACGAATTCGAGTACTACGGGTCACTAAGACGGTACTTTGAGTTCTAAGAGAGGAGGGACTGTTGAAGAGTTTAACCCAGTTTTTGACCCAGGCTTAATTTATTCGTGCGAGAGTTTAAAAAATGTCCCATTATGTCAAAAATTGAAAAAGAACACAGACTTTTTTTTTTTTAACAAACACATGCGTAGCGTGACCAGGCCCTGATTACCGCGCAGGCCAACTAGGCCGTAGCCTTGAGCCCCCCAAGTTTTAGGGTCCTCAGAACGATTAAAATAGCTTAGGTTCTATTCTTTAAAAAATTGTGTTGTGCTAAATCTTTAATAGTACTGAAAATATATAAGGAAATGCACTTTGGCAACACATACTACTGAGCAAAGGGGTTTCTTTACATTGTATTCAGAGATAAAACAAACGTCATGTTAAAGCCGGTAATCTTCCATCATGAAGTATTTATGTACACGACGCCATTTAATTTTGAAACATAACTTCTACATTAAAAATTTGTGAACTTTAAGGTAAAAATTTTTGGTCAAAAGAGAGTTTAAAGCTAAACCCCCCCTCCCCTCCTTATATTCGCCATAGCGAAGAAATACTTATGACTATAAGTGGTATGACCAAAAAGCTTTGATTGTATAAGGGCCCACAAAATCTGCTAGGCGCAGGGCCTTCGAATGTCTTAGTCGGGCCCTGAGGGTGACTGAAAATTTTTCATATCACAAAACATAAATAATTGTGTGTATAACTTCCTCATTCAACAAGAAGGGCCCTTTTCCCAATGCTGAAAAAAGGGCAGCCTTTTTTGACGGCAGCTGGCTGTGCCGGCACAGCCACCTGAGTCAAAAAAGTGTCTCTAGATCTGTGGCACGCGATGAACGTTTCGATCGTCCGCCATCTTGCTGGTAGTTAAGTCGAGCGATGGCAACGGCTGCCCTTTTTTCAGCATTGGGCAATCTATCCAGCTGTTCTCGCATTCTTCCACTTTTCAGCAGATGTCAGTGCTGTAAAAAATAATCGTGACAATTTTTTGACGGGAAAGGACGTGCTAAAAAGTAAAGGATTCTCGTGGAGTTATGTCACCCGCAACTATTTTTATAGAAATCAAATTTATTCTTCGTGACTGGCAACAGTCAAAACGTCAGAGTTTGGTGTGCCCAGAGCGGGAACACTGCACGTTAAAAGGTTAGCCAGCTCATCCTCTTTTTAAAGGCTCAGCGGTGGTTTCTGTTTCCAGTGTTGCTCCTTAGCATAGGTCATTAAATGTTTCACTACTGCAAAGTTGTGCTAGCATAATTTTGGGTCCCAAAAGCGGTATTCTGCTGATTCGATGGAGCCCTGATTGCTCTTGCGCAAACTCTGGGTTTCAGTGGTTCATTCAAAGATATAAGCTCAGATGCAACACAGGTCATAGTAGGAACTGCCCCTTTAATGAGAAGAATAGACAAGTTAAACCTGGCGTCAAGATCGATAACGAATTTCTAATAACGGACGGGGTAAGGGGAGGGTGGAAAAAGATTGTGATTGTGTGTAATTATGGCAACGCTACACTAGGGCGATCTGCCAGGCGGGGTGCCTTGGTAGGAGGACTTTCTAAGGGTTCTAACGCGTATTCACGTTACATCTGGAGAAAACCTGCGAAAACTCCAGACCGATAGATCGACAGCCGCGCGACGGGACCCGCCGGACCCTCACACTTCGGCCATCTACCATTTTCAGTGGCTTAACCACTGTGCCATGGTGGGGCTGAGTGGAAAAAGAACAAGAAAGGGTCGATCTTAGACATTCTCATCGCCCTTCTTCCCCATTTAAACTTTTCTGAATGCACCACTGTGTAATGCTGAGCACAGGATAAAAAATTAAGTCAACGTAATAATGAGAGCAACGTTTCTAAACTAGTATTCGCCGCATGGACTATATAAGCAAAATAAAACTTTTGCTTATCATTGCTTCGAATTCGAAAATTTGAGATTTACAAATACCGTGAAACTTCTCGGGAGTGCCCACCCTCCGTTCCGCGAAAAATCGATCGTTAAGGGAGGTGTTCTCTCCTCTTTCAGTCCGAGCAACTCCTTTTACGCTTTCTTCAGCAAAGACGGCATTTACATTAGCAGCAGTCTTGTGGTTGTTGCCTGGCTGAAAAACCATGGAGGAAAGAAGGAGACTCCGCCTTTAATTTCAACAAATTTGCCATAATAAAGTCTATTTGCTTTAAAATTTGTGGGGTTTTTTTGGTGGGAGAATTATCCCACAGCCGAAATTAACCGCAAACTTCCTCTCCGAATTCCTTTTTTCGTGTAACTCGTTCACATCAATACGCTGCTCCAACTATAAACTCACTCGTTTCTTAGACATTTCTTCTCTAAAATACAAGGTTTGTACGTGATGTGTACGTGTACTTCCACCTTCTGTCAATTTACAGTAGAGCGACTGGTTTGGAAAGTGGTTTTGTTTACTTTACTTCCGGAAAAATGCTAGAAATTTTTCGGATAAGGAGCCGGGCTCGGTCTCTTATAAAGGGTTGAGTGGTCCCTTTAGAGGATCTTTTAACATTAAGTAGATAGGGTAAAAAATGTGTCTTATAAAATTGGTGGTTGGAGGAGGGGGCGCTTAATAGAGGTGGCCGTTCAAAGAAGTTTCAATGTGTATCCTTTTCAGATATAAGAAACTCAAAATGACCTTCAAAAAACAACAAATAAACAAAACCTTTGTCTGCCTGTCGTTCTGTGTGTCCGATAAACCACTTTTTTATTCGTGAAATCTATAGCATGAATGAAATGAAATTGGACAGCATTTTAAGAGGCCACCAAACTTGTGTGCGCCTAGTTTTTTTTTTTTTTTTTTTTCAAATTTTGAAAAAGCTTTGAGATTTTTAGCAAATTCTGGACATTTTCGTTCCGCATCACTTGCAAACCTGCAAACGCCCTGCGCGCCCCACCGGTTGGGAACCGCTGCCCTAACCGAATTAGATGAAATTTAATAGTATATTAGGGACTCATTCAACTCAAAGTATACGGCTTTTTTCTCAAAATGTCGAGTAAATTTTGTGATATTACGAAACTTGTATGTTTATAAAATTGCGTTAGCACTGTAAATTTTTGTTTGAACATCACGTATAAACGGCTGCAGCGGTTGAAAAAAATATTTCTTAACCCTTTAACGAGCATTGTTCCCGCTCTGGGAACACCCAACTCTGATATTTTGACTGTTGCCAGTCACGAAGAATAGATTGGATTTCTATAAAAATAGTTGCGGGTGACATAGCTCCCGCAGAATCCTTTACTTTTCAGCACGTCCTTTCCCGTAAAAAATGGTCGCGATTATTTTTAACAGCACTGACATCTGCTGAAAAATGGAAGAATGCGAGAACAGCCGGATAGATTGCCCAATGCTGAAAAAAGGGCAGCCGTTGCCATCGCTCGACTTAACTGCCAGCAAGATGGCGGATGATCGAAACGTTCATCGCGTGCCACAGATCTAGAGATCCTTTTTTGACGCAGCTGGCACAGCCAGCTGTCATCAAAAAAGGGTCCAAGGGGTCCAAAGGGTTCTTATTCGTGCCTTTCGTTATAACTGCTAAAATGACTAATGAAATTTTATGTAGTGGGGGAAAAAAATATTTTATCTCCTTGAATCAGTTACTCTCAAGCAATTTTAATAATAAGAAAAGTAATAAATTTGGTTAAAAACAACTATGATAGAAAACCTCTAACATTTTAAGTTGTGTAAGCAAAAAAAAGTAGACGTATTGCAGTGAAAAAAAGAAAAAGGTCAGTGAATGAAAGTTTATGTCTCATCAGCTCAAAGAGTTAATATCAATTTATTACTCTGTTTACGAAAAGTGCATCTCTTAGAAGGAAGCAGAAGGAAAAGTTATCGTGCTGCGAAACAATGGAAAGGAAAACAATTGCTGCCTTAAGCAAGGTCATTTGCTTTCTAAATTTCTGATTTAAACTCGACTTAAGGTATGTTCTTACCATCGAACTTTATACATATATATACAGGGTGTCCCAAGAACTCTGACCTAGCCTTTTATTCCTTTAATATTGATCATAGAGATACTGAATTTTTTCGTATCGTTTAAAATTTTCCATACAATAAATTTAAATAAATATGAAATTTAAATTTTTATATGTCGACCATGCAAAAAAATCCCAGTTAGCAAAATATGTCCCGAATATTAATTAACCCTTTGAGGCGCAACCCTTTCCCAATGCTGAAAAAAGGGCAGCCGTTGCCATCGCTCGACTTAACTACCAACAAGATGGCAGACGATCGAAAAGTTCATCGCGTGCCACAGATCTAGAGACCCTTTTTTGACGGCAGTGTCCTTTTTCCAGCAACGGCTGCTCTTTTTTCAGCATCGGGCAATCTATCCATTTGTTTTCGCATTCTTCCATTTTTTAGCAGATGCCAGTGCTGTTAAAAATAATCTTTTTACGGGAAATGACGTGCTGAAAAGTAAAGGATTCCAGTGGAGCTATATCACCCGCAACTATTTTTATAGAAATCCAATCTATTCTTCGTGACTAGCAACAGTCAAAACGTCAGAGTTGGGTGTTCCCAGAGCGGGAAAACTGCGCGTTAAAGGGTTAAGTTATGTACAAAATTTCAGCCGTTAATTGTAAAAAGGCTAAAAGGTACGTTTAAGAAAAGTTGAGACGAGGGCTATGCAATAAAAATAGTAGCAAAAGTATTATGTATTTATGCAATCACTGTTTTCTTTCCTAATTTAGTGTACAGCTGCTGACATGCGATCTTCCTACGTGATTTTTTGTCTTTGAGAGACATTGGAAAATGGTTTTAGTCAACATTTACTTTCATATCTCTGATTCTTTTTATGATGAAAGGCTAAAATTTTGTACATCACCTAATTGATGCATAGGGCGCACTTTACCAACTGGGATTTTTTTATGCGGGGACCGTATAAAAATTTTGGTTTTGTATTTATTTAATCTCCGTAAAGATTTAATCCACACCCTAAAATTCTGAACTTATTTTCAATTATCTATCTGATTTATTGTATAGCTCTATGATCAATATTTGATGAAGAAAAACCTAGGTCAGTGTTTTTTGATATACCTTGCTTACACAGAAAACATGATATTTAAGTAAAATCCTTTTCTTTTCAAACAAAATGTACAAGTGTATAAACTCTCATTAGCAGTTTCACAGAAATATTTTCCAATATAACTTTTGTGAACAAATCCACTTGATCACAGAAAGGTACGATAATTCATGTACTAAATTAAAAACTTATTCGACACGTTTAAAAAAAAAAGCATCACTGAGTCCGACTAAGACATTCCGCTAAAGAGTATGAAGTTTAACATTAAATACTCCACTTGCATTTAGACAATTTTAAATATTATATTCTGAATTAAGTAAAATTTCATATCACACCTCACCTTAAAATGTGTCGTCAAAAAACTGGATTTCTTTTAAAAGGGCACGCATAGGAAGAGGTGCTTGTACACAAAACGATTGTTTCGGGTGATGCAAAAAGTCTACCCTTCTTCGGTTGCATAAAAATTCCACTATCCACTCTAGACAAAAAATTAGAACTTTGGAAAGGATGGACTAAGAGTTCTAACCTTTCTGCTAGTGTGAAGCTTTTAACTTCCTTGTACGGAGTATAAAGAAGTAATGTGATTCCGAAAAATTTCGGGGTCCAAATTTCGACGAAAAAACCAATTTTGACTACCTCTAAATTTACTTTTAAGAATTTTTTCGATGCATCTCATCGTAAGCTAGCATGCACAATCATATAAACGCGTCTGCAACTCATTTTGACCAGCGGCGAGTCTATTTTGGCCAGTTTTTCCATGCCGTCTGTACGTACGTATGTATGTAACTCGCATATCTCAAAAACTATTGGTCGTAGAATGTTGAAATTTCATATTTACGATTGTTGTAACATCTAGTTGTGCACCTCCCCATCCGGTTCCATTCGACTGGATAGTTTATCTACAAGACCGCCCAAAAAATTCGAAATGCATTACGCTCTATGGGCCGAAATTCATTAAACTTGCATATCTCAAAAACTATTGGGCTTAGAATGTTGAAACTTTATATTTAGGATTGTTGTAACATCTACTTGTGCAGCTCTCTTTTCGGTTCCATAGAGCATAGTTTATCCACAGGGCCACCCAAAAGATTCTAAATACATTACGCTCTATGTTCCGAAATTCATTAAGGCGTATTTTCCGGGTATTGGGCTATTTCAAACGATTCAGAAGTGATATATGCTGTTAAGAGTAACTAAATGAATTTCTCCATTAAAAGAAGTGTCTTTATCATTTATAGTAATGCTACAGGAACACTCAAAAGATTTCTAATACATTACGGTCAATGGCAATTTTAGGGGAATTTATCCATTTCAAGCACAATACCGTCCTACCACATAAGTTAGGTTATGGTCCGACCACGGTCACGTGCCTCCCTCAAGAACGACGCCAAATGTCGCCAAGCTTGGGGACTTTTGGTGTACGTGTCTATGTATTTAATTATAAAATCTCCTAATAAATTAAATCCTAATTAATCAATCCTTATCCTAAAATCTCCTAATTTAATTCTAAAATCTCTTAAAATCAACTATTAGTCGTAGAATGTTGAAATTTCATATATAAGACTGTTGTAACATCTGTGCATCTCGATTTTCGGTTCCAATCTACTGGAGAGTTTATTTACAGGACCACCGAAAAGAATTTCAATACTTTAATGTCTATGGGCATCTTCAATATAATACAACTGTACGCTGTCATTGTTTGGTCCATGCCCAAAATCTTGCCGTCTATCATCGACCTTGGCGAGATTTTCCAAAATATCGCCAAATTTCGACGATAGTAGTCATTTGGTCCATGCCCAAAATATAGCCATTTGACATCGTTCTTGGCGAGTTTTCGCGAAATATCGTTAAATTTGGCGATAGTCTGATATTGTTTGGTCCATGCCCGAAATCTCGCCATTTGTCGTCGACCTTGGCGAGTTTTGCCGAAATGTCGCCAAATTTGGCGCCAAAAATTAGTTCGTATTTTGCATAACTCTAAAACTTTAATCCGTAGAATTTTGAACTTTTGTATTTAGAACTATTGTAATATCTAACTCCTTTCATTATCTTTTTTGAGTACAATCGACTCGGTAATTTATTTACAGGGTCAGCCAAACACATTAAGGTGTGTGGGTACATTCAATTCATTGTAAGTCTGTGGCCAATTGTCTGGGTTAAATTTGTAATTCAATTTCATTGTCTGGGTTCTATAGCTATCCCCAAAATCTCGCAAACTATCTCAAGCTTGTCGGCTTTTGGTGAAATATCGCCCAATTAAGTGTCGGAAGGAAATCTTTCAAATTGAACCCAGCTTGGCGATATCGAAATATTTGGCTTGAAATCGTTAAACCTTACTATTACTGATATTTTATCTCTTTCAAACAAAATAAGTTTAGATAAAGTGCGCCGAAAATATTTTTGATTTAATAGACGTGTAAGGAAGCCATGTGTTGTCCACATCAGATTTTTTCCAACTGGAGGAGAAAGGTGGATTTTTTTAACCAATGATCTTTTTGCCGATAAGTCCTCTTTTTATGGGGTTATTTTACAAAAGTTTTAATGATTAGGTGTACGCGAAAATAATGTTCTTTTTTAAAACAAAAGTCAAACAAATAAATCTTCAACACGTATTGAATTGCAAACAAGCTGCGAATAAGAATAGGAGCCATGTTGTTCAATTTTAAAGCGAGAATTTTATCGATAGTATTTTTTTTTTCTTCCTTTCAATAAAAATGACCGCCCTCCCACTTTTTTCACGTCAACCTTCCGGGAAGGATTATATTCGAAATGTTCTGAAATCAATTTTTTTTGTTATTCGTGAGTGTTGTATTTAACAGCATGAATTTTATGGATGATATCTCTTTCCTTCTTTGAGATCGCTCAGGCATTATGAAAGGAAAGTTTCGGCCTCCTATCGCCCATAAGTTGCAAATTTTAGAAAACCTCTGTAATCTAGCACCTACGCTAAAAAAAATTTCACATATAAGCCAATTTCGGATTATTAGCTTCAGTAGTTTTGGCTAAGCAAAATACTTACATACGAAAAAAAGACATTATTTTCCGGTACACCTAATATTTTATCCTTTAAACACCAGCTTTTCATTGAGTGTTCTTACTGAATTTCTATTTTTATGTTATTTTTAATGTTAAGTTTTCAAAGAAGATACTGAATAAAAAATGCACAATTTGTTTGCACATTTGTTCCATTTTTAAAAAAATCCGACTGAAGAAGTTGAAGGCTTACGTCGAACTTAAGCAAAACAGAGATTTTTTTAATTAAAAATCAAGATAATCAATTATTTGATGAAAAAAAAATTCTAATATGTGGTATCCAAGGTTTCGAACTGAACTGATCAAAATAAAGTCATTATTTTTCGCTGAAGAACCACTATTAAAATAAACCGGCCTTGGATCTAAATATATTACAATAATTGTGCTGAAATATGAGTGATTATCAGCTAACCAACTACGGCGTCTAATGAACCTTCCATGTAATAATATTCACTTATATTCCGTACCTATTTGTTCCATTTCTATTTATGCTCCTAAGACGTCAAATTTCACGTTCGAGCATAACTTCAGCACAGGTGTGTCAATACGCACCGAGGTTTTTTCGGATTCCTTAAATTGCGTCTAACAGAAATTTGGAAACATTTCATCGAGGTTAAGCAAACTAAATGCTTATCGCAATTGGTTCGTTTCAAGTATTTTTATGCAGATTTTATCAGCGTTTCAAATGAACGCCCGTCTTTTGCACGAGGAGAGTTTTATTGAGACATTCCGAAGAAGCAAAAGGTACTTGGATTCAACGTTAAATCACTAAAACCCTAAACAATACTTATGTTTTTCAGTTGGTACGTGCAGGATCTAGAACTAAGGAAGAATAGTATCAGCTTATATAAGTGCCAATATGAGTGATTATCATTCATATTGGATTAATGTACGTACATCTTAACCCTTTGAGGCGCAACCCTTTCCCAATGCTAAAAAAAGGGCAGCCGTTGCCATCGCTCGAATTAACTACCAGCAGGATGGCGGACGATCGAAACGTTCATCGCGCGCCACAGATCTAGAGACCCTTTTTTGACGCAGATGGCTGTGCGCGCGCAGCCAGGCATTACCATCCTCTTAGTTTTGGAACGACTTCTGCTATATTCATAGAAATGTTGTCTAGGTTGAGTAAAGTAGCAATACACTACTGAATGAAACCGCCTACTGCGCCACATGGTGAAAAACTGCGGAGTTAGCATTTGCATCTTGTAAACGGAACGAGATAAGGGAAAAAGGGATTTACAAAGTTGTAGAACATCATCTGTAGAGCTGTAGAGAGTATGTTTAGAAAAAGATATAGACAAAGGTTTCGCATGACTGGCGTATAAAAAAAGTTTGTGTACCATAATTTTAATCATCCCTTATTCGTTGTAGCCAATCATATGAATACTGTCCTTGTTCGTTTGTTTGTGTGTGATTATGGCAACGCTACTCTAAGGCGATATGCCAAGGATGGGGTGCCTTGGCAGGAGGACTTTCTAACGGGTTCCATTGCGTATTCACGTTACATCTGGAGAAAACCTACCAAGACTCCAGACTGTTAGATCGACAGCTGCGCGATGAGATCCGCATCCGGGACCTTCACACTTCACCCGTCTACCAGTTTCAGTGACATAACCACTGTGCTATGTGAGGCGTTATAGAGCATCATTGATTTAGTACGAAAAAAGATATCGTGGGGATTAATGCGAAGAATATAAGGGTTAAAACGAGAACTTGTTTTTCGTGAATTCCTACTCCTTTATGTCTGTCAATTGCATTCGTCCTGTCTGCTTCGCTAATCATACCCAAATCTTCCAAAACAGCACTTGTAACGATGGCTCCAGCCCGATCTGAAACTCCAGCTAAAACTACTGCTGGGTGTCGGCTTGATCAAGACGTCTTTTCTCTTCAGATTGTGCCAACTTGAATGCGGAAGGATTCAAATATTCTTTGTCACTTTATCGGTGTAGTTTGGAACTATATCAGAACAGAATCTGGATCAGGAAAAGTTAGCCGATATACTGTGTGTGTCTATGACTATTTACCTGGAACGAACAAAAGGACTTAGTAGGGCATACCGAAAAAAAAAAAAACCTTTTTTCGAAATTCGCTTACGATTAGTGCTATTTTTTTGGCCACATTGACTGAATAAGAAGTGTGCCAAATTTCAAATCGATTGGTTAAGATCTTCAGTTGCCGCATTGGACTTAAATTTTGAAAAAAAGAAAAAGAATTAGAAAAAGCACATTTTTGAAAAGTTTTCTAAAAAATATAATTTTTTTTTTTACTTTTTCTCCATACCACTGACGTTTACCTTAATTGACTAGATAATCGTGTGTAAATTTTCAGCTCGATCGATTTATATGTTCAGTTGCCGCAATGAGCCTAAAATTTGAAAAAAAAAAAGTTAATTTCTCTGACCCTTTTTAGAGAAATTTCATTCCTCTTGTATTAATTATTTTATCTGTACATTAAGTCTCGATAGCGTAAATAACGTAAGAAATGTGTTTGCGGTAGCCATTAATAAATGGTGCTTTATGCGCAAGCTTCCGTATTCTCCTCGTGACTACTTTCTGATGTGAACACTTAAAGACTATGCCTACTGGAACCCTCCAAAAGAATGACTATACTTATACATAATGATCGTTGATCGATTTTGTCTTGCAGCTCCACCTGTTGCCAGTGGCATACTTAGAGGGGAGGGAAACGAAGGAGGTTGGTGGTTCCAGCCCCACTTCTCGAATATTTTGCAACATAAGATCCTTGAATTTATAATTTTTAGAGTAAAAATATCGGCATTAACATTAAGATTACATTTATGATTCCCCCTCCCCTTAAAGAAAATCTGTGTATGCATTCGTATCCGGATTGAAAGACACTGTCTAAACTCTCCCACTACACTAGATAGCTTGAATTCTGTACCTCAGAACCAGACTAACGTTAAGTCCCACTTGACTAACTTTTCAGGAGGGCACTGAACCGGTAAGAACTGAGCTCTAGGTCTGGTTGCAGAGCTAATAATTGAATCATTCGGCAAAAACTTATTGACATTATGTATTAAATGTGTATATACTTAACCTATTGAAAGGTATTTCGTTTAGAATCAACGCTTTAACCCGAAAATTGTAATATGGACTTACGTCCGTCTGGTTCTGGGGTACAGAATTGTCGATTAGTGCAGCATATGAAGCCATTCCCACTCAGACACTACAGGATGTGATGGCGAATTTCATTTTTCTTTTGCTTGTGACATCTTTGTATGCCGAACGATGAACATTTTGAAACGTTTGTACTGGGACTGCTTGAAGAAAATGAACATACATACATGGCAATACGAGCTTTACGGCGTGCAGTGCCACTGTTAGCAACTATTGTAACTACTATTTCAAAAGTTTTGTATCACATTTTTAAAGTGTACATAATAACCATACCGCTTGCTGCATTCTTCTCTTGAACTTTGTTTTTGGCACTTTTAGTTTTAAAATCGAGGTTTTAATCCGTTGGACAGGGCCTGTTTTTTCGATACACCCTAGTGTCCAGCAAACTTTTTGAAATGTCCATCATTAGGCATACAGAGATGTCACAAGCAAAAGAAAAATGAAATTCGCCATCACATCCTGTAATGTTTGAGTGGGAATGGCTTCATATGCAGCACTAATCGACAATTCAAGCTCTCTGCGGATTGGTAGAGTTCAGGTAGATAGTGTCTGATTCCGGAAACAAATACATACACAGACTTTTTCTAAAGGGAGGGGGAATCTTAAATCTAGTCTTAATGTTAATGGCGAAGTGTTTACGTTAAAAATTTATGAATGCAAGGATCTTGTGTTGAAAACTATTCAACAAGTGGGGGATGGAACCACCCCAACCCCTTCCCCTCCCCCTATACGCACGCCACGGGCAACAGGTGGTGCTGCAAGACAAAATCGGTCGACGAACATTATGTATAAGTATAGTCATTCTTTTGGAGCGTTCCAGTAGGCATAGTGTTTAAGTGTTCACCTCAGAAAGTAGTCACGAGGAGTGAGATCGGGAGAATACGGAAGCTTGCGCTTAAAGCGCCATTTGTTAATTGCTCTATCACAAACACATTTCTTACATTATTTACGTTATTGAGACTTAATGTACACACAAAATATTAATACAAGAGGAATGAAATGTCTTAAAAATCAGGGAAATTTACATTTTTTTTTTCACTTAGCTGAAAATTTACACACTTATTATTTAGTCAATTAGGGTGAACTTTAGTGCTAGGGGCAAGAAGTTTTCAAAAAAATTATATTTTTTAGAAGATTCAAAAAACATTTTTTTACCTTTTTTTTTTCAAAATTTAAGTTCATTGTGGCAACTGAAGACCAAAGCCACTCGACTTGAAACTTGGCACACTTCTTATTGAGTCAATTTGGCAAAAAAAAAAAAAAAAAAAAAAAAAATAGCACTAAGGTAAGTGAATTTCGAAAAAAGGGATTTTTCTACACACCCTACTGTCTAAGCTCTGAAGGCGGTAACTAAAAAAAAAAAGTGTCTTACTTGTTTAAACCTGTTCGCTTTCTTGGTCACAAAGGCACGACAGTATAGGTTCCTGCTCTTTGTTCAAATGCTTTCACACCGCAAATCATTCAAAAACTCTTATCTAGAAGTAACGATAGGTGCAGAAGAGGAATCTCTGCCTTCGTGTCTTTGCAGCTAAGGGAGCGAAAAGATTACCTGTTCGTTAGGCGGTAGCCTTTGCATATGTATGATTGTGTTATAAAGCGCTTTATAATCGATACTTTCGCCATGATTTATTTTTCTCCCTTGCCAGTGTACAGTTTATGTTTTATAAAATATTTATTCCCCAAGAACACATGATTTTCCAGCGGTACGAAAAGTATGACAAATTTCGATCAATGAATCGATTTAAAGTGTACATGCTGCCTTCCCACATATTTCGCGGGAAATATTACGGAGCGGGTAATATACGGTGATCCGGCCTGTAGAATTTTGAAAAAGAGATCGTGCATTTTCGATTGATTGTAGAGCGCTTAAATTTCTAAGGTGAGCCTGGTGTGGGGGAGTTTTTATTTTCGTGCCAAAATACTAATTTAATGAAACGCATAGCGCGGCCATTCTCAAAAAGTACTCCAGTTTCCATTCTAAACAAGTGTTAAGGAAATTTGTTTTTCTGGAACTTTTAATAGTTATTCGCTAGAAAGATACTTTTAACAAAAGTAAACACCATTCTATAATTTTCACGCTGTGAACTAAATATTTTTTTTCTTAAAAAATGATGACAGGTGCCTACTTTGTCACCAAGCATTAAATTGAAAAAAGAAAGAAAAACTGAAATCAGAATAAATACTTTATGTTTTTATATGTTTGCAAGTAACATCATAAATGTCTTATAACATTTAAATTAGCTCAGTCATTCAATGAATTAACTCATAAGTAAATTTCTATTCTATTACCTGGAAGTACATATTACCTTTTTTTTTTTTTTTAAGAGGGCCCATTATTTTACAAATGTTAGTTCATTGTACTAACTGATAATAGGTTTTATGAATGTAGTACATGAGTCAATGTTTTAATCACAAGAGCGAAATAACTATTAATTTCGTAGGAAAGAAACACATGATTTGGGTTCATTTTTTGGGAGTGACTCAGTAACTTATAAATGTTCAAATACAGGGTTAGAAGTGCAGACCCCCTCTATAACATGGTAGATACGTTCCGTATTAAATGAATCCGTGTCGTACGAGTAACAAGCACGTGATCAGCATCAGCAGTGTTAACCCTTTAACGCGCAGTGTTCCTGCTGTGGGAACACCAAACACTGACGTTTTGACTGTCACGAAGAATAGATTGGATTTCTATAAAAATAGTTGCGGGTGACCTAGCTCCGCGAGAATCTTTTACTTTTTAGCACGTCATTTCCCGTAAAAAAATTGTCACGATCATTTTTAACAGCACTGACATCTGCTGAAAAATGGAAGAATGCGAGATAAGCTGGACAGATTGCCCAATGCTGAAAAAGGGGCAGCCGTTGCCATCGCTCGGCTTAACTACCAGAAAGATGGCGAACGATCGAAACGTTCATCGCGTGCCACAGATCTAAAGACCCCTTTTTTGACGACAGCTGGCTGTGCCCGGCACAACCAGCTGTCGTCAAAAAAGGTTCTCTAGATCTGTGGCACGCGATGAACGTTTCGATCGTCCGCGATCTTGCTGGTAGTTAGGGCACAGCCAGCTGTCGTCAAAAAAGGGGTCTCTAGATCTGTGGCACGCAATGAACGTTTCGATCGTCCGCCATCTTGCTGGTAGTTAAGTCGAGCGATGGCAATGGTTGCCCTTTTTTCAGCATTGGGCCATCTATCCAGCTGTTTTCGCATTCTTCCATTTTTCAGCCTATGTCAGTGCTGTTAAAAAGAATCGTGACAATTTTTTTACGGGAAAGGACGTGCTAAACAGTAAAGGATTCTCTTGGAGCTATGTCACCAGCAACTATTTTTATCGAAATCAAATCTATTCTTCGTGACCGGCAACGGTCAAAACGTCAGAGTTTGGTGTTCCCAGAGCAAGAACACTGCGCGTTAAAGGGTTAACACGCACACGTATACATATGTGAGTTGCAGTAGTCGTAACCCCCCTCCCCATGAAAAATTTCTGGCTACTCCATTGCCGTGAAGTAATAAACTATCATGAATACCAAAGTACTACTGTGTACATGCGGTGTGCGTGAAAGCTAAATCTGTGATTCTGAACAACAACGGCAAACGGCTGCCCTTTTTTCAGCATTGGGCAATCTATCCAGCTGTTCTCGCATTCTTCCATTTTTCAGCAGATGTCAGTGCTGTAAAAAATAATCGTGACAATTTTCTTAAGGGAAACGACGTGCTAAAAAGTAAAGGATTCTCGTGGAGCTATGCCACCCGCAACTATTTTTATAGAAATCCAATCTATTCTTCGTGACTAGCAACAGTCAAAACGTCAGAGTTTAGTATGCCCAGAGCGGGATCACTGCGCGTGAAAGGGTTAATACATTTGCTTCTAAATGTAAGAAAAACTATCGTGGCAGCAAAACTGTTTTGCTGGCGGCAAGATGTTTAATTTTCTTAAAAACGGTCAATTGCAGATGCAGATTTTACTTAACTTAAAAAAAGTTGACTCAAACATCCAATGAAAAGAAGAAAAAGGAACAACACCAAAAAAATTTTTTCCTTACTTTTCTTGTGAGCACTCTGCAGTTTCATGTGTAACCTTAAAATACGCCTGAGGAAAAAAAAAACTTTGGTAATGAAGTTTTAAACACTCGCGACTAAATCGTGCGAACTGTTAGTCGTCGCGGCTATTTGGGCTAATCTGACAGCGTTTCACGCGGTTGCCGCGACTTATTTCGAGCCTGTGTTAATGAAGATTACTTATCATTTAGTTAGTTATAAGGTGGCCGTTGTACTATGATGAATATAACAAACACTTTCAATTTAATCTGCAGAAAATTCTTATCAACACGATATAACTTGATATATGCTTTAATTAATACTGTTCTAACGAATCTACTAATACTATCTATCGTTATCTATATTAATGCTATCTATCTTACGAGTATCAAGCGTTTCTCCCTGTGAAACCTTCAATTTAAACATTTTAATCCTCTACGGTTCATCAGAAGAAAATACTTCATTTATTTTAATTTCTTCGAAAATATTATAAACTGTATAATCTCGGAGACATATTTAGAATCTCACATAATGTTTAAATTATGACGTCACGTTTTTGGCTATCTCAAAAGGATTCCCAGTTAACTTACTTAGTTCACTTCGGTTAGTTCACCCAGTTAGTTATAAGCTGTATAATCTAGAATCGCGCAAATCCCTAATACGGCGACGGCGTACACCTATGCCAGTGTTTATCAATCTCTCATGACCTCACGCTTTCGGCTATCTCAAAAAGAATCCCAGTTAACTTAATTAGTTCACTTCGGTTAGTTTACCCAGTTAGTTTTTTAACTCTTTAACTGGAGGTGTCCTCACAAAAGGACACATTTTGACTGTTTTGGCTCACGAAAAATAAATTTGATTTCAGAAAAATACTTAAGGATGACATGGCTACACAAGAATCCTTTACATTTTAGCACATAATTTCCAGAAAAAAAAAATCGATTATTCGTAAAATTGATATCAGGATTATTTTTAACAATACCTAGCATGTGCTGAGAACGGGAGAATATGATGAAAGTACACTCTATAACAAATAAATCGACGCACCAAGAAGGAGGTGTCCGATTGATACGAAAATTGGTGGATAGGAAGACAATGTACAGAAAAGTAAATGATTAAAATTTCAGAACAATTGAATAATTTATTTCAGAGTTACAGTAACAAGTTCAATAAGGTGTTGAACCGCGGCCAGCCTGGATACAAGCTGCCACACGGCGTGGCATAGACCGATAAAGCTCCCGGATGGTCTCCTGCGGTATTTCCTGCCAAATTCGCTCCAATTGTCGAACGAGGTCATCAACAGTCCGTGCCAGATGGAATCGCCTTCCCATCATATCCCAGACATGCTCGATGGGAGAGATCTGGCTATCTGGCAGGCCAAGGAAGAGTTAGACAAGCTTGCAGACAGTTTAGAGTAACACGAGCCGTATGTGGTCTGGCATTGTCTTGCTGAAAAACCAGCCCAGGGCACTGCAAAAGGAGTGGTAGCAAAACAGGTCTTAGGATGTCGTCCACGTACCGCTGTGCAGTAAGTGTACCTCTAATGACGACCAAAGGGGTCCGGATGTCAAAGGAAATGGCACCCCAGACCATAATGTCTTGTTGAGGCCGGTGTGGCGTGCAATAGTGAAAGCAGGATCCCCCCCCCCTCTGCCCTGTGCGTCTCCAAACACGTCTTTGATGATCGTCAGGACACAGTTGGAAGCGGGATTCGTCGCTAAAGACTATACGTCCCCAGTCGGCATCATTCCAACCTGATCGAGCCCTGCACCACTGTAATCTGTCTCGGCAGTGTGCAGGCGTGAGTGGCAGGTGGCGTAACAGTCTTCGCGAGCGTAGATTTCGCTCTCTCAACCGTCTGTGAATGGTCATGATGGACACTGGTGTTTGGGTTGAACGTCTGATGGTTGATAGAGATGAAGAAGGCGCTGTGACAGATGATCGGACCATCAATCTGTCCTCACGATCTGTTGTAGCCCTAGGCCGACCGCTACCATCCTGACGCTGCACTCTGCCATTTTCCACCCATCCTTGCCAGCATCTTCGAATCGTCGAATCGCTTCGACTCAAATGACGAGCGATTCTCCGATTATTCCAACCGGCCTCTTTCAATCCAATGATACGACCTCTTTCAAACTCTGACAGTTGCTCGTAATGAGCACGAATCCTGCAGTGAGGCATTTTTTAAGTTGTTGAAAGGTCATCTGAATCGCAATCAAACTGAAAGTTTTAACAACCGTTGAAGAACTGCTCCTTATACACGTCTGCTGGATGCGCAGTTCCGATGCGCTAGAGATCAAACTATTCATTCATTGGACACCAAATTTGAATCATTTGCATATCTGTTCAAAACATTCATGCATACAAAATTTCAAAGCAATCGGATGATTGTTTCTTGGTGCGTCGATTTTTTTGTTATAGAGTGTATATGGATATAAAAGAACAACAGAGGATAGATTGTCCAATGCTGAAAAAATGCAGACGTTGCCATCAATGTAGAGGTCGATCAAATCGCCCACAGATCAAAAGAATATGGCTGGAGAAGAACATTGACATATCTGGCTGTGCCGCGCAGCGATGGCAACGGCTGCACTTTACCAGGTTTGGGAAATGGTTGCGCTTACAAAAGGTTAAAGGGAATATTGAAACTTGTAACGACGACGCTGAAAAAATAATTTCTATCCGTAGGATTGTAATGGATAAACATTATCCTGCATTAAAAATATTTAATTGAAACAGTAAACAGAAAAAATAATCCTTTTATTCACATAGCTGATTATTAAAAGGCCTTTGACCGTTTCTTGTTTCAGTCTAGTTTTGATTAAATATTTTCAACTTAGTTCGGAACTTTCACTAAGACTGGGTGCAGGGGCGTAGCCAAGGGGGGTTAGGGGTGTCATAACCCCCATGAGGAATTTTTTGCCATACAAAATGTATATTCTTCACTACATTATCACACACACGTATGCATATATATGAGTTGTAGTAGTCGTAACCCCACCCCCATGAAAAATTTCTGGCTACGCCCCTGACTGGGTGGATTGACCGACGTCACAAGTTTAAGCTGTGGAACAGAGAGGAAAAATATTCTGACTATATTCACTGCGACGCCTCTTATCCCGCACTTACATTTACACTTATTTTTTTAGAGAGATTCCCGTTGTTTGTTCACCCCTCAAATTCAGTCGCCGACGCACGTCCAAAGCTATACACAGACGAGGAAGATGCCGAACAGGTGTTTACATAAAAGTGGAATTTCCGAATACCCTCGCCTTTTTTGTCAAACAAACGTGTATAGAATGTGGGTAGAAAGCAGCCTATGATGTTTCTGATGATGCTCGACGCAATATACTTCAAAAATGGCTTCTCGGAAAAAAATTTTGAAAAAAAAAAAAAAAAAAATCTGATGTGGACGCCGCATTACTTTCTTGTACGTCTATTAAAAAAGATCCCCTTTACTTCCTCCTACATCTTTCTAAGAAAAATTTCTTCACGGGTTTACTCGTTTCAATTTTTGATTTTATTCAGCGGCGGTTTTAGTACATATTTTGATTTCATTTAAAACTTTAACGCGCAGTGTTCCCGCTCTGGGAACACCAAACTCGGACGTTTTGACTGTTGCAAATCACGAAGAATGGATTTGATTTCTATAAAACTAGTTGCGGGTGACATAGCTCCACGAGAATCCTTTACTTTTTAGCACGTCATTTCCCGTAAAAAAAATTGTCACGATTATTTTTAACAGCACTGACATCTGCTGAAAAATGGGAGAATGCGAGGCCAGCTGGATAGATTGACCGATGGATGCGAGGCTAGCTGGATTGACGACAGCTGGCTGTGCGCGAGCACAGCCAGCTGCGTCAAAAAAGGGTCTCTAGATCTGTGGCACGCGATGAACGTTTCGATCGTCCGCCATCTTGCTGGTAGTTAAGTCGAGCGATGGCAACGGCTGCCCTTTTTTCAGCATTGGGAAAGGGTTGCGCCTCAAAGGGTTAATTCCGTTCTTTTCGATTTGATCAAAATAAGCGGCTGATTTCATGAAACGACGGGTACTACACAATTTTATTTATTATTTTTCCCCGATCACAATATTTCCTTTACCAGGAAGTAAAAAGAAAAAGATAAATCACACACACACACACACATGCCAAACTTATAGACTACTAGCTGAAGTACCCGTTCTTCGCACGGGAATGAATGGACTTTTTGATATTACGATTTGTGGTGATTACTATTCATTGTAATAAACAGATATAGCAAAGTGGATATCGCGTTATATTGTGTCCAATAATCATGCATACCGAATTGCAAGGCAATCGTTTGTACGGTGCAGAAGGCCATGCGGCGTAGCGCAATCTAGTGGCGAGTTTTAGCAAAACGGATACGGCGAAAATATTTTTCGCATTCAGATATCGATGTATACGAATTTTCATGACTATCGGCTGGACAGTCCTGAAGTTCATCTGTTGACGCGACATCTAGTGGCAAGTTATAGGAAAATGGATAGCGCCAAACTCTTCCCCGTGTTCAAATATCTATGTATACCTATTTTCATAGCGATCATTTGCACAGTCAAGAAGTGATACACTGCAGGGCCATCCAGTGGTTCAATAAAGTAATGATTTGCTACAGCACCGTCAAGTGGCGAGTTATAGCAAAATGGATAACGCCAAAATATTCTCATTGTTCAAATAGCTATGTATACTGATTTTCATAGCGACCGTTTGAATGGTCAAGAATTTGGCCTGCTGCAGCGTCATCTAGTGGCGAGTTAAAATAATAATGCATTGCAGTGTCATCTAGTGGTGAGTAACATCAAAAGGAACGCAGTTAGAATATATTCTTCGTGCTCAAATGTGTAAGTATAAAAAATTTTATGCCGATCGGTCGAACGGTATAGAAGTTGATGCTTTTCAGCGCCATTTAGCGGCAAGTTACCGCAAAATGGATAGTGAAAAATATTCTCCGTGTTCTAATATTCGCGTGTACCAAATTTCATCGAAATCGGTTGGACGATATTCGCATAGCAAACGGCTAAACGGAATAGAATTTGACGTTCTGCTGCGCCACCTGGTGGCAAGTTAGAGGAAAACGGATAGCATAAAAAGCTTCTCCATGATAAAAGACTTAGGTGAACCAAATTTCATGGTGCAACGGTGCTCAACGGTGCTGTAGTTTTTCAACCTCATACACTCATACCAACATTCATTTTTATCTATAACCAGTGTCATTATATATCCCAGTCTCAAATAAAATCCAGTTTCAAATCTAAGCCTCGCCAAAATGCCAACATACGCCATTTTGCAAGCGTTTTTTCAGGAAATCATTCGAAGCATTGACTTAGCAGCAATAATATATGGGAAATGGTTCGACCGCGAAAAAGTAAAGCAAGCCTTTATTTGAAAAGTTGAATCCCTTAATACAGCCGAATTTTTTAAAATTATCAACTATAACGTGTTTTATTCATCATTACTCCGATGTACTAAATGAGAAGATTTCAATTTTCTGAAATTTGGCGGAATTCCCCCAACTTAAATCAATGTACTCATTTGGCGAGAATTCTGGAGATAGATCAATTGAAATCCCTTAATAACTGCATTATTTCTTCACGGATCATTAAAATTTAACGCTGTATTCTAATAAAACCTTTGCACTTGTTTTCAAAAATCTATTTCCTTAAGCTCTCAATAAATTGCGCCAAGCCGAAATCTGTGCAAACCGCTAGAACTCACTTTCACAAAATCGGCATTTGAGCCATTTTATTTTTTCGCCAAACTAAAATAATTTACCTATTAGCCTCGGAAATCTTCAATTCTTATTGTTTTGCGTGTAAAGCATTACATTCCTGCTCTGATTTCCCATGCACACGATATTATAATTTAAAAAAAATAACCTTACGAATATAAACTAACAAAAAAAAAATCATTATTATTCTTTTATTTTTACTTTGAGAATTTAAAACATTTTATTCGGCAAAATCGCCACACATGGCAACCACGATCCTTATTTCACACTTTTTTCACTACAGGGGTTACAATTACGGAAAGCTTTTTGCGTGAATAGCATAAAAAATCTCTTAAATTCCGGGAACGGGTGGACTTTCAAAGTTTTAAAGTGGACTACGATTTATTCTATATTATTTTACATATCTGTGCTAAATTTCAGGCCGATAGGTTCATTTTTGTGGATTTGTATACGAACGACATTTTATTCGGCAAAATCGCCACACATGGCAACCACGATCCTTATTTTACACTTTTTTCACTACAGGGGTTACAATTACGGAAAGCTTTTTGCGTGAATAGCATAAAAAATCTCTTAAATTCCGGGAACGGGTGGACTTTCAAAGTTTTAAAGTGGACTACGATTTATTCTATATTATTTTACATATCTGTGCTAAATTTCAGGCCGATAGGTCCACTTTTGTGGATTTGTATACGAACGACATTTTATTCGGCAAAATCGCCACACATGGCAACCACGATCTTTATTTCACACTTTTTTCACTACAGGGGTTACAATTACGGAAAGATTTTTGCGTGAAGAGCATAAAAAATCTCTTAAATTCCGGGAACGGGTGGACTTTCAAAGTTTTAAAGTGGACTATGAGTTATTCTATATTATTTTACATATCTGTACTAAATTTCAGGCCGATAGGTCCATTTTTGTGGATTTGTATACGAATCAAATCCACAAACAAACAAACAAACAAACAAACAAACAGAATTTCATTTTTATTTATAAGATAAAAATTTTTCGAACGCCATCTTATTTGCTCATAGCATTACAGCGTAACAAACAGATAGCCACTCGGCCATAGCCAAAAGTGTTAACCCTTGGCTACTTTTGGCGTATTCCTACCAACGCCGCCACTAGCAATGTAGTTCGCTTTAGGCAGTGGTTTAAAAGCACAGTGGTTTTTTTTCCGATTTTCCGAATGACAATATCATCAGAACGTCTCCGAATTAGTATTGAACCACCCTTAAGCTATCCTTTTTCCAATAAAAGAGAATTTTGGAAATAAGTCCACGTGGTAAAAAATTATCGCTGTACATAATTAAAAATAGATATATGCGCGTTGAACATAGTACCTCCTCCTTTATTGAAGTCGGTAAATAGACACTGCAACGTTTGCCGGGTTCTGCTAGTTCAGTAATATTGAAACTTGCATCGACATTGGAAAAGAAGAAAAGAAAAGAATCTGAAACATTTTCATATTTTAAAAGCGCACTAAAGGGCTATTTATTTAAAGCTACCTTATTAAACTGGAAAGCGTATTATTCATGATTGTGCCGTATTTTTCTTCCTCGTTCCATAAAACACTTCCTTGCAATCGAAATCTATATTAAAATCGCCTACTAAAACTGTTTTACAGTCTTTGCCCAGCATATTCTAACTATACTTCACCTTTGTAATAAACTGAGCGTTTGCCAGTTTCTCACTAAATATAGAAGATATCGCCACGCTAGGTTCAGTTTTGGGGATTTTTTTACCCCAAACTTCGTGATAAATCCTCAAAATTGCAAACCTTGGCGACTTTCAACAGTTTATTCTCCTCCCCCAAACCCGCGCGGCAACCCTATCGAAAAAATCAACGAAAACCTGTCGACGCATATCGGCCCATAGACATATGTCCACAAAAATGTGTCTACAAATATATGTCCACGAAAATGTGTCTACAAATGTATGTCTACAAAAATGTGTCTGCAAATATATGTCCATAACAATATATCTCAAAAATTATGCCGACAGAAAATACCGGAGAGAGCGAAATAGCAATCTAGTGCTAAAAAAATTCTTTATAGAGGACATTTATGGAGGAACGTAATTCTATGAAAAAAAAAAGGAAAGGAAAGGAAAGAAAGGAAGAAACAGTTTTTTTATTATTATTTAAGATTGAAATTAATAACGCATTAGTGCTAGACTATTCCAGCAATTGGTTAACATAAATTCAGGACAATGTAGTGGGGAATTATGAAAAGAAAAACCACCGAAAAAAGAGCGAATTTAAGGCAGTAAAAATATTACAATAAATTGAATGATATAGAGGAAATGCTCTCTGACCTGAGACGGAGGGAAGATTAAATTATGGCGAAGTCTCTGCCTTGTCTCGAAAACCACTTCAGGCTTTTGAAGGTTGAGTCAATAAGTTTGAATCTGGAAAAGTAAACTAACAGAATTCCAGGATATTATTTCAAGGCTCTGTTGAGAGAGAACCTTTGAATAACTGTCACTCTTGCATAGTTAGATCTCAGGTACATGGATATTGGTAAACACATATTATTTGCCAAGTTGTTTATTTGTTTTGTTTGTGTATATTTCGGATTTGTGTGCTTCGCCCGAAGCACACTTATAACTCCACTTCAAAAGGACAACACAAAAGGGGGGGTTGCCTCCGTAGGGGGGGGTGTCTTTCTAAGGGGTCCTAGCCCGTATTTATGCTAAATTTCGGAGAAAATCGTACAAAACTCCGAACGGTTAGGTTCGATCGTCCGCCATCTTGCTGATAGTTAAGTCGAGCGATGGCAACGGCTGCCCTTTTTTCAGCATTGGGAAAGGGTTGCGCCTCAAAGGGTTAAGGGGGTGAAGAATATACATCTTGTATGGTAAAAAATTCCTCATGGGGGGTTGTGCCCCTCTATCCCCCGCCCCTTGGTTACGCCACTGCTTCACGGTAATAAGTGGCAGGTCGGGTATCCTCCAGTTATCAATCCGATGCCTAAATCAATAAAAGTTACATGTAAAAAGGTCTCGAAGTAAATCCTGTTTTAAAAAATTTCTTAAATTAAAGTTTGTGAATTCGCCAATTGAAGAGTTTGCTGTTAAAAGAAGGTAGCTCTGTCCTACGGAAGTTTGGAGCTACATGTACTATCTTGCAGTGAGAAAAAGTACCTTTCGTATGGTACCAACATGAGGTAACCCCCAATCGTTGGTTCTTTTGTTTGTCAAGATATGAAGCTGCCTGTCTTGAAGGGTATCCCAAAACTTACTCAAGATTTTAATTAAATAGCAAACACAGTTTTTTTTCAATTGTATATTTTAAAAATTGAAACATAAAGTACACACGATAGGGTTATGTATGGAATAGCAAATCGGGCAAATGACCTCCACAGCTTTGTTGGCACATACGCTCTCTTTTGTCGAAATTTTGAATGTCCATGACCATTTCGCATAAATGTGGCTGAATTTCGTTGATGCAGCGTTGAATCCTCAGCGCATCCTCCTTCAATGCTCAAGTGGATGCTTGCTTGTAGAGATAGACTTCCAATAACCCCATAGGAAGAAATCCAAAGGTGTTAAATCACGCGATCTTTCTTATTCATTCATTTTTTCTTCAAAATCATCATGAATCAAACTTTCATTATTTTCTTAATGTTGTTCAACAATGAAAACGCGTTGTTCTTTCGTTTAGTGCTGCATTTTTGCTAATTCTAAACTGTCAGCTGTCAAACTGTTTTCTTTCTTTCTTTCTTTCTTCTTTTGGTTAGCAATTTAAATATTGCGTGAATTTTGGGACCCCTATATAAGTTGAATCCCCGAACATTTTTTACAGTTTTCTGAAAACTTGGATAATTGGATGGACCTAACTCCTTTTTCAAGCAAATCGTTCAATTTATATAGAATATCTACATTCTTGTGTGTTATTCAGGGATGATCTACCAACCAGTAAATCGCGATTGGAATAGATGCATTTTAATTATAAATTTTAAGTAATGGTAATTTTCCAATACTTTTTAACGACTGAAGCAGAAAAGTAATAGATTATTTCCCATTAAGATTGCTGTTAAAACAGAGGTTCAGATAATTTAGTCAAAACATTCAGAATGGCGTATTTTGGAACGTTTGGAGATCGCAGCATACGTATAATAGATAGGTATTTCTCATTAAGGTAGCTTTTAAATGCATACTTTGACACTTTAGATTAGACATCAGAGCCACGTATCGGTAGTTACCGAATTCACCCACCCAAGATGATAGATTCGTGAATTTATTATATAGAGCTAAAATAATGTTTTAAACATATGCAATCTCATTTTTAAATGAATGATGCATTATGAGCTAAGATACATTAATATGCAAAATTTCAGCTTAATGGGAAGTTAGGGAAAAATTGATCCCAAGATTTGATCCAAACATACTATGTGTCAGTTAAGGCAGGCGCGTAGCCAGGAAAATTTTTCGGGGGGGGGGGGGGGATATGAACTTATATGTGCATAAATAGACGGAATTTCATCGCTAATCCAAACATTTCGGCTACGCTCCTGAAAATAGTTTAAAAAAGAATTATCCATCTACTCATATAGAATATCTTGCTCTAATCTTGAATATGCCACAGTTTTATAGTCGAAGTGTTTGGCATGATTTTTATTTCTTAAAATTACGAAGTTTGTGAGCTTACGCCTCACTCCCTCGCGAAGACTGTTTGTTCGATCTAGCATATTAAAGCAAAGAATAAGCAATTGCCTCACCTTGGCAGAGTGGTTAAGTCACTCGAAATGGTAGATGAGCCGCACGTAGTAGCTGTGCCGCACAGCCAGATGTGTCAAAAAAGGGGTCTCTAGATCTGTGGCACGCGATGAGCGTTTCGATCGTCCGCCAACTTGCTGGTAGTTAAGTCGAGCGATGGCAACGGCTGCCCTTTTTTCAGCATTGGACAATCTATCCAGCTGTTCTCTCATTCTTCCATTTTTCAGCAGATGTCAGTGCTATTAAAAAGAATCGTGACCATTTTTTTACGGGAAATGACGTGCTAAAAAGTAAAGGATTCTCGTGGAGCTATGTCACCAGCAACTATTTTTATCGAAATCAAATCTATTCTTCGTGACCGGCAACGGTCAAAACGTCAGAGTTTGGTGTTCCCAGAGCAAGAACACTGCGCGTTAAAGGGTTAACACGCACACGTATACATATGTGAGTTGCAGTAGTCGTAACCCCCCTCCCCATGAAAAATTTCTGGCTACTCCATTGCCGTGAAGTAATAAACTATCATGAATACCAAAGTACTACTGTGTACATGCGGTGTGCGTGAAAGCTAAATCTGTGATTCTGAATGCCCTTTTGGCTGTCTCGTATAAATTTCATGTCCAACGCGGACCTAAATTCAGAAGTCTCTTACGTTCTGATGTGGATCCGAATTGCAGTGGGACACTTATAGCAAGGTTTAAATGGGGTCGTAGGTCAATTCAATGATTAATAGGTAAGCTCTTGTCCGTAGCTGTATGAAAGTATCATGCAAGGAATAAATATGTATGATTTTGTTTGTATTTTAACGTCTATTCGTGGGAAAATTCCAAAATAAGGCAGACAATATATCACAATGTAGAAATTTCGTCATTATCAATTTTTAACATCATGCATGCATGGAAATAAAAAGGATTAATGTGCAGAACTTGCTTTTATTTTATAGTTTTTTAGGAAGTATATAAATTTCTATTATTTTGAAAAGTTTGAAATATGAATTTAAATCAATAACTTCTGTGGCAGTCTATGCATATTTACAACTCTTGGGCAGGAGCGGACACAAATGAAATATATAAACGTTCATCAACTTAATTAGAAAGTGTAAATATTATGAATCTGAATTTGGTAACACTTGTCTAATGCCATATGTAATCTACATAAAACTCTGATTTCGTGAATATTCAATATTTACATTTTTTAAAAATTATATACTGATCATTTCAACCCTCTAATATATCAAAAATAACTCCATAATAATTAATTACTTTTTAATTTATATTCCTAAAAATAAAACAATGTGGGGTGTATGTTTAAGTGTCCTAACATTTTCATAACCTTAAAATTAGTTTGTTGTTGTTGTTGTTGTTTTTTTACCGCATTCGAAAAACATCTTGGTGCAAATATCTATAAAATAAAATATTAATCAAACGAAATAAAGTACTCAAACGACTTTCTGCGAATTTTATTTTCTAAATATTGAAAATTGTATATCAGGGGACTGGCCCTCCTGGTTGGGGGTTGGGCGTAGGGCTAACGACCCTACCCTGTAAAAAAAATCTTGTTACGAAATCTAAAGAAGTAAATACCGGACTGCCCTTTACGAACTTTGACTTGGAAACGATCAATGGACCTAAGATTTGGATTCTGGAATATACGCACGCTTTATCAGAGTAAAAATCTACAATTGCTGATTGAGCAGATGGACTCTTATAGATTGGATTTATTAGCAATCCAAGAAGTACAATGGACTGGCAGTGGAGTTTTGCAGAAGAAAAGACATACTCCTTTTTACAGCTGTCATAAAACAAAACATTTATATGGAACTGGATTTACACTGAGCAAAAATATCAGTCATTTGGTCATGGATTTTCGATCCATTTCACCTAGATTATGTTTACTACGACTAAGAGGAAGGTTTGCTAATTATACTATTATTAATGTGTATGCACCAACTGAGGAGAAAGATGATGATGAAAAGGATTCTTTTTATGATGAGCTAGATCATCTTTTGAGTTCTTGTCCTAGGCATGATGTAAAAATCATTATGGATGATTTTAATGCCAAAGTTAGTGGTGAGGAGGAATTTAGATCAGTTATAGGAAGGCACAGCTTGCAAGCCGATTCAAATGATAATGGTAACAGACTTATCAGTTTTGCTGCCTCTCACAATATGGTGTTTGGAAGCACAATGTTTCAGCGTAAGGATATTCATAAAATAACATGGAGATCTCCAGATGGACACTATAACAACCAGACTGACCATGTAGTGATTGACTCTAGACACTTTTCGAACTGCTAGATGTGAGAACTTATAGAGGAGCTAATGTAGATTCTGATCAGTATTTGATGATCTGCAAATTTAGGGGAAGAATTTCTTTAGCTAGAAATACAAAAAAGAATGTCCCTGTAAAACTTAATTGTGGGAAGCTAAGAGATCCTAAAATCCACAAAGACTATCAAAATCAACTGTCAAATGAACTAAAAGAGAAAATAACTACAGATGAGCTGAATGAAAAATGGCAATTTATTAAGAATTCTATACTATCAGTAGCTAACACACTGATCGGCAAAGAAAAGAGGTCAAAAAGAGCTGATTGGTTTGATGATGAGTGTAGAATTGCTAATGAAAATAAAAATAGAGTATATAAAACTATGCTAAGTAAGAAATTTACAAGAAGAGCTATTGATGATTATAAAAATGCACGTAAAGAGGAGAAGAGAATACTAAAAAGAAAAAAAGAGAATTTACAGAGAGAACCAACTTAACGAAGTCGAACGCCTTCGGTCCAGCCATGAAAGCAAAGCCTTCTTTCGGGCCATTAATGAGGGGCGCAGGGACTTTAAACCTCGGATAACTCTTTGTAAGAATATAGATGGAACTATTGTTAATGAAAGAGATAAAATTTTAAATAGATGGGTTGAGCATTTCAACAAGTTGCTTAACTCTGATGTGTCAAATAATTTTGATTTTACACTTGAAGAGGCTGGGAGTCAGTTTTTTGATTTTCCAACCATTGGGGAGACTCAAGCGGCTATTGATAAACTGAAAAATAATAAAGCAGCAGGACCAGATGCTATTCCCGCTGAACTAATAAAATGTGGTGGAAAAGACGTGACAAAATATATCTGGGAAATTATACGATCTATTTGGGAAAAAGAAGTTCTGCCTTCTGAATGGAAATTAAGTATTTTATGTCCAATACATAAAAAGGGGGAAGTATTGTACTGTGAGAATTACAGAGGTATAAGTTTATTGCGTGTTGCTTATAAGATTTTCTCTAATATTTTATTTAATCGCCTTTCTCCTATTATGGAAACTGTTGTCGGTGATTATCAGTGTGGTTTCAGGAGAGGACGATGGACGGTTGATCAGATCTTTACTTTGAGACAAACTCTGGAAAAGTGTAAAGAGTACGGGATCGAAACCCACCATTTGTTTGTGGACTTCAGGGCGGCTTATGATAGCATTGATCGAGCTGGTTTACTAAAAGCCCTAATGGAATTTAATGTTCCAATAAAGTTAATTAAGCTTGTGAAGCTCACTCTTTCAGAGACATTCTCTGTGGTGCGAGTGCAGGGAGAGTTGTCTACAACTTTTGAGATCTGCAATGGAGTAAGACAGGGGATGCACTTGCATGCCTCCTTTTTAATTTCGCATTGGAGAAAGTCATAAGAGATGCTGGTATTAGTACAAGAGGTACTATATTTAATAAATCAGTACATATTCTTGCATATGATGATGTAGATGTAATTTCAAGATCTGCTGCTGAGTTAGGAAAGGCCTTTATGGCATTGGAGAAGGCGGCTGGGAAATTGAAGCTTAGAGTAAATGTAGAGAAAACAAAATATATGTACTGTGGGAAAAAAGAAAACCCACCTAATTTTTTGAGATTGGCCATTTAAATTTGAATCCGTGAAAAATTTCACCTATTTGGGTTCTGAGATCAACAATCAAAATGATATTAAAATGAAATCAGAAAAAGGATTATTGCCGAAAATCGCTGTTTCTTTGGTTTAAGACCTTTTTAAAATCCCATCTAATAAAGAGAAGAACAAAAATTCTGTTGCACAAGGTGTTAATAAAATCAGTTTTAACCTATGCCTCAGAAACATGGACTTTAACGACGACGGAGGAAAAAGCACTCTAGCAATCTTCGAAAGAAAAATTCTAAGAACTATTTTTGGTGCTGTTTTAGAAAATAATACTTGGAGGAAAAGATATAGCTTTGAAATCTGTAAAATGTATAAAGATGACGACATTATTAAATACATAAAACTGAATAGAATGAGATGGGCAGGTCACCTTCTGAGAATGAAAGCTGTGAGAACTGCCCTTAAGGTCTTCGATGCCACTCCTTTTTGTAAAAGACCTAGAGGAAGACCTAAGGAAAGATGGAGGGACAGCCTGGATGAGGATTTTGCCAAACTGAAAATAAGAAACTGGAGGTCCATTGCAGGGAAGAGGGTGGAATGGGAAAGACTTCTGAAGAAGGCCAGGGCCCACAAGGGGCTGTCGTGCCAATGTTGATGATGAAATATTGAAAATTACAAACATTAACAAACATTTTGCGAATTAGATACACATTAGTAGTTATATATAGTACGTAGATATCAGAGACGTAGATAGTGGGTGTACCACAAGGCCCCAGACAACTCCCGAAATTTGGATTTTTGTTGATTGAATATCAGTAATCAAACTTTTTGGGCAAAAAATTCTATCTTTTCCACCATTTGAGCCCTCCCCGAAATTTTTTCTGTCTACATGCCTGATAAGTATATATTTACATACATGCATCATCCTACTATATAGTTACGCTGATCACTGACTCACTGATTTATTATCGCAATTCCCGTTCAGCCACTCCTAAACAGAACTTTTACCGTAATTAATCCAAAAAGATTAAAAAGTTATTGTCTAAAAACGTAATAAAATTTACACCGTTGGTGCGATCGGCTTGAAAATTTTCATAATTATGTAAAAAAATATAGAAAACAATCTGCGCTATTTTAAAAATTTGAAAATCCACTCGTTCCCTATTTTTAAGCGATTTTTCGCTATTATCAGCTCCATTTTTCTCCATTTTTCTCTACGAGAGTAAAAAAAGTTTATTATTTACGTGACAAAATTAGCTGTAGCACTTGACATTGACGCCCTATTGTTGTCCACGGTTAACAGGCTTTGAAAGAAAGATTGCGGGATTCCAATTCGTTTACAATAGTTTTTCTAGATTACGCAACTTCTCTTTTTTTCACAAATAAAATGATTTCCTCTGCATGAAACATTAAGTTAATTATGATCTATCATATAATTAGTTAATTATGATCTATCATATAAGAAGATCTGTTCCCACAAAACGAAATCTTTCGAAAGCGAAAAATAATCATTTCCGCGCCTTTTCAGAAGGTAATGTAATTAGTAAAAATTGGATATAAAGCTATTTATTTTAAGTGGACAACGGTTAAATATATTGAGTGTTGGCATAATTTTGTCAAATGTTTTTCTAACACCCATTCTAATTATCTCACAACGGTCTTCTAGTTTATACATAATTATAAATAGTACGTATCATATTTTCTTTTCTAAAAGTATCAAGTCTCTTAAAAACAAATTTTTATATAAAAACTGCGATATTCTACAAAGTCACAGTAAATATGTATTGTTAATTTAAATATCATGTGGCATTTATCATCATATCGCAACATATACAAAAGTTCACTAGTTTTCTTAATTCTTGGAGATATTATAATTGTGATATCATAATTAATTATTAATGTACTCATTAGTTAAGTATGAAAATCCAAAATTTGTTATCATCTTGTGTTCACCTTGTAAGAATTATTATTTATTGATTGATAAAAGAAATTCCCCTCGTTCTTTTAACGACATAAATCTGCTTTTGACTTTGCTATTCAATCTCAATAAACGATCCAAATAATATTGAATTAGTTTTAGCCCAGATACTTATATATAGAACTATCTTTTTCTCTCCTAATTATATAACGAAGGAAGTCATATTAGATCGTGTAGGAAAATAAGAACCACAGCACTCTTGGATGACATGAACATTTTCTGAAGTCAAGTTGATAATCTATTGTTGCAGTTAGTCACGCGGGCTGCTGTTTAAATATTGACATACACGGCTAAATTGATGCACGTGCTTGATACGATGTTTTGGGCAAATTGACTCCATTTAAGGATGTGCCTGCGTGGGTCACTTCTTTGCAGCGTAAAAAAGTTTGTTTCCAGGAAGATTTTTTACTTCTTGAATACCCGTACTCTTTCACAGGGCTGCCCTTACAAATACTGTCCGACTTATTCGCCATTTTGACACCCACTCACCAACGAAGTTGGTGTTTTACATAATTTTTAAACTAGCGACGATTGTTTTCTATACTTTTTTACATAATTATGAAAATTTTCAAGCCGATCGCACCAACAACGGTGTAAATTTTATTACATTTTTAGACAATAACTTTTTTATCTTTTTGGATTAATTACGGTAAAAGTTCTGTTTAGGAGTGGTTGAACGGGAATTGCTACAATGAATCAGTGAGTGCTTATGAAGTGCTTATGATTTCGGTTCGTATGTCCACGGCCGAGCTAGAAAAGCGCATCTAGCTCGGCCGTACTCTGTATCTGTCTGTCATTTTCCTAACTGTTATGAATAGTACCAATTGTTGCAAAAATTAAACATGTTTTTAATATGTATACTGTCCCATCCAGCCTGTTAAAAATAGTGTTTATGAACAATACTTTTAATTAAACTTCGATTGAAGTGATAAAGAAAATACTTTATTGTTTATGCTTTATTTGCTTTAAACACGTTACTTAAATATTTTACGCAGAAATGCCCTTTCTTGTTCGTTGCTTCCGACTTGGATCTTTGAAAGAACATTTTAGCTTAGCTTTGCGCCACAGAATAAGCTTCAGCGGAGCATTCAAAGGTCCATGCAAACGATGAGCATGAAAACTTTTAAAACTGGAAATAATGAAAAATTATTTACTATCCTAAGTGCAGAGTTGAACTCAGCTAATCACCAAAGCTGGGTCACTTTTCTTTCCTGTCAGATGATCTCTGCAACTTGAGAAATGTTATCTCATCAAAAATTGTCTAACATTACAATTCGGGATTTCATTAAAAAATATGTCCTCAGTTTTCTATTCACTGACTTCCCAAATTTTATGGCTATACACTTTCACTTTTGTTAATTAAAATCACTGAAACAGATTTCACTTTCATTGCATGTATGTCATACAAAATTTTTCAACTTTAAGGCTTGGAAATAGTGTTTAAAGTTGATTTTCGATTGATTATAGTTGTTCCTATCAAATTAGTGTGTAGAAATAATCTTTAGTTAAAAATTTTCAATTCAGTTGAAAAAACATTACGTTCGTATTACGCTAGGCAGGCAGGCAATCATTGATTACAATCGAGATCGAAAACGAGTGATTGTCCATCTCTCGTTCGACGTTGGGATGCGTCTTTGACCGCAAAACATCGATACTTCAAGTTATCGATGATTCATTATTGAAATATCGATGTTAGAAATACATTGGCCAAAGACACCGATGTTTAACAGCAAGGAAAAAAAAACTAAAAAGTGTATTTTTAATGAAAAATATTTGCTTGACTTATTTCCTGTGTGTGTATGCTCTTTTTCAGTACAGTATTTTAAGCAAACATATTTTATTGAAAAGCTATTCAATGCATAATTGCCTTTGTATAAAAAGAATATGCGAACTTTGTATAAATGCAAAAATCTATAATTGAATCTTGGTTACAATAAGTAAATATTTACAAATATTACAAAACATGAAGAAAATAATTCTGCGAAGTGAGTATTGGCTAAGGAGCCAAAAGTTGTCGACCGTCAGGTCGTGCGGTTGTAATGCGTATGTCAAGTGTCTATAAAGTTCAGATTGTCTGTGAGTCCAAGTGACTGGAGCGCCACTCAAAGGGCGTCACTGGGTGCGTATGTGCGGGAACATATACTCCCACCCTATCAGGGCCTTAGTCCTTATATAAAGGAAGAGGTGAGAGCTTTGCGATAGTACGCTTCAGAACACTGTTTTTGGTCTGTACTGAGGCAACTCGCACAAGACCATCGTTGTCTGGATGCGTCTCAATGACACGTCCGAGCTGCCAAATGCCAGGAGGAACCCCATCTTCGTGAATTAAGACGATGTCGTCCTTCTTGATGTTTGGTTGTGGAGTCTGTCATTTTTTACGTTCTTGGAGGGAGCTAATGAAATCTCTCCTCCACCGCTTCCAGAAGCCTCGCTTGAGGTTCTGCAGGAGCTGCCATCGGTTAGTTGTTGTAATAGATGGATGATTGTCTGGGGGAGAAAAGAGAGTGTACCCTGAAAGGAAATGAGAAGGGGTGAGTACATCGATACAGTCAGGATCAGAATTTTTTACGTGGGTAAGAGGACGCGTGTTAAGCAATGCTTCTATTTGGCAAAGTAAAGTAGACAGTTCTTCGTAGGTCAGGAGTGTTTCGCCCATAACTCGTTTGAGATGAAATTTCACACTACGAATTCCTGCTTCCCAAATACCGCCAAAGTGAGGTGAGGCAGGCGGTATGAAGTGCCATTCTATAGATGAGCTTGAAAGATAATGAGCAGTCACTTCATTTTCTGGCAAAGAAAGCCAAAACTGCTGTACTTCGTTCAGTTTTCGTCGAGCACCTACGAAATTTGTAGCATTATCACTATAAATGTGACGTGGAGCACCTCGACGAGCACTAAAACGACGAAGAGCTGCTATGAACGCGTCAGCTGTGAAGTCACTGACAGCTTCAATGTGTACTGCTTTTGTGGATAAGCATATGAAGAAGGCTATGTAACCCTTTGTAGTCTTTGAGCCACGACCTGGACTGAATTTCAACGGTATTGGTCCGTCGTAATCAGTTCCACAGTAGAAAAAGTGTCTCTCGAGAGTTACTCGACACTTGGGTAAGTTACCCATTAGTTGGGTTTTGGTGGAGGCCTTAAATCTGTGGCACTTCAGGCATTTATTAATGTGCTTGTTTATGAGTCTCCTACCACCAATGATCCAATAAGATTGTCGGATGATATGAGCTAATAAGGTAGGACCGGCATGCAGATAAGCTACATGACGTTCTTTGAACAGCAGTTAACTGAATTTGTGTTCATGGCAAAATGATGGGATGTTTTTTATTAAATTGCAACTCAGAGTTCTGCAATCGACCTCCCACCCGTAAGAGACCGGTTTCGTCCAAAAATGGGTGAAGAGAGCGCAATTTGCTTTTGTTTGAGAGGGATTCTTGATCTTTGATGCGTTTTATGTCGTCAAAAAAATGACTATTCCGAATCGATCGAATGATTGTTTCTTCGGCAAACTTGATTTCTGGAAATGTGAGAGGATTGGAGTGTATTGCCAAGTTTTTGTCTGGATCTTTGCTATTTTCAACAGATATTTTGCAGTTTTTTATGAATCTCTGGCAGAATGTTAAAATGCGAATTATTCTAGATAACAAGGAGAATTTTCGAAATAAATTATCAATTAAATCATTTGATGTACTAATATGAAGATTGGATCAGATCTTTGTTCTGTTTTTACAACGTCATCTATCTCTTTATTGTTTACTTCACTCTTAGGCCAATTAGTTTCGTCTAGTCGAAGCCATTGTGGACCACTGAACCACAAATTGCAATTTGGAAGATATTTCGGATCAATACCGCGGGATGCGATATCTGCGAGATTTTCCTTTGTAGGTACATGTCTCCAATGTTTAATGGGAAGAACGTCCAAAATTTGGGAAGTCCTGTTAGCTACGAAAGTTTTCCACTTACGTGGATGAGCCGATAACCACGAAAAGCAACCTTGGAATCAGTCCACGCGAAAACCGAAACGTTGTTGTCTTTGAGCGTGTTTAATACTGACACAAATAGTTTTGATAGTAAATGGGCTGCACAGAGCTCGAACTTTGGAATGGATATCTGCTTGATGGGAGCAACTTTTGTTTTTGCGACTAGAAGTGTAGCTTTAGTAACTCCATCGTATGTTTGTCGACAGTAGATTACTGCCACGAAAGCAAGAGATGACGCATCGGCAAAGCCGTGGAGTTGTACTTCGGAATCTGATGCCAGAGTGACACAGATCTAGGAATGGAGATGTGATTGATTTCATTGAATGCTTCCTGAAATTTGTACCAATCATCAATTAGATGCTGCGGAATAGTTGTATCCCAATCTCCTTTGGTGAGCCATAATTTCTGATAGAATATTTTAATCGAAACAGTGCAAGGAGAAAGTAACCCCAAAGGGTCAAATATGCGTGCGGATTCCGATAATATTCGTCGTTTTGTTATAGGCGGTGTAAGTGCTAATGTTGCCTTAAAAACAAAAGTATCAGTGCTTGGATTCCAAAATAACCCTAAAACCTTCGAACTGACGTTAGAATCAGGAGTTATTTCAAAGTTTGCATTGTTGGAAGATTGACCTTGAAATTCGGCAAGGAATTCTGGTGAATTTGAATTCCATTTTCTAAGGTTGAATCCGTGTGATTCAAGAAGAGAAGCAATTTTTTTGCACGTGGATATTGCTTCTTGTGTTGTGTGGGATCCCGCTAAAAGGTCATCCATGTATATGTTTTCTTGTAAAATTCGAGAAATGTTGGGATCTTCTGTGTAATCAAGAGCGATTTGTTTGATACAACGAGTGGCTAAAAAAGATGCTGGTGCTAAACCGTAAGTTACAGTTTTTAATTTGTAAGTGCGCATTTCATCTGTAGAATTGTACCTCCATAAAATTTGCTGATAATTTTGGTCTTCTTCTGATACTAAAATGTGCCTGTACATTTTTTCCACGTCAGCGGTGAAAACTATTTCGGGAAATATAAAATTTATTAGAATATCAAAAATATCCCGTTGTATTTTAGGACCGACCCCTAAGATTGAATTCAAAGATAAACCGCTCGAGGTTTTGCACGAACCGTCAAATACTACCCTTAGCTTGGTAGTAGTACTGGATGGTTTGTTTACTGCGTGATGCAGGAGAAAGTAATGTTGTAATTCGAAATTATCGCATGCATTGTCATTTAGCTCCATGTGACCCAAAAGTTGATATTCACGCATGAAATCTTTGTATTGAGTTTCAAACTCTGGTTTATCTTTAAATTTTCTTTCCATTGCAAGAAGTCGAGAAATTGCTGCTGGCTTTGAACTGCCAAGCTCCGATTTAGATTTATAAAACGGTAGTTTTACGACAAACCGATTTTGTGTATTTGTTGTATATGTCTGTTGAAAATGTGTTTCCACAAATTCTTCTTCCGGTGTGAGCATTTTATTTTTGGACTGAGGAATATCCTCCAGCTCCCAAAATCTTCTAAGTTCTTTGTCAATATTTATTTCGTAGATGTGGAGACTAGATACTGAATCAGTTTGCGTGTATTCGCTAGGCAATTTTCCCGAAACCATAAACCCGAAGATTGAATTCTGTGCGATCAGATTACCTTGAACACAATTTACTTGACCGGGAAGCAACAGAGAAAAAAACACATCTGATCCCAAAATACAATCAATTCTGTTTGGAATATTGAATGTAGTGTCTGCTAACTGAATGTTTTTAAAATGCAATAAATGCTCTTCATTTATTTTCGAGCTCGGTAATGGAGCTGTCAATTTATCTAAAATATATGCGTCCACTCGCATCTTGACCTGCGAGTCATATGGAGAAAATAATTCCATGTTTACACATACTTTTGTGACCGAAATATTCCGGTCAGCTAGACCTTTTACTGGAAATCTAGCGTTTTTCCTCGCGATTCCTAATGAGTTAACTACACTCTCTGTGATAAAGGATGATTCACTGCCGGAATCGCATAAGACTCGAAGTTTATGGGCCTGGCCCGATGAATCATTTATTAATACGCAGGCTGTTGGTAGGAGCGAAGATTCTTTTCGATCCGTATTAATGAGTGAGTTATTTGCTTGTAGTATGTTTTGACTAGCCGCTTCTTCAGCTGGGCTGACGCCAGAAGCTGATGATGGCTGAGAGGCCTTTAAAGGGGTTGAAACTGAAGTGCGGAATGTTTGGAAATTCTCGTGTAAGCTTGAGTGATGTTTTTTATCACAGTAATGACATAAATACGGGGATTGGCAGGAGGAATTAGCATGTTTATCAGACAAGCAGTTGGTACATAACTTATTTTTGCGTACGAATTGATTGCGTTCTTTGATCGTCATTTCTTTAAATTTGCTACATTTAAAGAGCAAGTGAAAGGGCATTTTTTTACACAACAAACATTTCGCTGCGTGATACACTGGTTTTGAAGCGTTAACCTTTGGGTTTTTATTTTGTGACTCATTATCACAGTACAATTCTAGAGAAGTGCATTTATCGTTAATAAATTCAATGAATTCTTCGAATGTGGGAAAATCGTTGTTAACTGTATGTCGTGCCCATTCTTCGCGAGTTTTTGGGTCAACTTTCTGTAATAATATATAAATGAGCCAAATGTCTCTAGAATTAGCTTGTGTGTCTATTGATTTAAGCCCGCGAATTACCTCGTCGGAAACATCGGCAAGGCTTCGCAGATTAATAGCATTTGCCTGATTGAAAGCTGGTTGATCAAAAAATGTTTGAACTAAAGAAGAAATTTTTTGTTTTTTCCGATCGTATCTATTCAAAAGCTTATCCCAGGCTTCTTTGTAACTAGCCTCGGAAATTGGAATGTGTTTGATTATAGCTGCAGGTTCGTCAAGTAATAGGCCTCTTAAATATGAAAATTTCTGAATGGTTGATAAACTATCATTATTATGAACTAATGATGTATATAAATCTTTAAATGAAGGCCAGTCTTTGTAATTGCCATTAAATGACTGAATATTCACTCTCGGTAGTTTAAAATTGTTGATTTGGCCGTTAGTATTAGAATTACTAGATGCAAAATTTGTAGTACTGATATTATTAATGCATAATTTTTCAAGAGCGTCTTGTAGTTTGGCTTTGGTTTCGTAATATTTATCTTCAAATTCTTCCATTTCTGATTGTTCTAGAGGAAGATTTGCGTCCGCTTTGTCAAAATCATTATATATTGATTCAAGTTTTTCGATCTTGTTGTTAAGATCATTTTTTTTTTTTTTAATGTCTGATTTTCATTGTTGATGTAATTGTAAATGCGGGTCAGAGCTCCTTTCGCTCTGCCTCGGAGAATAACTGCGTTTTTTTCGGCATCTTCCGCTGAATTTATTGTTTTGTTTTTGTCATCCATTACGCGTGTAAGGGAAAGAATGTGAAATTACTTGCGATCAAAACCAAAGACAAACTATTGCAAAAGGAAAGAGTACTTATCTTTTTTCCAGTCCGTTCATCCGTTAATCTCGCCGGTGCCTCCAGAAAATGTTGCGTCGTTGCTTAGTGGTGTGTTTTATAAATAAAAAGAATATGCGAACTTTGTATAAATGCAAAAATCTATAATTGAATCTTGGTTACAATAAGTAAATATTTACAAATATTACAAAACATGAAGAAAATAATTCTGCGAAGTGAGTATTGGCTAAGGAGCCAAAAGTTGTCGACCGTCAGGTCGTGCGGTTGTAATGCGTATGTCAAGCAGGGTTGCCAGATTAAAATTTATGAAAATAGCCAAATCGCTTCTGAAAATTAGCCAAAAATAGCCAAACCGGCGATTGCAGCGCCATCTTTTGGATTTTCAATTAAACTTAGCAGAATTTGAAAGTGTAATAGAGTAAGCACATGTTTTCTTACATACGGGGGGCGACATTATCTCAAAATCTTTTTAAAAATTTGTTTAAAACTAAATCAAAGAGAAACTTCCATTTTCTGCTCTTGAATTCCGTGCATGTTCAGCCGTCAAAGAAAAACAAAATCGGTATGGGCAAATGAAAAAAATAGGTACCTAATAATTTAATGAACAATCCCTCATACTGTTGTTCATTAAATACGAATGGACTGAGGAATTCTTTTTACATCAGTAACATAGACAGGATTTTATTTTGAAGTTGGGGATCTGCAGCCCCTCCCTGTGGCGTAGCCAAGAGGGGTCCAGGGGGTCAGCTCCCACCCAGGCCCTGATTATCGCAGGGGCAAGAGGAGCATATGCCCCAGGCCCCCAATTTTGAGGGGCCCCTAAATTATTACAGTATGTGAATTTAGTTTAAGGGTTTTTTTCCAATGCAGTAAATGCTTAATTTTTTACACTTATGAGTTTACAAATTACAATAAACTTTTTTTTTTCTTAATTTCCCCCCTCTCGATAGAAAAAGTATCACAGCTCTGCAAAAAGTAGTAGTAACAAGGATGGCTGCTAGATTTTAAGTGATTATGCTGTAAGTTGCAGGACCCACTGAAGTTTTTTATGTGGCTATCCAGCGAGAATGGGGCACCCAGAAATAGAAATTTGCCAATTATGATTATTAATATAATGAAAAAGTCAGGCTTTAGTTGCATTTTTTAAGTCTTCATTTTTAATACAGCTTATTTCATAATGTTGATGTTTCATATAAAATAATGTTTATAAGCATTCTCATTAATCTAATATTAGTGTACTTCATGTTGGATACATTTAATCATGACAAAGATTCATATGCGAACACAGGAAAAATACATAAAGTAGTTGTCAGAGACAGTAAGAACATGTAGGGGGCTGCCATTCAGACTTCTGCCCCAGGCCCGGTTTGTCATAATCGGGCCCTGCTCCCACCCGAAACTAGAGAGAATAGGGGTCGATGCATATAAAAATTGGGTCCTTTTTGCAATCCCTTCACAAATCGATGCAATCGATTAAAACGGACCTTCATTGGCATTTTACCCTACATTTTAATGTGTTTAATCAATTATTTTAACAGCAAACAAAAAAAACTGACTTTCATTACAAAATGGTATGAAAATTCACAAAAATAAGTGTTGAAATCACAAATAAGTATTGAATTCACAAAAATGGGACCCTAGAAAAAATTCCTGGATCGACCCCTGGAGACAGTCACGGATAAAGGCAGTTTTTCACTTATTTTATTGTAATTGTAATGGATACATAGATGAGAAAATTTCGGACCCCCTCCCCCGAAAAGAAATCCTGGCTACGCCACTGGCCCCTCCCCCAAAATTTGACCCCTCTCTTTTTTGGTGAACTCAATTAACTTATTGTTCTCGAATACTCTTACTTGGTTTAGCAAGTAGACCGGGAAGTCTATTTGCGTTCATCACTTCCTTGCATCCCGCTACAATATTATCACCAAAGCTATCCCCGTCCTTTCCTAAGCCCTGACTGAATTTTCCTTCCTGCTAAGGCTCAAAAAGTTAGACAATTTCTTCAAAAAACTTACCGAGTGTCAAATGTGCTTAAAAAGAAAAAAGGTCCAAATTAGTTAATATTGGCCAGTTTCTAGCAACCGCAATAAAAATAGCCAAGAATTAGCCCAAATCAGGTTGGCTATTTTCTTCAAAAATTTTTTAGCCAAGTGTGATCAAAAATAGCCAAATTGGCTAATATTAGCCAAATCTGGCAACCGTGATGTCAAGTGTCTATAAAGTTCAGATTGTCTGTGAGTCCAAGTGACTGGAGCGCCACTCAAAGGGCGTCACTGGGTGCGTATGTGCGGGAACAGCCCCCAGACTCGCTACGCTCGCTACGCTCGCTTTTCGTATGAGGCATTCGGCCCCTAATCAGGCTTATTCGTAAAAAAGACATAATTTCAACAGACAAAACCCGAAGATTGGATCAGATAGAATGTTACTGAGTTACGCATTGCTTGGTTCTTGCATGTTCATTGGTACATAAAAATTTAAACTTCACGCTACAGTAGACCCCCTCCCCCTCATAACACGGAAGATATTTTGTTATGGGAATCCGTGTTGTACGGATCCTGATCTATACTACACCTGGAGTGCGGACTCCGCTTATAATCGCTGGAAAAATTATTTGCACTCTTCAGAAACACAATGATTTTCAATGTTGCCATTCAAAAGTTATATTAATTAGGAGCTAAAGCATAATAAAATCAGAACATCTGTTTCAGCTGTATTTTTAATAGTGTAAAACCTATTGGACACCTTGCGAATTTGCCACCCATGGCGATTTTTCATTATTTGGCGACTTGCGTACATGTAAAGTTAATAAAAGCTACGGAACAGATTGTATAGCTTGCCACCAATGGCGACTTTTCATTATTTGGCGATTTACACATGCTCACAACCTATAATACTGTTCATGTAAGGTTACCGGAAAACCGTTATCCATATTTTCATTTACATAATCGTTTGCAGATTGGCGTACTTAGCACCACGAATTATAACATCTCGTCGCGCTAGCAAAATATCCAAAGTGTACTGTAACTGCTATAATGGCATAGTTAACGCCGCCAAATATTTCTACTGGTAGCAAATAATCCAGCTGGACGAGAACCGGCTTTAAAATAATCTGCATTTTAATTATTTTTCATTTTCAAGATATTAGTTATTCTGTTTTGGAAAAACGAATAATCGCTAATTCTAAACTCCTGTTGTCTAAGCGAACTTACTATTTGAAAATTGTCAACTTTGTGTAACACATTTTGAGTTAATTATTTAATATAGTTTTTATTTTGGCTTAAAATGGGCGTAATTCTAACTCATGTTTGTAAATTTCACGCGATTCTAGATACTTGGAAACGCTTTGTTGCAAAGGAATGAATGATTTTATGCCAAATCTGGCAACCATTATGTTTATTTCTTCAGTTTTTTATTAATATCTTCTAAAATAATTCGATTTTCGAAATTTAAGTCAGTTTAGCAGGTTCCTCGGAATTTTCCGAATCTGTGGGCACCTTAGTCGAAACTCAAATCCCCACGGTTTAGGAGGAGATACGCTGACAAGCTTTTGACAGCGGCGGCGACAGCGGCCTTTACTTTTTTTTAGAATAGAGAGAAACATGTTTACCTTAATCTTTTGACTTTCGTCCTCTGCGGCTGCTATTTCTTTGCGAAAATTGTGTGAATTTCGAACCAACCAAACAATAGTGAAATTTCACAATTTTTTAATTGTATGAAGCCCAATTTACAGAAAACCGAAAGTTGATTTTATTACCCAGTGGATATTGAACGGTATATAAAACATGATTTAATGTGGCAATTTACATGCAATAAAATGTCAATAAATATAGAACATTTTTTTCTAACCTATATTGATGTTTAGAAGCAAAAAAAAAGGCAGATATATGCCAAACTTCGTAACCTTTCAGCCTAGGGTGTTTTAATACTCTAAAATCTACAATGTAGAGGATAGATTTATGTTAATACACACTGATTATTCCTGCCAACTTAACCCTTTAACGCGCAGTGTTCCAGCTCTGGGAGCACCCAGCACTGACGCTTTGACCTGTTGCCAGTCACGAAGAATAGATTTGATTTCTATAAAAATAGTTGCGGGTAACATAGCTCCACGAGAATCCTTTACTTTTTAGCACGTCATTTCCCGTAAAAAAAATTGTCACGATTATTTTTAACAGCACTGACATCTGCTGAAAAATGGAAGAATGCGAGAACAGCTGGATAGATTGCCCAAGGCTGAAAAAAGGGCAGCCGTTGCCATCGCTCGACTTAACTACCAGCAAGATGGCGGACGATCGAAACGTTCATCGCGTGCCACAGATCTAAAGACCCTTGATCTGTGGCACGCGATGAACGTTTCGATCGTCCGCCATCTTGCTGGTAGTTAAGTCAAGCCATGGCAACGGCTGCCCTTTTTTCAGCATTGGGAAAGGGTTGCGCCTCAAAGGGTTAAAAAATTATCATACTTGAGGTATTTATCGATTTAGCGCAGGTACCTTCTGCAACATTTCCCTATTCTGAATATAAGTAAAAGGTTTTTTTTTTTCATTTATTATGTTTAGAAAGGAACAGAAAACCCTTTTTCGACGCAGCTGGCTGTACTCGCGCACAGCCAGCTGTCGTCAAAAAAGAGTCTCTAGATCTGTGGCACGCGATGAACGTTTTGATCGTCCGCCATCTTGCTGGTAGTTAAGTCAAGCCATGGTACCGGCTGCCCTTTTTTCAGCATTGGGAAAGGGTTGCGCCTCAAAGGATTAAAAAATTTTCATTCAATACAAAACCTAAAATATCAATTACTAAGAAACAAGACCTTCTGGAATTAATACAGAAAAATCATATTCCAAAATTTTATAAGCCTGTCTATGAGCAATTGTAATCTTTGAGTCATGCCGGTATTAAGCTATTTTTCCGGATATATTTTCCAGAGAACCTTTACTCTACCCGAAAATTTCAAGTTCTCATTAATAAGCGCATTTAAAATTTTGTTGAAATTTGAGGGAAATAGTTTTAAAATCGATAGCTAAATTTAATAATAATATTAATACATTGTATTTATATTATTAAATAATAATTTTTCGGTCTGTATTTCTCAATTTTTTTCCGAATTATATCTGCCGTTTTAAATTTACAGATTCGTACTTTTACATTTTGTACTTTTCAGATACCCCAGAACATATTAACTTCGTAGATTTTTATATTTATACTTTCCAGATACTCCAGAACATTTAACTTTGTAGATTTTTACTTTTATATTTTATACTTTCCCATATACTCCAGAACACATATTGCTTTTTAAGAAATATAGAAATTAAATATTCAGTGAATGTAAAAATTATTATTTCATTTCCGTGTCCTTGGTAATGTTGTCCTTCATTATGTTCAGATGCTAGAGTAGATAATACTGTCATAAGTACAAATTTTTGTGATAGCCGTTCTGTCATGACATTTTTTGTTATCAACAATAATGTCACAATTCTTCTTATGTCGTCTTATAAAACTGACTTTAACAGCAAAAACGTCATAAATCAAACTGAGGGTAATTCGGCTGCTGGGGTGACCTGTGTAGTATGCATTTCAGCCATTAATGCACGTCCATGTCATAAACAGATGTTATTCAAACAAATCATGCCATTTTTTAAACCTTGCATGAAGTTTTAAAATAATAATATGATATTTAAAGCTTTAAATGCATTTTCTGAAAAACCACGATTTTCGAGTAATGACAATGTTGCAGCAAATGAGCGACATATCGTGTTATAGTTAAGTTCATTTTTTTATTATTTGTTATTGTAACTTTCGTGCTGCATTCACTGTATTGAATGGCTGTGTCTTTCGGTTGCATCACCAAATATGCACAGCTGAATGCATGTTCCATTTTAGCATAATTATATTATTAGTAATGAATATCAACATTCTGTATCGCTTCTGTTTTAAGCGAATTTGTTCTCGTCGTTTAACAACTTTTGTTTGTTTAAAATTTATTTTTTTCTTCCTTTCCTAGTGTTAACACATATTGTATTAGGTAATCAAAAAGGATCACTACACAAAAATATTGGTACACTATCAACGTTATCAGGTTTATTAAACTATCCAGGTAAACACTTAATGTTTACCATTGCGAAATGCGTAAGGTTTCATTTGTTTAAAATAATTTTTATCAGTTTTCTTTGTTCACACATTTGCATTTTTTTAAACCACTAGGGGCCAAGGCCCCAGTCTCCCTACGCTCGCTTTTCGTATGAGGCATTCGGCCACTAATAAGGCTTATTAGTAAAAAAGACTTAGTTTCAACAGACAAAACCCGAAGATTGGATCAGATAGAATTCTACTGAGCTACACATTGCCTGGTTCTTGCATGTTCATTGGTACATAAAAATTTAAACTTCACACTACAGTAGATCCCCAATAATACGGTAGATATTTTGTTATGGGAATCCGTGTTGTACGGGTCCTGAGCTATACTCCACCTGGAGTGCGGACTCCACTTAAAATCGCTGGAAAAATTATTTGCACTCTCCAGAAACACAATGATATTTAATGTTGCCATTCAAAACTTATATTAATTAGGAGCTAAAGCATAATAAAATCAGAACATCTGTTTCAGCTGTATTTTTAATAGTGTAAAACCTATTGGACACCTTGCGAATTTGCCACCCATGGCGATTTTTCATTATTTGGCGACTTGCGTACATGTAAAGTTAATAAAAGCTACGGAACAGATAGGATAGCTTGACACCAATGCAGACTTTTCATTATTTGGCGATTTACACATGCTCACAACCTATAATTACTGTTCATTTAAGGTTACCGTAAAACCGTTACCCATATTTTCATTTACATAATCGTTTGCAGATTGGCGTACTTAGCACTACGAATTATAACATCTCGTCGCGCTAGCAAATATCCACAGTGTACTATAACTGCTATAATGGCATAGTTAACGCCGCCAAATATTTCTACTGGTAGCAAATAATCCAGCTGGACCGAACCGGCTTTAAAATAATCTGCATTTTAATTATTTTTCATTTTCAAGATATTATTTATTCTGTTTTGGAAAAATGAATAATCGCTAATTCTAAACTCATGTTGTCTAAGCGAACTTACTATTTGAAAATTGTCAACTTTGTGTAACACATTTTGAGTTACTTATTTCATATTGTTTTTATTTTGGCGTTAAATGGGCGTAATTCTAACTCATGTTTGTAAATTTCACGCGATTCTAGATACTTGGAAACGCTTTGTTGCTAAGGAATGAATGATTTTATGCCAAATCTGGCAACCATTATGTTTATTTCTTCAGTTTTTTATTAATATCTTCTAAAATAATTCGATTTTCGAAATTTAAGTCAGTTTAGCAGGTTCCTCGGAATTTTTCGAATCTGTGGGCACCTTAGTCGAAACTCAAATCCCCACGGTTTAGGAGGAGATAGGCCAACAAGCTTTGACAGCGCCAGCGGCCTTTACTTTTTTTTAGAATAGAGAGATATTTAAATTAATTTGTTCTACAGTATAATTACTAAGCTTTTTTTTTATAAAGCCATCCAAAATAATATGAAACAAGTTTCAAACTGTATATGCATACGTAATAAATTGTATTTGTAGAATATTTAATTTTATTTCACGCATGTATCACATCAGTTAGTTTGCAGGATTTTATTCATTTTTATTATTGTTCTTTTATGTATACTGTATCTATAGGGTACCAATTAAGTGAAAATAGTTAACAAAATGAAATAGTGAAATTCCGAACAAAAAAATATTTTGATGCTTAAATTGAAAAAATACCTCTTATCATTGTTTATCAACTTAATTATTGCAAGACATATAATGACATAAATAATATCCAGTGCTCCAAATTAAAATTCGGCTCTCAATAGGGAGGAAGGGGGGGAAATACTAAGATTATACTGATATTTTTAGCGTGCAGAACATTCAAATCGCTGTATATTTGTTTGGACGAGGGTCAGTTGCACCGGTTGCACCCGCGCCAACAGCTATTAATCAAATCGAGGGACGAGTTACACCGGAATTCTTAACTTCTGCGCCTAAGGAAAATATGCTACCGGTGGCCCTTTCTGAGACCCCCCCCCCCTCCTAAAAAACATCACTGTGTCCGGACATCGCTGTAGGGGGTCTCCCTCGAAAATATGCTACCGCCGTCTCTTTGCGAGACCTCGAAAAACATCACTGGGTCCGGCCACCGCTCTGGGGGACCCCTCGAAAATATGCTACCGCTGGCCCTTTCGTAACAGTTTTGTAATTAAGACTTCGTTAAGAAAAAATTCTCTCGTTAATTTTCATAAAGTTACATTTTTAAAATTTGTATACGATCCATGTGCAAAATATTCCCAATTACTAAAATGTGCCTGATATATTAATGAGCTGATGGAAAAAATTAGAAAATTATGTTTTGAAAAGTATCAAAGATGTGAAGATTAAAAATATGCTGACTTAAACTACTTTTCAATGGTTCTCGGAGGGAAAAATTGACGTCGGATTCTTTTTGATGGTGTGAATGAACAGGTTAAACCCGGGTTCCCGATTAAATGTGAAACCCATACCTTGCACACTAAAACGAGAGGTGTGTGTGGGGGGGGGGGGGGTGGTAAGTAGGCTTTATTACACTCCTCGAAACAATTAAAGGATATTGCGGTTTTAGGTGGATCTTATGGCTGGGAAACTTTTTAGCTGATTGATACATGGTCGACAGACGTAGTAGGTTATATGAGGATAAATTACACATTTTTGGCAGAAAAAATGCATTTTATTGCGCATTTGTGTAGAAAAGGAAAAAAAACACAATTTGTGCATATGAGAAAAAAAGAATAAGAAAAGGTGTTTTCTTCAAAGGAAATCATTTTCAGTAGGGGGTATGGTTTCCACGGACGGCCAGCAACGTTGAACACCTTTGAGGCATGGAGTCAATGAGGCTATTAATCACGAGTTGGGGTATTCTGTCCCACTCTTCCAGAAGAGCTCTTTCCAGTTCTTGGAGAGTTTGTGGGGGTGGTTGGCGGCCAGCAACTCGTCTTCCTAGAGCGTCCCAAACGTGCTCTATTGGATTCATGTCTGGAGAACACGCTGGCCATTCCATTCGTACGATTCCTTCCTCGAAAAGGAAATCCTCCACCAGGTTAGCACGATGTGGCCTGCAGTTATCGTCCATTAAAATGAAGTCATCTCCGATTGCTGCAGCGTAAGGGACTACAATAGGTCTGAGGATCTCATCCCTATATCGGCGACCAGTCAGAGGTCCATCTCGAATGATGTAGAGGTCTGTGCGCCCGTCAATGGAGATGCCACCATACACCAACACTCCCCCACCGCCAAACCTGACACTTTCGTGCACGAACGCAGGATTATTCCTACTGCCACGGTCCCTCCAGATGAAAATACGCCTATTATCAGGATGAACTGAAAAACGGGACTCGTCAGAAAAAAGAACATTGCTCCATTCATTTCTCCTCCAGTTCACATGCTCTGTTGCCCACTCCCTGCGGTCGCGACGATGCCTTGATGTTAGTCTAACACATACCATCGGTCGGCGAGCATACAGACCTACACCATGGAGCCGGTTTCGGACAGTCTGAGTTGAAACCGTGGTGCCAGTAGCCGAGCGAAGGTGTTGTTGGAGAAGAGTAGCGTTCATATTCCGGTGTCTCCGAGCCGTTAACACTAAATAACGATCTTCATTGGGCGTTGTTGCCCGTCTACGACCTTGCCCTGGTCTTCGGCTGCACTTCCAGTCGCCAAAAACCGGTTCCAGATCCTGGAAATCACACTTTGTGACACTCCAATGGCTTGCGCTACTTCGGCTTGAGTTTGGCCCCTTCTAACCTACCGACAACTCTCCAAGCTTCTGAATCGGTTAAATGACTTCGCTGAGACATCGTACTCATCGAAACAAAGCAGTCACTGAATGCCGATCATCTTTGTCTTCATTGTCTTTTATTCAGTTGAAAGTCCAATTTCATTCGCTGCCACTGAAGCAACGTTTTTGACGTCGAACTCAAAATTAGCATACTCCACAGTTTGAAAGTCAGAAAAATTTGCATTTGTGATTCTCATCTTCCATTTTCGGCAAAAAAAAAATTCGCTTATATCTTTATTTTATATAAACTTACAATATCCTATAATTTTTTTGAGCAGTGTATAATTATCCCGTCTCCATTGAAACTTTTTATGAATTTACTATTCTGTGCATTGGGGCCGCTTAATTAGATTAATATTTTATTTGCGCACCATGTCCTGAGTTCTGCATCATAACGAAATCAAAGCTTTATATAATTTCAAAAGCAAATAAAACTTCCATCAACCATGCGTATTACATTTACGTAATTTCGGAAATAAATAAATAAAAATAAATGTTTTTTCGGTGTCTTGTTACATTATATATACGGATTGAATCTGAATTTTTATCCCTTCAAATGCACATATCAGTTAATATGGTAATTAATATATGTACTACTAACATTCTAATATCTAACTAATTGTTATTATTAATATTATTTTCCTATGAAATAGTAATAAATTACTAAAAATATGGTAGCAAAATCTCAGTCCATAATTTTGCGAGACTCGCGAGACGTCTCGCGTCGACGCGAGACGAGACAAAATTTCTCTGCGAGATGTGAGACGAGACAAAGGGACTCCGAGACGTGACCGAACTTTGCCCCTGTGAGACGAGACGAGGCAGCCCTGTTTCTCGTCTCGCACATCTCGAGTCCATCCGTAAAGACGGTTGAAGTGTATAATTGTTTCCTCATGTCTAAAGAAGATAATGTTTCTCTCACTGTCTGTAAATACCTCATATATCTTATTTAACATACTTGAAATTGCCTTCTTACTTCTAATACCTGTGATACGACTTAAAACTATTGCACAGATAACACGCTTGTCCATTTTATGTCTATATCTGATCCAACTTATCCATAATACATTCATGTCTATACATGGACATTCATAAGACATCTATTTATGGACATAATCTGAAAAATCTTGAATATGTCCATGAGTAGACCAAAACTAGACTTAGAATATCCAGAATAAGTACATTTATGGACGTATTCCAGATGCCAGTGTTATGCCAGATCCACACTACGCCAGTGCACTCCGCCAGATGCCAGATCCACACTATGCCAGTGATACGACATAAAATGGATGAGTGTATAAATCCAGAAATGGACAAAATATGGAAAAGTTACTTTTTTATCATTGATTTTCATTTTACCCAATACTGTACTTACGACGCATGAATTTATTATACTTTATGTTTTTATTGATTTTACATTTTACCCCAAAAAAAAGTTTACAAACATTTTAAATTCTAGAGGTTTTTTTTTTGTTTTTTTTTTTTTTTGTCGGGGAACTTTTGAAATTTAAAATACTTTTTATGTATTATTATCCTTATAAATAAAAATGAAATTCTGTTTGTTTGTTTGTTTGTTTGTTTGTTTGTGGATTTGATTCGTATACAAATCCACAAAAATGGACCTATCAGCCTGAAATTTTGCACAGATATGTAAAATAATATAGAATAAATGATAGTCCACTTTAAAACTTTGAAAGTCCACCCGTTCCCGGAATTTAAGAGATTTTTTATGTTCTCCACGCAAAAAGCTTTCCGTAATTGTAACCCCTGTAGTGAAAAAAGTGTGAAATAAGGATAGTGGTTGCCATGTGTGGCGATTTTGCCGAATAAAATGTTTTAAATTCTCAAAGTAAAAATAAAAGAATAATAATGATTTTTTTTTTGTTAGTTTATATTCGTAAGGTTATTTTTTTAAATTATAATATCGTGTGCATGGGAAATCGGAGCAGGAATGAAATGTTTTATACGCAAAACAATAAGAATTGAAGATTTCCGAGGCTAATATGTTAAAATTTTTTAGTTTGACGAAAAAATAAAATGGCTCAAATGCCGAGAAAGTGAGTTCTAGCGGTTTGCACTGTTACCGGCTTGGCGCAATTTACTGAGAGCTTAAGGAAACGGATTTTTGAAAACAAGTGCAAAGGTTTTATTAGAATACAGCGTTAAATTTTAATGATCCGTGCGGAAATAATGCAGTTATTAAGGGATTTCAAGCGATCTATCTTCAGCATTCTCGCCAATTGAGTGCATTGATTTTAGTTGGGGAATTCCGCCAAATTTCAGATGAAATCTTCGCATATAGTACATCGGAGTAACGATGAATAAAACATGTTATAGTTGATAATTTAAAAAATGAGGCTGTATTAAGGGATTCCACTTTTCAAAAAAATGCCTGGCGGTCGCACCATTTACCATTTTGATTGCTGCTAAGTCAATGCTTCGAATGATTCCCTGAAAAAACTCTTGCAAAATGGCGTATATTGGCACTTTGGCGAGGCTTAGATTTGAAACTGGATTTTATTTGAGACTGGTATCTATATTAATAAAACAATGTGTGTAAACTGTTTTTTTGTCTGTGTCTCGCGTAGCTCGCAAACGGGTGATCGTAGACCTACCAATTTTTGAACGGAAATTCTCCATGACAGGTCCCGACACACCTCGAAGCGATTTTTTCAAAATTCGAACTATTTTAGGAAATATCGATAAAAACGTATCACAAAAGGCTAATTTTTGCTTTCCGCCATTTCGTAATTGTAACCCCACAGTGCATTAAGCGACAATTAAGCTTATCTAGGTTGCCACATTCGGCAGTTCATTAAATGATTCAGACTCTTGAAGTAAAAATAAAAGAATAACGATTTTTTTTATTTTGACTAGATTATTTGTAAGGTTGTTTTTAAATTAAAATATCGTGTGCATGTGAAATCAGAGCGGGAATGAAATGATTTATACTCAAAAGAAAAATAGAATTTGGAAATTTTCCGAAAATAAATGTGCAACTTTTTAATTGGGCGAAAAATAAAAGGGGTTGATGTGCGATTTTGAGGAGGATTCTAACGCTTGGCGCTATTTATCGTAATTTAATAGTCTGCTATTTGGGTTATGAATACACCTGCGTATAAGTTTTTGAAATTTTCATTCAGTTGGAATTGTGCATTTTTCTGAGCAGCTTTATTGCATCTATTTCTAATATATTACATCCAGAAAAAAGGATGTTAGAAATATCAATTTTAATTTTGTTTAATCACACTCATGAATAATGATACACTTTCCAACTTAATAAAATAAGGAACGAAAATAGGGAAGACCTATGGATTATAACTCTTTTTATATATAGCACTTTAGTGCGTATTTAAAATCTGAAAGTGTGTCAGATTTTCTATGATTCTAGCGCTTGGCGCAATTTAATGAGAGGGTATTTTTAAAAACAAGCGTAGGTTATCTTATAAATAAAAATGAAATTCTGTTTGTCAATTTGTTGATTTGGGTAGTATACAATTCCACAAAAATGGACCTGTCAGCCTGAAATTTTACACAGATATATGTAAAATAATATAGAATAAATGATAGTCCACTTTAAAACTTTGAAAGTCCACCCGTTAAGAGATTTTTTATGTTCTCCACGCAGAAAGCTTTATGTAATTGTAACCCCTGTAGTGAAAGTGTGAAATAAGCATCTTGGTTGCCATGTGTGGCGATTTTGCCGAATAAAATGTTTTAAATTCTTAAAGTGAAAATAAAAGAATAATAATGATTTTTTTAGTTTATATTTGTAAGGTTATTTTTTTAATTATAATATCGTGTGCGCATAAGAAATGAGAGCAGGAATGAAATGTTTTATACGCAAAACAATGAGGATCGAAGATTTCCGAGACTAATATGTAAATTTTTTTAGTTTGGCGAAAAATAAAATGGCTGATAGGCCGATTTTTAGAAAGTGAGTTCTAGCGGTTTGCACAGTTTTAGGCTTTTTGGCGCAATTTACTGAGAGCTTAAGGGAATAGCATTTTTGAAAACAAGTGTATAGGTTTTCTTAGAATACAGCATTAAATTTTAACTATCCGTGCAGAAATAATGCAGTTATTAGGGCATTTCAAGCGATGTAGCTTCAGAATTCTCGCCAATTGAGTACATTGATTTAACTTGGGGGAAATCCGTCAAATTTCAGAAAATTGAAATCTTCGCATTTAGTACATCGAGGTAACGATGAATAAAACATGTTATAGTTGATAATTTAAAAAATGAGGCTGTATTAAGGGATTCCACTTTTCAAAAAAATGCCTGGCGATCGAACCATTTCCCATTTTGATTGCTGCTAAGTCAATGCTTCGAATGATTCCCTGAAAAAACTCTTGCAAAATGGCGTATGCTGGCACTTTGGCGAGGCTTAGATTTGAAACTGGATTTTACTTGAGACTGGTATATATAATAAGACTGGTGATAGATAAAAATGAATGTTGGTATGTGTGTAGGAGGTTGAAAAACTCAGCACCGTTTCACCGATCACCATGAAATTTGGTTCACCTAAGTCTTTTATCATGGAGAAGGTTTTTATGCTATACGTTTTCCTCTAACTTGCCACTAGGTGGCGCAGCAGAACGTCGAATTCTATTCCGTTTAGCCGTTTGCTATGCGAATATCGTCCAACCCATTTCGATGAAATTTGGTACACGCGGATATTAGAACACGGAGAATATTTTTCACTATCCATTTTGCTGTAACTTGCCGCTAAATGGCACTGCAACGCATCAACCTCTATACCGTTCGACTGATCGGCATAAAATTTTTTATACTTACACATTTGAGCACAAAAAATATATTCTAACTGTGTTCCTTTTGATGTTACTCACCATTAGATGGCACTGCAATGCATTATTGTTTTAACTCGGCACTAGATGACCCTGCAGCAGGCCAAATTCCTGACCATTCAAACGGTCGCTATGAAAATCAGTATACATAGCTATTTCAACAATGAGAATATTTTGGCGTTATCTATTTTGCTACAACTCGCCACTTGACGGCGCTGTAGCAAATCATTACTTTAATTAATCACTAGATGGTTAACTGACCACTAGATGGTAACAGATCGCTATGAAAATAGGTATACATAGATATTTGAACACGGGGATGAGTTTGGCGCTATCCATTTTCCTATAACTTGCCACTCGATGTTGCGTCCACACATGAACTTCAGGACTATTCAGCCGATCGTCATGAAAATTCGTATACATCGATATCTGGATGCGAAGAATATTTTCGCCGTATCCGTTTTGCTAAAACTCGCCACTAGATTGCGCTACGTCGCATCGCCTTCTGCACCGTACAAACGATTGCCTTGAAATTCGGTATGCATGATTATTGAACACAATATAACGCGATATCAATTTTGCTATATCTGTTTATTAATGAATAGTAATCACCACAAATCGTAATATCAAAAAGTCCATTCATTCCCGTGCGAAGAACGGGTACTTCAGCTAGTTTCCTATAAAAGCGATATTGTGTAACAAGAAACTCATATCCGCATACAAAAAAAAAAAAAAAAGAAAATTCGCTAGCGCTTGGGATGATACGAGTGGAGATGAACATATTGATGATAGAAGTGGTGTGGAAGGAGGTGATTGTATGATGGGTGAGGATGAAAGTGTAGGTGAAATTGCTGGTGATGGAGGGGGTGTGACTGTTAAGTATTCGGAAGAGACTGGGAAAAGTGTGACTGGTGAATCCTGATCTATTGGGTTCCGTATGTTAATGTGCTAATGAAGCTATTTGCTGTAGTGTAAGATGATCTGGATGTTATGGCCCACCAGAGGGGGACCAAACAAACTCAAAACGCAAGAAAAACTTCCTTATAAAGAAATAAATAATACAAAAAGCACCGAAGAACAGTAGGAATGCCATGCTTCAAACAAGCTCTAATATAGACTGAAATCATTTGTTGAAATTTCATACCTTTATATTGTTGTCAACAGTGCCTGATTTTGAACGTACAGTATTATTAGTGAGTTAGTTTCTATTCCATTGTTAAAGTAAGAATTGAAATAAGTATTGAAATGAATAAAAATAGATTGAAACAATTAAAATTATGGCCTTTAAAACCATAGTTAAAATATATAATATATTTATCAATTAACTCCGTTAAAGCTGTATTTCTCGCAAGCATTACTTGTCCGGATCCAGCTATACCGCTCACAACATCTTCATTTCAAAGAATTTGTGACTAGTAGACGCCCAGATAACACACTTGTCCATTTCATGTCTATTTCTGATCCAACTCATCCATAATACATCCATGTCTATACACAGACATCCATAAGGCATCTACGTAGGTTGCTATTTATATTCCTGGCCTTGGCAACAGAAGGCGTTGCCAGGAGATCGCAGACTGTTTAAATCAAAAATTTGATATTTGTAAACATAAATTCTTCAGAACGATTTTCCATTTCAGCTTGATTTGTGTTGTTTACTGTAAATTTAAAAATTCATCTTGTTAATAAAATGTAATTGACTCGTGAACATTTTCGTGCAATTATTTTTCTTAACTTTCGACGTGGATTGTCAAGACAAGAGTGCTTCGATGAACTTAAATCTTTATACAGCGATGAAGCACCATCCTACATCACTGTAAAAAGCTGGTATAACGAATTTAATCGTGGTCGGTGTTCGAATTCCGTGCAGGTCGTTCAAAATCGATTGTTGTGCCAGAAAATATCGATGCTGTGAGAGAACTGATAAAGCAAGATCGTCATGTGACATACCGTGAGATTGTGTTATCTTCGGACATAAGTATGACAAGCATCAATAAAGTATTACATGAACATTTGGCCTTAAAAAAGATTTGTTAGCGTTGGATCCCGCATAATCTCACAATCGCTCAGAAGAAGGCTCGTATCGATTGGTGCAAGGAAATGTTGATAAAATACAATCAAGGTACATCAAAGGCTGTGTATAACATCTACACAGTTGACGAATCATGGATCTATGCATATGAGCCGGAAACAAAACAGCAATCGACTGTATGGGTCTTCCAAGACGAGCAAAATCCAACGAAAGTTGTTCGAGCAAGAAGCACATCGAAACAAATGATTGTCTGTTTCTTCGGCATTACCGGTCACGTGGCGACAGTGGCGTTAGAAGAACCCAGGACGGTCAATTCTGAATGGTACACGACTATTTGTTTGCAAGAAATTGTCAGAGAAATTCGAAAAAAGCAGAGGAAGAGGCGCATAATTCTTCATCATGACAATGTGAGCTCTCACACATCGGCTCAAACAAAGGATTTTCTCAAATGCCAAAACATTGAATTGATGGGTCATCCGCCGTACAGCCCTGATTTGGCACCCAATGACTTTTTTTTTATTCCCGGACATCAAAAATAAATTACGTGGACATCGATTTTGGACACCCGAAGAATCGGTTGATGCATTCAAACCGCATGTTTTGCAGTTACTTCAATCGGAGTGGAAAAAGTGTTGCGAAGGTTGGTTCAAACGCATGAAAAAGTGCATTGATCTTCATGGAGAATATTTTGAAAAACAATAAAACCAATTTCGATCATAAATATTTGTTGTTTCATTATTAGGCCAGAAATATAAATAGCAACCCTCGTATTTATGAACATAATCTGGAAAATACAGAATATGTCCATGAATAGACCAAAACTAGAATTAGAATACCCAGAATAAGTCTATTTATGGACGTATTCCAGATGATCCACACTATATCAGTGATACAACATAAAATGGATGTGTGTATAAGTCCAGAGATGGACAAAATACGGAAAAGTTACTTTTTTCTCATTGATTTTCATTTTACCCAATACCGTACTTACGACGCATGAATTTACTATACTACATTTATTATTGATATTACATTTTACCCCAAAAAAAGTTTAAAAACATTCTAAATTCTAGAGATTTTTTTGTTTTTGTCTTTTTGTCGGGAAACTTTTGAAATTTAAGGTACTTTTTATGTATTATTATTTCCTATAAAAGTAGTATTGTGTAAAAAGAAACTCATATCCTCATACAAAAAAAGAAAATTCTCTAGCGACTCAACATCCAAAAACGAATAGCTGCATATTTTCTTCTAAGTTCCCAGTCCGAAATTAAAATATTGTTGCGGAATTACTCTGCTACTCCTGTTGTTCGTCGTTCTAAGGTCCAGTTGGTGTTAAAAGTTCAAGTAAAAAGTCACTTGTCAGGATGGAACACAAACTTTATTGCTTCTAGAACTTCGTAGAACAATCAGCTGTACACAATTCACAAGCACAATCTAGCAGTAACGTGCTTTTAACAATCCGCTTAGATCAGAAGCTCTCACAAATGCTGTATTTCTCACACAAAATAAGTCACTTTCACAGGCAAAAATTCAGTGGAAATATTCAAGGGATATCGTACACAATTCCTTAAGACTCAGCAATGAAGAATTTACACACAGCACTTTAAAAACAGCTTCATAAAGCAAGCTAAAACACAGCTTCTATAGCACTATCAATTCACAAAGCAAGCGTACTGAGAGCTCTTCACACATTGAGCGTTCAAGTCGCACTGAACTGTCTGGGCAGCGCGCTGGTGGAATTTATACAGGAGGCAGAAGCTGCGAGCAGTTTCTAGAAAAGTATATTCCTCGAAGATTCCAGATAAAGCGGGACTTCTGATTACGTCATAGAAGAGAAATGTTAGGTTATTATGCGTTTTTAATGCAGGAAAGACAACTTCCAGGCCCCATTGGGAAAATCGCGCCAAATGACCAAAAAGTCGCCAAGCTTGGCGACTTTTGGGGAAATATCGCTAAATTTGGCTCCAAAAATAAGTCCCCCAAAGTGAAGAGATCGGGGCCCTAGGACCAATATTTCTCGAGTTTTCTAGAAGCCCCATAGAAAAACATTCGGGAAACCGAAACCTCCGTATCTCGGGTTCTAGTTGGCCGATTTTGATGCAACAAAAAGCAAAATTTATCTCTTTGAAGCGTAGAATACGAATTTTAAACCATTTTAAGCCCCAGAGCAGCGGGTTGCCCCGAAAATTTGTAACATTGCCCCCCTTCCCAAGGACTGCACGTCCCGGGCAGTACAATCCCCCAGTTAGGAGGTCACACAAATACCTACACTGTATAACACTTAGCAAGATCTTAACAACATAATTCAAGCAAGTAATCAATAGTACAATAAGCAAATACACATTAATAAATAAATAATCGACATAATAAATAATTACACAGTAATAAATCATAAACATAATAAACAAACACGCATTAATGAAAATTAATATATTATAAATATGTACACTAAACATGGCGTAAGTAGTGAGTGAAAGAGAGTTGAAGAAAGAGGAAGAGAAGAGAAAGACAGGAAAGAAATGAGAGTTGAAAGAAAGGAGGAATTACGCCATAGTGACCATGGTCTGATAGTCAAATAACTAATTACAAACGCCGTAGATGGCTAGCCGATCGTAATGTACAACTCTTGGCTTCGAGTTTGCTGACTTACGAATCCGTACGATGACGTCATTCAGCCGGTTTAGGACTGTGTAAGGACCGTCCCACGGCGATTGCAGCATGGGAGACAGGCCTTTCCGTCGAGTAGGATTCCATAGCCAAACTTTGTCACCTACGTTGAAGTCGTGTCCCGTAGCCTTCGTGTCGTAGCGAGTCTTCATCTTCTCCGTGTTCAGGTTGATCCGTTCTCGAGCAAAATGATGCACGTCTTCAAACCATGCCCGAAGATTTTCCATGTACTCTTCTGGCGATGAAGGCGCATTTGGAGGGCGGCCGAACACTAGATCGGCGGGAAGACGAAGATCTCTACAGAACAGCATCTGGGAAGGTGTGAAGCCGGTAATCTCATGGACGGTACTCCTATAGGCCAACAGGAAGAGGGGGAGTTTCTTGTCCCAGTCCTCTTGATTCCTAGATACCAGGAGCGAGAGGTTGTTCAAAATTGTGCGATTGAACCTCTCCACCAGGCCGTCGGATTGTGGGTGTAAAGGCGTAGTCTGGGTTTTGTCTATTCCGAGAAGTTGACATAGTCCTTTAAAGACGGCAGAGGTAAAGTTCGTTCCTTGGTCGGAATGAAGTTGCAGAGGGGTTCCATATCTGGAAATCCATTCTTGCACCAGTACCTGTGCTACGGTCGTAGCTTCTTGATCGGGAATAGGAAACGCTTCGGTCCATTTAGAGAAATAGTCAATGAAAACTAGGATGTATTTGTTGCCATCCGAAGTTCGCGGAAGAGGTCCCAAGATTTCGAGGGCAATTCTCTCGAAAGGCGCTCCTACATTGTAACGATGTACTTTACCACGGCTTCGTTTCTTCGGGCCTTTACGGGCAGCATAGTCGTCACAAGCTTGACACCACTTTTCGACATCGCCTCGATCCCTAGCCCAGTAGATGCGCTCGCGAACTTTCTGCAGGCTCTTCATTAAGCCAAAATGGCCTCCAGTTAAGCCATTATGCAGCTCTTCTAGAACCTTCAGAATCCTCGAGCGAGGGAGTACTAACTGCCATCGGAGCATTTTGCCGTCGTCCGACTCCCATTTACGATACAGGACTCCCTTTCTCAGGAGAAGCGAATCCCATAAAGCCCAGTACTGTTTTGTTGCCGGACTGTAAGATGATATTTCTTGCCAACTGGGCTTAGAGCTGGATTTTTCCATAAATTCCACAATAGGTTTGATATCGCTGTCTGCTAGATGGTCCGCCCGAACATTTTCGTCACTCCAGGGATCTTGGGATGGTGCCCATGATGTAATTTGGCGGACAACGGGATGTTTCAGATGGTTATTTTTCTCTGCCCTGGAGCATTAGCGACAGCTGTCTATACAGGGCCTTCTTGACAAAGCATCTGCATTTCCATGAGATGCCCCTTTCCGATGACGTACCTCGATGTCATATTCTTGTAATCGCTGTATCCACCTGGCTATTTGGCCCTCTGGATTCTTGAAATTTAGAAGCCAGGTTAAAGAGGCATGGTCCGTTCGGAGCAGGAAGTTTCGGCCGTACAGGTAATGATGGAAGTGCTCCACGATCTTAATGATAGCAAGAAGTTCCTTTCTCGTAACACAATACTTACGCTCTGCCTTTGAAAGGCATTTGCTCCAGTAAGCAATGAAGTGTTCTTGGTCATCTATCTCCTGGGACAAAACTGCTCCAACACTCTCCTTACTTGTGTCTGTGTCCAGGATAAATGGCTGTCAGGGTAAGGATACGACAGGATCGGCGAAGATGTTAAAGCCGTCTTCAGTTCGTTGAATGCGTCCTCACATTCCTCAGTCCATAGAAATTTCTGTCCAGTCTCGGTCAATTTGTGAAGAGGTGTTGCAATTTGAGAAAAACCCTTCACGAATTTTCGATAGTAAGTACACAGACCGAGAAAACTTCGTAAGTCATGGATATTCTCCGGACGACTCCAGTTCTTGACTGCGGACGTCTTTTCGGGATCGGTTCGGACTCCGTGGGCAGATATTATGTGCCCGAGGTAACGTACTTCTCGACAAAACAAATTGCACTTCGATGGACTTAGTTTCAAGTTTGCCTCTTTTAATTTCTGCAGTACCTTTCGAATGTTCTCGAGATGCTCTTCGAAAGTCTTTCCGACGATGATGATATCGTCTAAATAAACGAGACATGCTTCATAGGAAAGTCCTCTCAACACTGTCTCCATCAGATGCTCGAATGTAGCCGGTGCGTTGCAGAGTCCAAAAGGCATAACTTTGAACTGCCACAATCCTTGTCCCGTGGTGAGCGCAGTCTTTTCACGGTCATCGGGATGGATTTCTACTTGCCAGTAGCCACTCTTGAGATCCAGAGTGGAGAACCATTCATTTCCCGATAAAGTGTCCAATGTGTCGTCTATCCTGGGAAGAGGGTAGCTGTCTTTCTTGGTACTGTCATTCAGACGTCTGTAGTCAACGCAGAACCGGGTGGAACCATCTTTCTTTCGGACCAAAACAATCGGCGAGGCCCACGGACTAGTCGTTGGCTCGATGACGTCATCACGCTTCATCTCCTCTAAAAGTCTGTTCACCTCTTCCTGCTTAGCAAACGGCAGCCGCCTAGGATGTTGCTTGATGGGAGAATGGCTGCTTGTGTCTATTCTATGTTGCGTTAACCTCGTACGGCCAAAGTCACCGGAAGTACGAGAGAAGAGGTCTTCAAATTCACTTATCACTTTCTCCGCAGCCCTTCTCTGTTCTGCCGTTAACCCCACGTCTTGTATCAATTCCTTCGTCAGGCATTCGAAAGATTTAGCTGTCGTTTGGCTGATGTTCTTATTAAGTAAGGGACAGGAGTGCATGTCGCCAACACTTCATTTTTCTTTATCACCTTCGACTTGTCCGTCACATTTGCTATTCTAACTGGAATTTCTGTTCTCGACAAGTCCACAAGTGTTGCTCCCACAAGTACTCCTCTGACGGAATCACTATTGTTTGGGTGTTCGATTAATCCAAAACGGAATTTATTGCTTTCTTTAATTGTCCCAGAAATTATAGAATCAGTTCTTGGAGGAAGAGTGATGTCAGTCTGGGCTATTATTTGCTGAATAGGTAAAACTGCTTCATTTTTAATCTCAAACGCAGCTATTTCTTCAGAGTCTGAACGAAGCTCATTATTCTTAAAGTCCAAATTAAATTTGTGTGATTTTAAAAAGTCCAGTCCGAGAATAAAAGAGTCCGTAATATTGGCGAATTAGACCACATGGTCATATCTGGCATTCCCAAATGTGATTTCCACTTGCGCCTTTCCGCCCACTTCGATCTTGTTATCTGTTACGGTCTGGAGGGTCAGCGAGGGCGGAGTCCAGATAATCTTCAAATTTAATTTCTTGGCCAGATCCGTCCTTATGATGGTAACGTTCGCGCCAGTATCAATCACCATGTGGCATGGGGAACCATTAACGTATCCCAGTACGAATAGTCCATCACTGCCGCCATTCACTGGTGAAATCTGTAAGACTTTCAAACGAGTCTTTGGAATATCCCTCAGCCTCTGTTCCTGACAGTCGTCTCTTTTCAGTCTTCCTTCATGGGCTTCTCTGGTGCATTGATAACTGCGATCTTTACGACGAGAGTTCTTTTGTGCGTCACAGTATTTTCGTAAATGCCCCTCGCTGTTGCACCTCCAACATTTCACTTTTCTCGGCTCTGACTGTTCTTGTCGTTCCAACAGGTTTTCCAGGGTCTTTAATTTATTCTCTAATCTCTCCATTTCTCCATCCGTAGGCTCCTGGAATGACACAGCTCTAACTTTATGCCGCTCTTTTCTCACGGCCAGCTGAGCTGCCTCTAACTTCATGGCGAATACGAGGGCGGACCTGAGATCTTTATAATCCGCCAAGATCAATGCTTTCTGAATTTCAGAGTCCAAGAGGACTTCAATAAAATGTTGAACTGCAACTTCTTCTCGAACGTTATCAGGATAACTGCCATAGGCTAGATGACACAGCCTATCTATGTCGGAAGCCAGCTCTTGAAGTGTCTCGCCAGATCTTTGCATCCTCTACTTAAGTTGTATTCTACTAAGTTGTATTCTACTATACTTCCTCTATTAAGTTGTATTCTTTCTGGCACTTCTCTCCGAATTTCATCTCCAAGGCACTTGCGAGGGCGTCAAAATCTCCTATCTTCGTCGCTCCAATAGTTTGCAATACGTTAATTGCATCTCCGCTAAGGGAAGCGGCCAGTTGGTCCGCTTTCTCGGACACGCTCCAACCATTGGCTTTAGCGACGATTAAAAATTGGGTTTTGTAGGCTTCCCAGGGAGTCTTTCCGTCATAGGTAGTAAGTTTCACTACTGGGCGGTGTGAAGATAACCTGATGTTTTCAGGTAACTTTCCCAGCTTTACGAGAGAGTCCAATTTTTCTTCCATTTTAGCTTCACATTCGTCCCGTATTTTCGAAACTATATTTTCTTTCCAATCCAGTTTGCCCTCGATTTTATTATTAAATTCTTCACGAAATTCTTTCATGTTTTTCTCTTGACTTTCTTCTAGGAGCGACACTCTTTTCTCCACTTCCTCTAATCCGGTTTTCATCTCTTCATGAGCGGTTTTTAATTCATCTAATCCGGTTTCTATTTTTCTTAGTCCATCTTACACTTTCTTCTCTAATCCGACTTCAATTTTCTTCTCTAAATCAGCTTGTCCGGCTTCAATTTTCTTTTAAAAATCAGCTTGTCCGGCTTCAATTTTCTTTTCTAAATCAGCTTGTCCGGATTTCATCTCTTTTTTTATTTCATCTTGTCTGGATTTCATCTCGTCTTGTCCGGCTTTCATCTCGTCTTGTCCGGATTTCATTTCCTGCATCATATTCATGAGTTTTGAAGTTGTTCTTCCATTTTTCGTCTAGTCAAAATCATAAACTGGAAAATTAAAGTCTTTCTTCAGAATCCCGATTCTGACACCAAATGTTGCGGAATTACTCTCCTACTCCTGGGGTTCGTCGTTCAAAAGTCCAGTTTGTGTAAAAAGTTCAAGTAAAAAGTCACTTGTCAGGATGGAACACAAACTTTATTGCTTCTAGAACTTCGTAGAACAATCAGCTGTACACGATTCACAAGCACAATCTAGCAGTAACGTGCTTTTAACAATCCGCTTACATCAGAAGCTCTCACAAATGCTGTATTTTCTCACACAAAATAAGTCACTTTCACAGGCAAAAATTCAGTGGAAATATTCAAGGGATATCGTACACAATTCCTTAAGACTCAGCAATGAAGAATTTACACACAGCACTTTAAAAACAGCTTCATAAAGCAAGCTAAAACACAGCTTCTATAGCACTATCAATTCACAAAGCAAGCGTACTGAGAGCTCTTCACACATTGAGCGTTCTACTCGCACTGAACTGTCTGGGCAGCGCGCTGATGGAATTTATAGAGGAGGCAGAAGCTGCGAGCAGTTTCTAGAAAAGTATATTTCTCGAAGATTTCAGATAAAGCGGGACTTCTGGTTACGTCATAGAAGAGAAATGTTAGGTTATGCGTTTTTAATGCAGGAAAACGAACTTCCCGGCCCCATTGGGAAAATCGCACCAAATGACCAAAATGTCGCCAAGCTTGGCGACTTTTGGGGAAATATCGCTAAATTTGGCTCCAAAAATAAGTCCCCCAAGTGAAGAGATCGGGGCCCTAGGACCAATATTTCTCGAGTTTTCTAGAAGCCCCACAGAAAAACATACGGGAAACCGAAACCTCCGTATCTCGGGTTCTAGTCGGCCGATGTTCTAGTCGGCCGACAACAAAAAGCAAAATTTATCTATTTGAAGCGTAGAATACGAATTTTAAACCATTTTAAGCCCCAGAGCAGCGGGTTGCCCCGAAAATTCGTAACAAAATCTTTACTTCAACATTTTGACGCATCAGAGCAAGTCCCGCTGCATATAGTGGCTAGCACACTCTACTGTGAAGTCCATGATTAATTGTTCGAATCTGAAGCGGGGCAAGTACTTAAAGGTTGGTTATCATTACATAAAATTAGCTAAAAATTATGAAATTTTTTTTGTTGATGTCCAGGATTCGACCGTAAAAGATCTATAAATAGACAAACACATCCATTATTACGTCCATATGCATGTCTATAAAGACGTCATATAGGCGTCCTAAACTGCCGTACTGATATTGACGTAAAATGGACGAGAATTGGACGAATCCTGGATGTTTAATGGACATGTCAGCTTGTCTATATGACGTCTTCTAGGTGCGTTCGGGAAACGTCCTTCTCGTTTCGGAGAGATGAAGATGCTGTGATCAGTATAGCTGAAGACGACCATATGCTTGTGTGTCGTTGTGTCGTATAATATCTCCTAGTGGTCTTAGTTGGTACACCCTCCATAAAAAGTATTCGAGCAAAAAATAAATTTCCTACGTTGGTTTCTTGTATTAAAAATTATTTATCATAGAATAATGAATTAGGCTACGTATAAATATGACTTTGCATATTTCTGTCAATCTGTGCGTTTATCAAAAAACTGAATTATTATTCGCAAACCTAAAATAGGAAATTTATCTCTTGCTCGAATACGTGTTTTGGAGGGTGTAGATTAGTTTTTTCAAATATTTTAACCATGAATATAAAAAATATCGGGTCACCGTAAAGAAAAAAAAAATTGCCGATGTAGGAAACCCTAGGAGTTGGTCTGTACAACCGATCGACTCCCTTAAACTAAGGCGACCATATTTCTAAACAGTAATTTGGGGACAAATCATGCATTGTCCTCGAATCTAAACAAAACTTGGGGACACTAGAAAATATTTTCGAGGACTAATTTGAGGACACAACATATTACCATAACCATGTACACCCTACAAAAAAAGTATTCCAGTAAGAGATAAATTTCCTATTTTAGATTTGCGAATAATAATTGAGTTTTTGAAAACGTAAAACGTGACAGAAATATGGAAACTCATATTTATACATAGCCTAATTCATATTATATGATAAATAATTTTTAATATACGAAACCAAGGTAGGAAATTTTTACTCGAATGCTTTGTTTGGAGGGTGTATACCAGTATACCCATACTTTAAATCTGGACTGACTTTGATATACTTAAAAATGAACTAAATAATAGCTATTTATATCAATTGTGTATTCTTATTTCTAATAAATTAATGGAAGTATTTCATTCATTTATAAATATTTATTTAAAATTGAAGTATGAAAGGAACATCATGTTGAAATATTGTAATTTATTCTAAATTTAACTCTTGGAATAGTATTTGTATTTTTCAGAAGACATTGCTTTTTACATTGGATCATTTTGTGATAATTTTTCATGAAACTTTGTACACCCTCTAAAAAAAGTATTCGAGTGAAGGAAAATTTTCGTACGTCAATTTCAAGCATGGTTCTTCATGAAAAGGGATTAATCATTAACAAAACTGAAATGGGAAATTTGGCTCATAGTCGGATACTTTATTGAATGTCTGTACACGTTACACACACAATGACAACAAACGCTTTCAGAGATCAAATTTCATTGTTTCTCTGAGTAGATGGCGCTTTTAGTTGGTTTATTTTTCTTATTTCTTCGGGTTTTTTGAAAGAAATAAACTAAACGGAAACTTTCAGGGAAAAAAGTACAAATCTTTAAATTTGGGGACATTCGGGGACAAAGTATTTTTGGGGACAAAATGAAAAAAAAGATCTATATTTAGGCCTGTTTACATGTGAAAATGGAAAATCCTGGGTTAAAGCGGAGTACAGGGAAAAACTCGCAATGCATCATGGGAAAGCGAGGTTGACTCCGCATTAACCCTCCTTTCGACCAGGAATCTTTCTACCCCGCATTTTTTCCCCTAGGTAGGGGAAGCGGGGTAGAAAGCAGTGTAAGTCCCGGGATTTACTCCGCATTTTTGCACTTGTAAACGGCCCCTATTTTAACCTACCGTTTCACCGGCGTGCGAGCGTTTCTCCTCTTTGGCAACTTCATTTCCGAGCGTTACCACCACCAGAGGAAAATTGCCAGCGGCCAGAGGATAATTGACAAGGCTGTAATCTGATTGGTCGACAACTTCAGAATCCTCTCAGTGCCACTTCTGTAACACAGGAATTGCAACAAAAAACTTGTACGCGTCTTGCGAGAGTCTTTTTAATGTATGAGCTTTTTTTCTCGCAAACAATTCTTTCGTATAGCCTACCACACTTGAATCCTTTCTTAGTATTTCTAAATTCTAATATCTCTAGACAGTGAAGCCACGGTTCCGACAGTTCCACTAAATACTTAGAATGAATGCTTAGAATATGCGAAACCGAAACTACTCAACTTCACTTGCGGTAAAGATGCTAGGCTAGTGGGAATGGGACCAAACATTTATGAGAAAAAGAATCGTATTGCATATTCCTTAATAGTGTTATGTACATTCTCGGAACTTTGTTTATACTGCTAATCGCTGCTAATCATACTGTCAGCTGATGCGACCAAGACAAATATTCTATAAAATTACTTTATATTCTTCTTGATCGCTCATTCCCTTTAATTCCATGACGTCATCAATAGCCATGTCCTGTTTAGCTACATCGCAAGAATTGTGCTCCCTCTCTCCGTAACGATGCTAATAGAGGTGTTATCGAGTTAAAGGTGCTGGTGTTTTAACCTGGATGATTTACATTTATAAATAGCACACATACTATTTAACTTTAATGATCTAGATTTTAAAATAACAAGAAATTACTATGCCTTTATTTGGGAAAAAAGATGCTCAGCGTAAGAAAGAGACTGTTAGTGTTGAAGATAGATACGAATTTAAAGATCTACTTGGAACGTAAGTTTTATAGTTTTGTGTTGCATGCCCGATATTAAAATTAAATGAAATTTCCATTTTTCATCATAAATTTTGATTTTTACTAGGGAAAACGTAAGTGTAAGTAATGTAAAACAAAACTTCCTCGTTTTAGTAAACATCGTTCCGGTGTTTTCCTTAATTTTTCCTCTTGTAAAATATGATGGAAATATTTCGATTTTTCCTGTTACTGATTGGGATTTCTATAAATTTAATAATGATTTGTTCCCTTATTTGAACTTCATGATTGTTTATCCGTTTGTTAAATTTAGAATTAATGATTTATCATTGAAACAACTGCATCACATTGTTATTATATTATGTGGTATTCCATTTTGAAGTTTATTAAATTTAGAATAAAAATAAGAATTTAATCCTTGATAAGTAATTTCATAATACACTCCAAACCCTTATAATTTAACCTTGTTAATACTGCAAACAATTAACAGTTTTATGTTTTTTAGTGATTTGCTTTCAGTACATTGGTGTCAATTCTGGGACTATCAAACCTCTAGTGTGCATCAGTGGTATGCCCAGAAAGTTGACTTGAAACTTGCAGGTTAAGGCAGGCACTGAAATTCAGTCACTAAGCTACTAAGTTATAATGCCAGTGAAACCTCCCTAAAACATTTGCATTCATATAGATGTTTGCAGTTATAAGTATAGCTCTGATCTTGGTGTAATACTAATGTTAGCAAACAAACTTTCTGGTTACAGTAATTTACAAGCACTGGGAAAAAATTAGAGGGGTTTTACTCAATAATGTAAAGGAAAATTTTATGGTTGTTAAACAATAAGTTCTAGAAGGTATCTAGAGTCCCCTTATCCTAGATCACAACTGCCACCAAACATCTAGGGCTTTGAGCTTTTATGATTAATTAAATAGCCAGAATAAAAGTAGTTAAGTTTGAAAGAAGCAGTAACGATGTGGCCCCATTACCATTTATTGCCCTGGGCCCTCCCCTTCTCCAATAAAGGGGCTATGGTGGCGTCATACTTATCATTTTAGAAATATTTTCCCCATGATTATAATAATTATCTTTAAACTTTTAATGCCCAAATTCTGAAGACAGATAAATCATAAGAACTATTCATGGATTAGTTAATCTGGATGGATGCATGAATTACCAGGCCCCCTTAATTTGCAAATGCACTTTCTGCAATACATACATAATTAATGTTTTAGAAAAAGTCCATTTCTTTTTTCTAAAGGTAGAGGCATAGAAAATGATAAAACATACAGTGATTAGTCAGGGAAGCATCACATGTACATTTATGATGTGATACTTCTCTCCTTACATTATGAGAGATGTATTTCAGTATCAACAATGAACGAAAACAATTTCATTGATTGCCAGATTACACCACAACAAAAGGAAAATAAAACTTCAAAATTTTCAGCTTTTGATATCCTGCAGATGATATTTTGGTGTTCTCTATTGAACTTCTAAGAAAATAAGTATTTTTGAAAAAAAATTTTATTTTTATTTTTTCACCAAAAAAGAACTTTTATTTGAAATTTAAAACATAAATTATTTGTGATCATGTGTTAATATTGAACGATAAGCATCATCTTTGAAACAATAGCTTTTGAAATGGTACAAATTTTTCCAGTAATAACCTTCATCAATTGCTATCACTTCAAGGGGCCACATGCCTATGCTCCTCTGAATAATTTGGATTTACCAACATTTCTTTAATGGGCTTCATAGAAATGTTACCTCACACATATGATGGAAATAAATTGCAAAATAGAATCGAAACAAAAATCCTATTCCTTTTGAACACCATCAAATTAATGTTCTATTTATTTTATTTTGATGAATCTAAGAACTCCAAGAGTGTGCATTCTCAGCAAATTGGAATTTGTAAATCCAATAGGATTCTGCAAACATGACAGAAGGAAAGAATTTCACACTGTATTTTGTTTTATATTGGAGAGTTTGTTACTCCTTACCTGGCCGCTATATCAACAGTTTTTCGAATATACTCGGATTCTGATTTGCTGCGAATAACCACCCTGTCCCTGTGGAAAATGGGATTAAATCATGTTTATTTCCATGAGATTTTTAAAGCTAACTTAAATCATAAAGTTACGAAATTATTTTACATGGGATGTAATTTTTACCAGAGAGATGATTAAGTTAAATTGGATTTGAAAGCGAGTCACTAAACTTGTGAAAGATGTTTCAAACTAACATTTTTTGCCAATTGCATAGTTTTTACATCTAAATCTTTTAGCGACTGAATCGGGTTTTTATGTTTTAATGCATCTTTACACTTGTGACATCAAAATGATGTCAATGTCACTTGCAATATCTACCTTCAATTGTTGAAAGAAAAAAAAAGGAAGAAAATCTGAAATACTTTCAGATTTTAAATACGCACCAGGGACGTAGCCAGAAATTTTTCATGTGGGGGGGGGTTATGACTACTGCAACTCATATATATGCATACATGTGTGTGATAAAGGAGTGAAGAATATACATTTTGTATGGCAAAAAATTCCTCATTGGGGGGGGGGGGGTGGTTATGACCCCCTACCCCCCCCCTTGGCTACGCCCCTGATACGCACTAAAGGGGAAAATTAAAAGCGTATCATAATTTATGCATCGTCCCTATTTTTCTTCCTTATTTCATAAAACCCATCTTTGGAATCGAAATCTATCTTAAAATCTCCTACTGAAACTATTATACAATCTTCATCAAGAATATTATAACAGCATTAAAGCTTGAACCAAAATTAATTTATTATATGTAGCATACAGTTGGTTTCCAAATGAAGATAAAAGTTAATTTCAACTCTTGACAAAATTTTTAATACTATTATTAATTTTAAAAGTATAACTGTAGAATAATTTGCAATTTTCTGAGTATTAGATTGCAAAGGGCTTATAAAAACTGAAATGCGAAAGAAATGTTTTTGCATTCATATGTAATATGATTATGTAATTAATATTGAACAACTAGTTCATCTTTTCATTTTTTTCGATATAAATACCTTTACAGCAGATAATTCCATAAAATTATTAATTCTACTAAGTATTCCATAAAATTATTTATTTTACTATCCCAGGCAGCAAGAGCACTTCCTAAAAAGTTGGCTGAGTATCTATTTTATTTGTTTGTACTCTGCAATCTTCTTCCAACTCTCCTATATAATGTTCCGGAGAATTATTTTTTCCTAGTATGCGACTCAGTCTCACCTCCAAACATTGGTAAAATGTCCTAACCAATGTTAGAAATCGAGTATTCGGTAGCATAACTTAGCTGAGGTTTAGGCAAACACTTTATCCATTAAAGTAATTAAAAAACTTTGTAAAAAACACACATAAGAAGTAAAAGGAAAAAGGATACGCGTTTCGTTCAAAAATTGTTTTGAACTTCTTCAGTCCAAGCCCTTCGACGTAAAGAACACAGCCCTGTGTTCTTTACGTCGAAGGGCTTGGACTGAAGAAGTTCAAAACAATTTTTGAACGAAACGCGTATCCTTTTTCCTTTTACTTCTTATGTGTGTTTTTTACAAAGTTTTTTAATTACTTTATCGTTTAACACCAGTATTTTGAGTGTTTTTTCACTTTATCCATTGTCAAAACATAGAAATCAGACTTCCCACTTGGGCATGCTGCTTGTGATGTGATTGAACTTTTCTTTCTGAACTTATTTAGATTAATGTTCAAAAAATTTTTAATGACTAATTTGTTAAATAGTTTTAATTTTTATTTTAAAGACTCAATTTATCCCATAATAACAATTCAGTTATTCAAAATCAGCAGATTTTGAGTTTTGTCCAGTGCTGCAGACTTAACAAAAAGTGGACAAAATACAAGCCCTGCATCTATTCTGAAAAGCTGAAGTTTGTAGTCTTGCTAAGTACAGTCGGAATATTAGTAATACATACTGTTCAAGCCATAAAGGTTTGAAGTGAATTGTACTTATGAATAATGCAAGTAGATAAAGGGTTAAGTGAGATAGCATTTAGAAATTAAATATGACCTAAAAGCATGGTTATTCTAGAATTTTGTATTTCTTAATTAATTATCTATTTAATATTGCTGTTAATTATTTTTCAACACATTTATGATTTTTTTTCTTTTTTTTAGAGGTGCATTTTCTCAAGTAGTTTTAGCAGAAAGCAAAGATGAAAGCTCAAAGATGGTTGCCATAAAATGTATTGATAAAAAAGCATTAAAAGGAAAGGAAGATTCATTAGAAAACGAAATTAAGGTTCTTAGAAGGTAACTGTTTTGATGAGACATTATAATTTGTTCCAAGATCACAACAGAATTGTTTTCATGAAAAATGTGTAACATTTGAGACAATTTTAGAAATTTTACCAATCTTTAATAGTTCAGGAAGACTTGAAGTGTTCAGGCTGATCAATGTTTTTGGCAAATTATGTGAAAAATACCCAGCTCTGGAATTTTTCACATAATTGGCTAAAAACATTGATCAATCTGAACACTTCATATCTTCCTGAAAATTTATTTTTGATTTCATACTTTTTTTTTAATTAAAAAAGTATAAAATTGAAAATTAGAATGAAGCCTAGTTAAGTTTCCATATAGCTGTGTCAATTGTTTTTGTCCTACTTCAAGCATGGATAAGCAGTGTAGTCCTTGGCCTCACATGGTCTGTTGCACCAATGGGTTTAGTTTTTTATTTTTTTTTAAATTTCAACTTAGCAATTTCACGTAACTATTAAAAAAAACTTTTAATTAGTTGAAGTAAAAAAAGAAAAAGTAACTGTGTTTCTTCAGTTTGTTTGATAAATTTTATTTTTACCTTTGTTTTCAACAAAATATTTCTAGAGTTTTTTAATAATAATAAAAAATTGTGTTTACAAGAGATCCAAGTTCAAATTTTGAGAGATGTATTTCAGTCCATGAAAGTTTTCTCATACATACTGCATTTCTTAATTACTTCTTTAGTAATTAATTTTCTTTGAGTATATTGCTTTAAAACTCATAAAAATTAATTTTGTTGGTTTTTCGTAACTCTGCTTTTTTTTTTTTTTTTTTTTTTTTTTTTTTTTTTTTTTTTTTTCAATTCAGGCTCAAGCACCCAAATATTGTACAACTTGTTGAAACATATGAAGACAAAAATAAAGTCTATTTAGTAATGGAACTGTAAGTATACTTTAGTCTTTTTTTTTTTTTTTTTAAGTGTACTGTTATACTATTTAAAAAACACTCCAAAGTAAATATTAAAAAGATAATGTTAGAATTGAAAAATATTTTTTAAAAATGGCACTGATTCTGTGAAACAAATTTGTAAAAGTTAATTTGTGTGTGAATATTTTATAAATGTTGTCCATCTTAGCCATTAGTTGTCGAAAATTTGGTTAATGACTCATTAGAGCAGTTTTCACAAACTCAATTAAATACTGTTCATTTAAAAATAGACCAATGTTCGATGATTGTTTTTGGTAATTTAATTTTCAAGTACAAAGATTCACACAGTTCGAAGTACCGAAAACGGAAATCAGTCACCTGTGCTGTGAGTAATTTTGTTCTGGAAACAATGGATATATATATATATATATTCTATGCTAATTTTTATAAATAAAAGCATATTGAATTCCCTACTCTAACCCACAAATCATTGTTTATCATTCTAAAAAACATTTTTAAAAGTCAGTTCTTTCATCTCTATCTAAAATCCATCATTTATATCAAATCCACTTGATATATACCATAACTTCAAGGAATAATATAATCTCTTGTTATACTTTAAAAAAATTTGGTTATTTATCTGACATATTGTATAATATAGGCATAATCACATTCATATGCATGAGGTGGATAAAACTTGGGAACTGGAATAATCCATCATTAAAATGGAATTTGTCTATGTAATTATTTTTAAGATTTTTGTGGGTAGTTAAAAAGCAAAATAATTTTGTTATATTTAAGACCGAAAATCAAAAGTAACTATTTTAAGATGAGGGGGGGGGGGTATTTTTAGTTTACAATTATATTTTATAATAATGAAATTATTTTTCTTTTTTATTAATATTGTATTACCCCAAATCTAACACAATACTTTTTGGCTGATCATTTCCTGTTATAAACCTGACTTGTGCTAAATTCGAGGTACACATAATGAATTTTCTAAATGTTCAAGATGAAAAATTTGGTGTTCCTTTATATTCAGGCTAATACCATATTTTTTTCTCATTTACTAACTTAATTATTGTTGTGTCAAAAGTGATAATGAATAGCAATTACTCTTTTCCATTTCCAGAATCTTTATGATTTATTACTTAATTTTAGAGTTACTGGTGGTGAATTATTTGATCGGATTGTTGAAAAAGGGAGCTATACAGAGAAAGATGCTAGTCACTTAATTCGTCAAATTTTAGAAGCTGTAGATTACATGCATTCTCAAGGTGTTGTTCACAGAGATTTAAAGGTAGGCATTTTATTTCCTTTCTTGCAGGTAATTTTAATGGGAATTTATTTATACTCGTTGTTGGCTAGTCGTCAAAATTCAACCATAAATCATTAAATATTTTAATTTGAGCGTGAATAAAGTTCTTCTGTCAAAGAGTACGTCTGAAGATTCCATATACAGTGGAACCTATTAAAGTGTCCTCCTTGGCTAAGAGATCATCTCTCTAGAGTGACCACTTTTGTACAGTTTTACTTACAACCACCACACTTTTCTGTGACGATGGTGTTTTTCTAAAAACTCTATCTTATTTTGCTAAATGCAAAGGAAGCTTCAGTGAGTGGGTGATAGGTAACATCTCCCTTTAACGACCTTGGATTTCACACGCTCCCATACAAACCCACGACATTCCACATTCATTCACAAACAACAAACATTCGCACATTCAGTTTGCATTTTGAACAATTTAGGCTAATCTAAAAAGTCTAGTGGCCCCCTCCAAAATTTCAGCCGGGAGCCATCCTCTGCTAAAGGCCCATTATTTCCGGAGTTATAAAATCTTAAACTGTTGAATGATTGAACTACTTGCTGAGGCATACAACTGAACATGTAAATCTTGATGCCTCAATAAATTTACACTTTTATCGAATGGTAGTCCTTGAGTCCTTTTATTTACTGTCATCGCAAATGCAGGTATATTCAGAAACTGAGTTTATTGAAAGGATATGGTAAAATAGTATCAGAATATTTTATAAGTGGAATTAAAATTTGTTTATTGCCTGCAATTCCAGTTCAAATTTCGTAATCAGTGGCATTACGATATATAAACTTGGTGCGCATTTTTCTTCCAGTGACTAATGCTTCCTTTTTATTCAAGTTTCTGATTAGTGTAACGATGCAATTAACTTTCATGTTATGTGAAGTTTATGTGGTGGCAAACAATGATATTTTTCAGTTAGCCAGGCCCGAACCCCACAAGCTGTTTTATTTTTATTTGGGGGGGGGGGGAAACATTTAAATACTACTTCTGAAACACTGTTGTTTCCCAAAACAAAACCAGAAATTTTAATCCATTTAGAAAATAGTATTTATATACAGAATTCAATATATACAAAAATATCAATATACTAAAAAGAAATTTGTTTGCTTATTCATTGCATAATGTGGAATTAAATTAAAATATAAAATTAAACTTCCAAAGTATGGAAATAGATAAACAACTGTGTACTGGAAATCACTTTAAGTTTGTAAAAATTTTGCACAGATCACAATTATTTGGCAATTTTTCACTTACTCCCGGCTAACCAAAAAAAAAAAAAAAAAAAAAACTACTCATAGTGAAAGAATTCAAAATCTTTACTGCATAGTTATTGATTTCATTGTCATCATAGTAAATTATTCTATCATAGCTATTGTGATATGCTCTCTATTCATCAGATATTCAATTAAGTCAGTATTAATAAAAGTTCAATCGTCATTATTAGGTTCTATTATGACTGACTGTGATATGTTATCTGAGAGTATGTTTTCGAAAGTATTTCTATACACTTCAGTAATAATATATATTATTTTCTTTCCCTATTAATTGCGGAGGTGATTTTTCAAGAATATTTTCCGAGAAAATTTGCTTTAGTATACTGCATGGCTGGAGGTTCTGAAGAAATTGTTGAATTGGCCAGTTTCTATAGAGCATCTCTTGGATTGCAACCTGCCCTGTTTGGATAGTTTTTCCACAGCTTTAAAACATGGAATTTGCAACACTTCATGCACTTATCAACAGTCTAAAAAAAGTCGCCAAGGACAGGGCTAAAGCACATTTTAGTCATTGGCATTTCACTAAACTGGGGAATAATTTCACTTTTTGCAAATTTTGTTTTAATACTATAATCCTATAGTACTGCTGAAACTTAGTGTTGTTATTTCAAAATTGACAAAACAATGGAACCATCGCCCGACTTAGCATGAAATACTGCGTGCCAAATTACTTCTCTAATTTTTCATGGTGCATTAGCATATTATACAAAAATTTTAACATTCGCACAACTACCTCCATTTGAACTTTAATTGTGGCAAGTTTCACGCTCATCCATTCATGCAATGTGCTGGAAAAGGGGCACAAAGGTTTTCCTTAGCGTATTTATTTATACATAGATTTTACATTCACTTGCCACTATACTTTGACTATCAAAAATCTTTTAACCATTACAAAATTTTTAGTTTAGCAATAACAAATTAAGAAAACCATTACATTCTGTGAATAAGTACATTGGTCATTTTCAAGCGTCAACTGGCTTCTTGAGCATGCATTGTGTCGTTGATGGCCCTATCAGTTGGCATTATTTACTGTGCCTTGCATCTATTGGCACAATGTACTTGTTTAAAATCTTCTATTTTCTTTATGTTCTTGAAGTCTATTGAAATAGATTTTTTTGTGTGCTAATTTTTGCTAGAGCTGTGCTGAATTTTCCAAATTTAATATCATTAAAATGCTATCTTTTTTGCCACATTTTTCTTACTCCAATATGGCTCCCATTTGAATTAATATCATTGAACATTAAATTTATTTTCTGAATACCTCCAGTTTTCCGAAGATTAATAGTGTCTTTACCAGAACATATACATTTAAAAATTGAGGAATTGGGCTTTATCAGTATTCTTAAGCCTTCTCTCCCCCAGCATTGGAAATCTTAGTCTTATTCCTTTATTGAAGAATCTGTATTTTGGTTTCTGGCCACTATTGATTCTGCAAAGCTTCTTAATTTCTTCTTTAAATATTTAATTTACAAAATTATTACGATAGTGTATTTCTGCTTTGAGTTTTGATAAATTTTAATTCTTCATTTAAGAGGGTGCTATTGGAGCAAATTTATATTGTTTTATTTATCTATGACCTAATTCTGGGGAGTTTGTAGTTGTATGGTATTTTTGAGTTAAAATTAACAATTTCACTATTGGTTGTTGGTTTTCGGTAAACTGTAGCAATTAGTTCTTTCTTATTGTTATGCAGAATTTTAATATCTTGGTAGTTTAAGATACATTAATTCGTGTGCTAATTTTGCTAGTTTTAACTATTGCAAAAATATCAATTATCTTAACCACACTTTGATTACATTTTGCTTTTGCAAAATCTTCTATCATGCACATTTTCCATTCTGCAATGATCCTGGAGATGGGTGATCCCATGAAGACACCTGTTTCTGCAGAAAAAAATTATCACCAAATTGAAAATATAAATTGTTTAGAATTAGATTAAAATAATCAAATTATTACCAAAAGTTAGATACATTTATGGCTACTTTTCAACTTAATCACAAAGAAGATTCTAGCATTTGTTATACTGTTAGATGAACTATCCAATACTCATCTGACTAAGCATACCCACCATTAGTGTAAAATATTTTAAGCATTGTTTTGCAAATCTTCATTGGTGAGAAATCTTTCACTTTGATTTAGGGATCAGGTAGATATAACTCAATGACCTATAGAGACCATCCTGGATCTTGCATCCTGTTGCTTTAAAATACTTTATTATTTGAGTGATTTTTATCTCTTCCCTGAAGTGAAGAGAGGGCTTAGAGTCTAAAGCTTTCAGACCAATGATAAACTTAAATACAGTGTTCAAGTCCATCTTGCATCACTATGGCTACATTTCTCAAAGAGGGTATCATAAAGCTCGTTTACCAATATGAAAAATACCCGAATCTTTATGGGGATTATACTGAAAAATAACTATATATATATCTAAGCATATTATAAGTAGATCGTAATACTAGCTGTTGAGTGTTTTTTAATATACAGGGTGTCCAGTGCTAACGGTGCCCAATGGCTATTTACTGAACCGTTAGTCAGAGACACATAGTTCCAGTTGCAAAAATACTTTAAATTTCATAATCTATTATATCAGAAACAATCAAAGTCAACAAATCAATTCCTATAAAAATTATGGAATTTAAATTTCTATACGGTCTCGAGCCCTATCAGTTATGTTTAGAAAAAATTTCCTTATACAATTTCATGTGCTATAAAAAAATAAATAAATAAATAAAATCGTCCATCTACGACCAAAATTCACAGAGTTACAGCTTCTCAAAGTTAGAGCACTTTTCGAGCAGCGAAAGAGGGGTTGTATACAAAATGAATTTGAGAAAAATGAATGCACATGGATTTGAGCTTTGTAATATTTACTAGCAATTTCATTAACTATTTTATGAATATAGACTGCAATAAAGAAGATTAACGTTTAACTATGTGTATCCAAGAAACTAACATAAAAATATAGCTTATACTGAAAATAGAATTTTTTAAACAAACTAGCATTAAATAACTTCCTTTGACTGCAATCCAAATATGCATAGAAATGTAGAAATCTCTTCCTGTACTTTGCGTAGCACACTCTATGTTACACATATGCAATTTAGTAAGTCTGACCCCAGACAGATTTTCATAGAGCTTGACTATAACCCTCTGCTTGAAGATCAGTATTCTAAAATTAGTTTTACTTTTCTGCATTATACCAGAAAATGAAATTAAAATCTGCAATTTAAAATTTCAATACTTATATGGTCCCTTTACGATGTTTACCGTAACGGACATTTTTAAACATGAAAAAGTGACTTAAGTCAAAATGTTTGCTGCTTCATAAATCGGTGAATTTTGGCCTTAGAAGGACGAATTTTTTTATTGCGCATGAAATTGTATAAAGAAACATTCTCTAAAAATAAATTATACAACCAGAGGATCGTATGAAAATTTTAATTTTATAATTTTTATAGAAATTGATTTATTGACATTGATTGCTTATGATATAATAGATTATACAATTTAAAGCATTTTTGCAGCTGGAACTATGTGTCTCTGACTAATGGTTTAGGAAATAGCCATTAGGCACAGTTAGCATTGAACACCCTATATAAATACCTAACTATTGTTAATATAATTTTTTTTTTCTATACTCTTGTCTTATTGTTTATAGAATATCCAATAAAAACCAGCCTTTTACATGGTAGCTTGATTGCAAATGCTTAAGTACGAGCAATTTTTTCTTACATCACAGCTTTTTTCTAATAGATATACACTCCGTGGCAGTAACAAATGACATGGCAACATTGTTATGGAACTGAATGATCTTCTGTAGACAGATTATCTTCAACAGTTGCAAAATCACTTGCCGAAAATAACTTGTGTGTCAGCTGCAGATGCATAATCTGTTAGATTGATCTTATAGTAATTTAAACAACTAGAGAAACAAGAAGAAATCTAGTGATAACTTCGTTATTTCATGCATATTAATGAAATTGATTAGAGGAAACTCAAGATCCTTGTTGCACGCTTGGATGCTTCTGTTAGCAGAACTGTGTTTCAGCTTGTATGCCATGGCAGTGTGAAAAAAGCAACTTTATGTTAGCTGACACAGTATGTTCAATGATAGTACATGATATTGATTCACATGAGACATGGATGCCTATATGACTCCTTGTAGGTTAGAGGGGGCAAGTCAGGGGTCCTGTCCCAGAAAGATATTATAGTTTAGTGTTGAACCACTTCTAGGTACTTCTTACCTGTATGTGTACAGTAATATATATTTATTCTGAGAGCTGCCCGGGGACGAGTGGAGTGGAGGGGCCCCTCCCTGCTCATAGGTATAGGTGCCCATGACGAGAAATCCTTTCAGTAAAAGCAACGCAGAAATTAATTGGATAATTTAATATTTAATAATCAAATGTAATTACCTTAGGGAGAGTAATGTTTACAAACCTAGTAATCCTTACTCCATCCCAGTGTAGCCATCTTGGATTTTTTGCTATGCTACAGTAATGATCAGAATGTGTATTGTGTTAAGGCAAACTACATGAGAGATATCTATATGTGGGAGAGTGTCTTAGATGGAGGACTTTTAAGGGATTCCAATGTCTATTCATATTACATCTGGAGAAAACTGCCAAAACTCCAGAACATTAGATCAACAGCCACGAGATAGGCTAAAACCCTGGACCTTCACACTTCCTCTAACGATTAGACAACTGCAACAATTCATAACTGAAAACACTTACTGCAATTTCGGGAAGAAACAAAAGAAGATTTGTAACATTATAGAAGAAAAGAAAACTGAATAGCAAAACATCCAGATATCAGGAAATTCAGAATCTCTGAGCTAAATTACATTAATTAAAATAAAAATATTATTTGCAGTGATGCCGTTTACGCGCTATAACGCGCCAAATACGCAAAAAATCGATGATGGGACGCAAAAGAAAAGTTACAACGCGTCCCCCGGGACGCGTAATTTCCATCATGCAAAATTTTGAAAAAAAAAAAAAAAAAAAAGGTGATTTTGGGTAAATCTCTAGTAAAACACAAACTGCTCGTGTTTTACTCGGGGAGATTGACATCGTGAACGGCTTTGTGGGCCCGTTTACATGCACACAAATGCGGAGTAACGCTTCCCCTACATGGGGGAAAAAATGCAGGGTAGAAAGATCCCTAGTCGAAAGGAGGCATAGGAGTGTTCGCTTTCCCATGATGCATTGCGAGTTTTCCCCTATACTCTGCTTTTACACGGGATATATATCGTGCTGTACGCACACGTGGTTAAGCTGAAAAAAAAAGGGGATTACTTTGACGGTCTTCTCCTTTCTCCCTCCCCCACACTTCCGTTTTCATCTTAGAGGTTGTTCCGTTAGAGATGGTGGACTATCGGAATTGAATAAAGTTTTTTCATTATTTATTTTTAATATTCACTTGTGTAAATGTAAACAATGATTTGCTTTATATTAAATCTGACAATTATTATTTAGAAATGAAATCTATAAGCTATAGAAGCGGTAAATATTTTAAACAATCTAGAAGAGAAAAGGGGGGGGGATGTTCCATATTTTACTGTTGTATATCCTTTCCTTCCTCAAATATATTCCGATTTTACTTGTGATAAATTTACTAATACATAGTAATTATTTTTTTAAATTAATATAAGATGGAGGGGCGCTTGAACGGTATTTTATTGTAGTTTTAATAATTTAAGATGTTGCGGCTGTTCTGCGAGTACATTTTACTTTCTTAAACATTTCTACCGATGCAGCCTTTCTCCCGGTTTTTACTGTACATACAAAAGGGGATTTTATTATTAGGATTTATTAATTATTAGGATTCAGGGCGTCATCAGGAAGCCTTTGCCGTGAAGGCAAAGTAAATGACATGCAAATCACAACAAATTTTTCTTTATTAATTATAATTCATTTTCTTTATTTATTTTTTGAAATATAAGTTTTAGGTTATTTATAAATAAGATATTCATACGCATCAGCACACCAAAATGGGTGAGACATGATAACATTTATTGATACAAATATTTCTGTTCTGCGAGTACATTTTACTTTCTTAAACATTTCTACCGATGCAGCCTTTCTCCCGGTTTTTACTGTACATACAAAAGGGGATTTTATTATTAGGATTTATTAATTATTAGGATTCAGGGCGTCATCAGGAAGCCTTTGCCGTGAAGGCAAAGTAAATGACATGCAAATCACAACAAATTTTTCTTTATTAATTATAATTCATTTTCTTTATTTATTTTTTGAAATATAAGTTTTAGGTTATTTATAAATAAGATATTCATACGCATCAGCACACCAAAATGGGTGAGACATGATAACATCAGTCGTGAAATTAACCAAACGCTTTTATATCGATAAGGACCCACTTTTTGGAAAAAGGGACCCGTAAATTTTGGAGCCCTGGGTCCCAAGGACCCATCCCTTCCAAAGTCTAGCGACATCACTGATTTGAATAAAAATGTTATTTTAAATATTTCTTAATGGGATAATCTAAATCATTGATCTCCTGAGAAATTTTTGTCAGCTAGGTGACATTATGAAGCTGCAGTGTGTAATTCTATTCAATTAAAGCATTGGAAATGATATTCTGATTTTTCTACTGGGTGGTCAGTGAAACTTGTCAGATGATGCCCCCGCCAGAAAGGCCTTGTGAGACCCCCGTAAATAAAATAAATGAATTTGAATAAATTAGTTATTTGAAAATTTAAATCAGAAACTTTATATTTAAATATATAAAAAATGTAACAATTAAGATAAAAAATAGAAATTCTATTCATATAAAATATACTTTAGTATGTAATTTAAATAAAAATAATATTTAATAAAAGTAATCATGTCATAATCTGAGATTGGTTTTTAAAATACTTTTAATTTCTATGTAAAATAGTCAAGAAACTAAAAAATTATAATATTTATTGATGGCAAAAACATTTTATAGACCCTTTCCAACTTCTGTTAAACCCATGGAGAATTACATATATGGCCGCACAGTTTTAGCATGTACAACCTGTTTATTCACAGTGGTGGTTGATGAGGGTAGATTTTGATATCAATTCTGAACTGGTATATCTATACTGAATCAGGCTCTGTCTATCTAATATTGTACTGCAGGATGTGTACTTATTAAAATTAAATGAAGTAGTTGGTGTTAACTGCAAAAACATGATTTTATGAGTTATTGATGTATTGAGTTATTTTTTTTTCTAACGGGGGGGGGGGGGGGGTACTAGGCATTGTCCCTTACAACGGCCCGAAAGTGTTAGCTACTTTATTATGGGGGCACCTAGTAGGTGGACCAACATCGCCCCTATGAAGAGACGGACATGACAACCACACCCAGTCGGGGCGCCTGGCTGCCGGGAGTTGAACCTGAAACTGGAGTATGGTGCTTTACCCACCATACAACTCGGTCGGCTTATGGATTTATTTGAAAACTTACAAAAGGGAAGGATGGGGGGGGGGGTGAGATCTCATTCCTTGCACGACTCTAAGATCTCTAAACTCTGACATTATGTGAGTCTATTTTCTGAACTGCAAAACTTCACCTGTTTGAATAACTGATTTTCATAAATTAATTATGGCCAACTTAAACTATATTGTAATTTTGTATTAACAATGTTTCAATGCATGTACATTTTTGTATGTACATGCATGCATAAATATGTCATGTTGAATATTTTTACATTTTTACAGCTTGTTGCAGAGAACATGACAAAATTCTGGCACTATGGATATACATGATCTGAATTTCTAGCCTCTGGTGGTTAACCATGTGAATGCCTAAGACATAACATTCCATTTACTGAACTTTAGCTCAGCGTAATAAATTAATATTTTACATTAGCAAACCTACACACATATCATAAACTATTTATTAGTTTCAAAGTTTGAAATAGTATTTTCTCTTATTACTCGTCCTTTTGTTGGAATTGTTATATTATTTATGTTGCTAAAACTCCAGATATTAAGGTACACTGAAAATAAAGCTTCTCATGAGAAACAATCTTTCTATTATCTTTTTCTTTGTATGTTCTAATGTAAACTGTTTGTGCAAACCTCTTAAGAACTGCCATTCTTTGTCCAAATTAACTAAGACCACTGATATAGGCATGGAATTTCAATAGGTTAAAGATAAGTTCTTGTGTTTAATTTGTAGAATTCTATTTTTTTTTTTAAATTATTTTTTAATTTAGCAATTTTAATGGAAAATCAAGTTAATGAACCAATTTGTTTACACAGAAGAATTAGTTGATCAAAACACATAAAATAGCAAAGATTTTTTTGTACTTAATGTTTTTTAATAATTACTTACTTTTCTTACTGGGTAAAATGAACTTGTTATTACATCCCCCCCCCTCCCAATTTCACCATTCACTCAAAAATTGGGTCTTTGCAATTAGATTTTGAATTGACAACCAACAGTATTGTTTGAACTCTCATGTTGTTGAAAATAGAATGTTTTCCATTTCTCCATCAATGTCACCAACCATTGCTTGGTCACATTAATCACCAAAGCTTTGATCTCATTTCCAAAAGTTTCTTTAAAACAATCAAATCATTGTCAAATACACTCAAGTTTCTGCATCTATACGAAATATCTCATTGAGCCTCAACTGCTGCTTCTAATTTACGCAGATGCTTTCACTTTTGAAAAAGAAATTAAGCCCAAAATCAGTTTTTTTAATCCTCCCCCCCATTAATTTGTTAAAAAGCTTTACACATTACTTGATTTGTAGCATGCATTATCTAATGTTTCTAACATTAATTGGGGACAGAAAATGGCTAGAAAAGAAAATTGTCCTTAGTAACCAGATATACATCTTATGCAGAGTTATATTTGAGAGAGTTAATAACAAGTTTTTTTAGTAATCAAATAATCACATAGTAAGCTATTTTTTTCTCTCTTCTAGCCTGAAAATTTGTTATATTATAGTCCAGATGAAGATTCCAAGATCATGATAAGTGATTTCGGTCTCTCCAAAATGGAAGATTCGGGTATAATGGCAACTGCCTGTGGAACGCCGGGTTATGTAGGTTTGTATTAATTCTTATAAAGTCTCACATGTGCATCAAGTTTCAAGTAAAAATAATAAGATTCCAATAATGTGCTTAGCTAAAGAGCAAATATTTGCACAATACTTTTTTTTGTTTGCATACTGCCATTATTTCCTCTTCTGTAACACAGCTTTGCTGCTCTATAAATCTGAGATATTTCTCTCTTGGTGCCAAACCTTCATTAAAGGTTATTTTATCAATCTTTTGATCATCCTCTGAGTTGTTACTGTGTCAAGAGTTTGTATCTTGTGACTGTAATTCAGTATCATTTATGTCACTGTGAGTCATCTGAAGGTTATCAAAGTTGCCACCAGATATTACAAATGCTAATTTTTTACTTCCTTGTACGTAGTATAAGGAAGTAATGTGATCCCGAAAAATTTTGGGGGCCAAATTTCGACATAAAAACCGATTTTGACTACCTCTAAATTTAATTTAAAAAAATTTTTCGATGCATCTCATCGTAGGCTAGCATGCACGATCATATTAACGCGTCTGCAACTCATTTTGACCAGTGGCGAGTCTACTGTGGCCAGTTTTTCCATGCCGTCTGTACGTACGTACGTATGTATGTAACTCGCATATCTCAAAAACTATTGGTCGTAGAATGTTGAGATTTGATATTTAGGATTGTTCTATGATCTAGTTGTGCACCTCCCCTTTTGGTGGCAATCGAATGGATAGTTTATGTACAGGACCGCCCAAAAGATTCGAAATACATTACGCTCTATGGGCCGAAATTCATTAAACTCGCCTAACTCAAAAGCTATTAGGCGTAGAATGTCGAAACTTCATATTTTGGATAGTTGTAACATCTAGTTGTGCACCTCCCCTTTTGGTTCCATTCGACTGGATAGTTTATCTACAGGACTGCCCAAAACATTCGAAATACATTACACTCAATGGGCCGAAATTCATTAAACTCGCATATCTCAAAAACTGTTAGGCGTTGAATGTTGAAACTTTATATTTAGGATTGTTGTAACATCTAGTTGTGCACCTCCCCTTTCGGTTCCATTCGACTGGATAGTTTATCTACAGGACCGCCCAAAAGATTCGAAATACATTACACTCTATGGGCGGAAATTCATCAAAGCGTTTTTTAGAGGTATTGGGCTATTTCAAACAACTCAGAAGTGATATATGCTGTAAAGAGTTAGAAAATGAATTTCTCCATTAAAAAAAGTGCCTTTATCATTTATAGTTCTGCTACAGGAACACTCAAAAGATTTCCAATACATTACGGTCAATAGCAATTTTAGGGGCATTCATCCATTTCAAGCACAATACCGTCCTACCACATAAGTTAGGTAATGGTCCGACCACGGTCACGTGCCTCCCTCAAGAACTATGCCAAAAGTCGCCAAGCTTGGCGACTTTTGGTGTACGTGTGTGCATATTTAACTCTCAAATCTCAAAAACTATTATGAAATTTCATATATAAGAATGTTGTAACATCTAGTTGTGCATCTCGATTTTTGGTTCCAATCTACTGGAGAGTTTATTTACAGGACCACCGAAAAGAATTTCAGTACCTTAATGTCTATGGACATCTTCAATATAATACAACTGTAGACAGTCATTGTTTGGTACATGCCCAAAATCTCGCCGTCTGTCCTCGACCTTGGCGAGTTTTGGCGAAATATCGCCAAATTTGGCGATAGTCAGTCATTTGGTCCATGCCCAAAGTATCGCCATTTGTCATCGTTCTTGGCGAGTTTTGGCGAAATATCGCCAAATTTGGCGATAATCTGTCATTGTTTGGTTCATGCTTAAAATCTCGCCAAATGTCGTCGACATTGACGAGTTTCGCCGAAATATCGCCAAATTTGGCGCCAAAAATTATTTCCTATTTTGTATAACTCTAAAACTTTAACCCGTAGATTTTTTAACTTTGTATTTAGAACTATTGTAATATCTAACTGTTTTCAATATCTTTTTTGACAGCAATCGACTGAGAATTTATTTACATGGTGAACCAAATGTCTTTGAATACATTGAGGTGTATAGATGCATTCAATTCATTGAAAGTCTGTGGTCAATGACTACTTTGGCTATCCCCAAAATCTCGCTGACTATCTCAAGTTTGTCGGCTTTTGGTGAAATATCGCGAAATAAAGTGTCAGAAGGAAATCTTTCAAATTGAACTCAGCTTGGCGATATCGAAATATTTGGCTAGAAATCGCTAAACCTTATTATTATTGATATTTTATCTCTTTCAAACAAATAAATTTAGAGGAAGTGCGTTGAAAATATTTTTGATCTAATGGACGTGCAAGGAAGTCATGTGTTGGACACATCAGATTTTTTTTTTTTTTCAATTGGGAATTGCTTATTAGTTTTACTCTGTGGTTATATTGCAATTTTCTGAACTTGCAGCTGGCAGGGCAGATTTCATTGTTTGCATTGAACAGACAGTGCAGATTTTAGAGTGTTGCAGATTTCAGATTGGTGTATTTTGGGTCTTCTACTGTACAACACATTTAACAAAATATTCCATAGTTATTTTTATTATTTTTTTATATTTTTCTATGTTTCTTAACTGACATTTCTCATTTATAAATGTACATAGTACTGCATCTTAAATTTTTTAATTTTTATAACCTCTCTTGATTTAAGTTCTGGTAAGTTTATTTAGTTCTTTAAAAGTTTAAATCCTTGAGTTTTGAATCCACATCTTGCAGCTGCAAAATACTGTCAATACTTTCATTATCAGTCAATTGATAGCTACTGGTAAATTTCTAACATTAATTTTTATAATGCTGCATGTTTATATACATTTATAAATTACAGTTTTACAAACTTTAGGTTGGAAGTTTCAGTGTATACATGATTTAAAGTACCGTATATCCCGGCATATAACATACACCAGTAAATTTTAGATATTTCTTATGATAATAATTATCTTTTGTAATATAATGCATATTTGTGATGTTCACTTATAAATTTTTTATATTAGGCATTTTATATCTGGTAAATAACATGCACGTGAAAAGGGAGTAATTTTTTGAAGTTGAATGTGTGTGTTATACGCCGAGATATACGGTAGTTAATTTTAGGTCTACTGCTGTACTGGTTACAACAGTAGAGTGCATTATCTTCTACTGTTACCATACTTTTCAATAGAAAATAGAGATTTATTTTTAATTTAATTATTTTTAATGTGCTTGTATTTGTTTATATTCTTACTAAAATATTTGTCTTGCATTGTGAGCATTTATTTAGTAACTCATTTTTAAAAATCTTTTAGCCCCTGAAGTACTTGCGCAAAAGCCGTATGGTAAGGCTGTTGATGTTTGGTCTATTGGAGTAATTGCATATATTTTGTAAGCATTTTTTTCTTCAATTTATTTGACATTGTGTACAAATAAAAATAAATTTGTTTTTAAAAAGGGTTTTCATTTATAAATATGCATTTTTAATACTTCAATTGTCTGTTCTGATTATAATTGTACCTAAATATAGCTTTTAGTTGATCATACTCTCAGAGCCGTAACCCGAGAAGGGGTATGGGGTTTGAGCCATACCAAGTAGCCTCCCAACCCCAAAACAGATTTTAGTAAATTTACCAATAAATACAAAAGCTTGGTGGAATTAAAATGTGGGAGGGGAGGGGGGGACAGAAAACTGCCACACTTCCTTTAAGTTCCTTACAGTTTAATTTGTTATCTGAGACAGGGATTCTCCGGAGAGTGAGGTAAGAACCTAAACTTCCGGTACACTTATCCCCCGTTACCGATGTTTGAATTTGCCAGTGAATCTCAATGAAAAGATTATTAATGGAATGAATGGTAAATATTTTTAAAATATTGCATTTTGTAAAAGAAATACTGTAGGGGAAAATATAGAAATTGAAAAAACTCTTCCCTTCCCCCATCTACTAATACTTATATTTAGTCAGCCCCCGAACTAGATTCAAAGCCTTACATAGCATGTCATCTTGGTTACAGCCCTGGGCACTGTTAACTTCCAGACAGTTCATGTATCTAATTTTGTGATGGTATGATTAATATATATATAAATTGTCATAAAATAGTAATACTTGAGAAAAGAGAAAATAAAATAAAATCAATATTTTATGAAATAGTATAATATACAATTGATAAAATGAGACATTGTCATATATCCCAACTGCTCTAGTTCTTCAGGAGCAACTTCTTAAATATGTTACAGTAAAACCTGTGTTGAACGACCCCCGTATTTAACGACCACCTGGTCTTGTCGACCATGTCTTAGCGGTCCTGAGTACAATATAATGGTTTATTTTCCTTATTGAACGACCACCTGCCTGACGCGACCAACAACCGCTATGTATAAGAAACAAATTTATTTAAAATCCTATTTTAACGACCGCGAATTCTTAAAAAAATTCTTATTTTCCCCCATTCATGAACAATTTAGTACATCAGTATCAGAATCTGAAAATAAGAATGAACAAACTGATTGCAGTGAAAATATATCATCGTCTGGTGAAGACACTGAAAATGAAGACACATCACAAAAAACTGCAATCACTTTCAATGAAGCAAAAGAGTGTTTTAACACCTTGCTTAATTATTCCGTGCAGGTGGGGGATGATGAACTATTTAAACATCTGACATGTGTAAACAGTTATCCCAAAATGTAGCTGTTAAACAATCTATTATTACATCATATTTTTAAAAATAATAAAGTACCTACGATGTAAAGCAAAATTTTTTTTGAATTTAAATATATTCTAATTTCATTTATTAAAAAATATATAAATCTCACTGTCTTTCTCTACATATTTTAAAAAAGTAAGTACACATAGGCTTTTTATTATATTATATTTTACATAAAAGCCTTTTCAGTGATAATCAGGTAATTATCAAATAAATTCCAATTCTATTGATAAAATTAAGTACGCTTAAAATTTTGTTAAAATGTATCGTATTAGTTAAAAAATTTTATTTGGGAATACCTTATTCCCCCGTACATGATATATATTTCGGTTACACACGTAACCATCTTCAGTCGTTTCTGGATCTCTCACTAATGGCGGCTTCTTTTTATAACTCTTCGTTCTTCTTCTTGAAAGTTCGATGAATGACGTCATCCCATGATTGGTCGATTGTATGAAGCGCATCGTTGATGCTGCCATCTGTCGTCATTATTTCTAAGCTCTCACGAATGTAGGCATATATACTATTTTTAAAGTTGGCTATTTTTTTTAATATTTTTAAAATCAATGGTAATGGGCTCTTTCAAAGCAAGACGGGCCAGAGCGGTACTTTGTTTCTGGAGGTTAATGTCTTTAAAATGTTCGTTTTTTCGCTCTTTAATTTTCCTTTTTGTAACGCCGATGTAGCAATTTTCTTTATTAGTATCGTTTGACATAAAATTAATTTTATAGATCCCTGCGGTTTCGATGGGGTTGATTGGGTCTTTTTCCGATCTAATGCGCTGAAAGATTGTTTTATTAGGTTTAATTGGAATACGGAAGTTCTTTTTACTGGCGATATTAGAAAGTTTATTGGCTATCCCTCGGCTAAAGGGGATAGCGGTAGTAAAACGTGGTTTATCTTTTTGACGGTTGTCTATAACATTTAATTTACGTTGCCTAGCTTTGAAAACTTTGTCGAAAATTTCTCGAGGGTAGTGGGCGTCTTGACATTGTTTCTTTATGAAAGCAATTTCTTTTTGAAGGAGGTCGTTGTTAGAACATACTTTGAAAGCGCGGTCGATATAGGAACGAATAGCAGCAATTTTATAGTTGAAAGGGGTTTTAGATTTAAAATTTACTATATTAGTATTACAAGTAGGTTTTCGAAAAATGGTGGTTTCAATGAGATTATTGTTTCTGGTTATGTTCACATCTAAGTAATTGAGGCTATTATTGATTTCTTTTTCGTAGGTAAATTTAATGTTCGGGTCTATGGCATTAAGTTGATTGATCAAATTATTTTCTTCATTATTGTGGGTGGTAAGGATAGCGAAGATATCGTCGACATAGCGAAGCCAAAGTTTGATGGTACTATTGTGTGTCTGTTTAATCTGTTCTTCAAGGATTCTCATTTTCCAGTCGGCAATTATTCCGGATATGGGGGAGCCCATGGGGACTCCTTTTATTTGTTGGTAGAAGTGATTATTATATTGAAAATATGAATTATTTAAAATTAGATTTATTGCACTAGTTAGGGTGTTAATTATGTCTATATCTTTAAAACTACTTGGAATTTGTTTGTTAATAATTTGGTTCATTTCCTTAATATCTATTGACGGGTATAGATTTACAACATCGAAACTTACCATAATATCGTCTTCATCAAGTTTATAATCGCGGATGTTTTTAATGAAATCGTCGGTGGAAGTTAGAGTGCTGTTACAGGGGGGTATAATTTCTTGCAGTATATCTTTCATATATTTTTCAAGAGTGTAGTTGGGGCCTTCACATTTGCTCACGATTGGGCGAAGGGAGGGGGGATTTTTATGATCTTTAAATTTAGCGAAAATCCGTGGGGCGAAATTAGCGGTATTGTTATAGTTCGGACCTTTCTGATCCGGCCAGGTACCATTTTTTATTAAAGTTTTTAGTTTATTATTGATTTTCGTGGTGGGGTCTTTGGGAAGATGTAAAACGTTTAGACTATTGATGGTTTGTTCCATTTTTTCATGGTAATCTTTTTTATCTAGGATAACAATCTTTCCTGTCTTGTCAGAGCTTAAGCAAACGATCTTGTTATTTTTCTTTAGGTCGCTGAGGCATTTATGGTCTTCATGATCTTTAACAGTAGTTTTAAGTTTTTTATTCATTTCTTGTTGGGCATGCATACGGATAGCTTGTTTATCTGAGGGGGGTAATGAGATAATGGCGGCCTCAATGCTCGCAACGGTATCATTGATATCTATTTTGTCATCAAGAATGAATTTGGGACCTAGGTTTAGAGTGGCTTTTTGCTGTTGAGTAAGAGTTAAGGAGGATAGATTAATGAATTGATCTTCTTTTTTAGTTTGACCTTGTTTATAGCATTTATTATTTCTCATCCAAAAGTTAAGTTTTTTATAGTGGTTATTGTGGTAAATCTCTTTTTCTTTCTTGCAAAAATTGTTTATTTTATTGACTTTTAAACGGTAATCATCCGGAGAGCATATGGTTTGAAGTTTGTGGTTGGTACCATCTTCAGTCGTTTCTGGACTTTTATTCATCTCATGACGCCTATTACGGTTGAGCCTCCGAGCATATATACAGTAAGTTAAGATGTTTTTCCAAGAAAAAAGTTAGAGAATTTCAGCATATCAATTTTTTAAAAGACTGTGTACATTTTAAAATTACCCCTAAATTCATGAAAATTAAAAATAGTTTCCTTCTTAATGAATTCTTTTATGATATAAAGAATTTTGAGCTATGCTAACTTAAAAAATACATTAGGAACAAATTTAAATATATAGCTAAATTAACGAAAGAAGAAAAATTTTACAACCACAAACTTCAAACCATGTGCTCTCCGGATGATTACCGTTTAAAAGTCAATAAAATAAACAATTTTTACAAGAAAGAAAAAGAGATTTACCACAATAACAACTATAAAAAACTTAACTTTTGGATGAGAAATAATAAATGCTATAAACAAGTTCAAACTAAAAAGGAAGATCAATTCATTAATCTATCCTCCTTAACTCTTACTCAACAGCAAAAAGCCACTCTAAGCCTAGGTCCCAAATTCATTCTTGATGACAAAATAGATATCAATGATGCCGTTGCGAGCATTGAGGCCGCCAGTATCTCATTACCCCCCTCAGATAAACAAGTTATCCGTATGCATGCCCAACAAGAAATGAATAAAACACTTAAAACTACTGTTAAAGATCATGAAGACCGTAAATGCCTCAGCGACCTAAAGAAAAATAACAAGATCGTTTGCTTAAGCTCTGACAAGACAGGAAAGATGGTTATCCTAGATAAAAAAGATTACCATGAAAAAATGGAACAAACCATCAATAGTCTAAACGTTTTACATCTTCCCAAAGACCCCACCACGAAAATCAATAATAAACTAAAAACTTTAATAAAAAATGGTACCTGGCCGGATCAGAAAGGTCCGAACTATAACAATACCGCTAATTTTGCCCCACAGATTTTCGCTAAATTTAAAGATCATAAAAATCCCCCCTCCCTTCGCCCAATCGTGAGCAAATGTGAAGGCCCCACCTACACTCTTGAAAAATATATGAAAGATATACTGCAAGAAATTATACCCCCCTCTAACAGCACTCTAACTTCCACCGACGATTTCATTAAAAACATCCGCGATTATAAACTTGATGAAGACGATATTATGGTAAGTTTCGATGTTGTAAATCTATACCCGTCAATAGATATTAAGGAAATGAACCAAATTATTAACAAACAAATTCAAAGTAGTTTTAAAGATATAGACATAATTAACACCCTAACTAGTGCAATAAATCTAATTTTAAATAATTCATATTTTCAATATAATAATCACTTCTACCAACAAATAAAAGGAGTCCCCATGGGCTCCCCCATATCCGGAATAATTGCCGACTGGAAAATGAGAATCCTTGAAGAACAGATTAAACAGATACACAATAGTACCATCAAACTTTGGCTTCGCTATGTCGACGATATCTTCGCTATCCTTACCACCCACAATAATGAAGAAAATAATTTGATCAATCAACTTAATGCCATAGACCCGAACATTAAATTTACTTACGAAAAAGAAATCAATAATAGCCTCAATTACTTAGATGTGAACATAACCAGAAACAATAATCTCATTGAGACCACCATTTTTCGAAAACCTACTTGTAATACTAATATAGTAAATTTTAAATCTAAAACCCCTTTCAACTATAAAATTGCTGCTATTCGTTCCTATATCGACCGCGCTTTCAAAGTGTGTTCTAACCACGACCTCCTTCAAAAAGAAATTGCTTTCATAAAGAAACAATGTCAAGACGCCCACTACCCTCGAGAAATTTTCGACAAAATTTTCAAAGCCAGGCAACGTAAATTAAATGTTATAGACAACCGTCAAAAAGATAAACCACGTTTTACTACCGCTATCCCCTTTAGCCGAGGGATAGCCAATAAACTTTCTAATATCGCCAGTAAAAAGAACTTCCGTATTCCAATTAAACCTAATAAAACAATCTTTCAGCGCATTAGATCGGAAAAAGACCCATTCAACCCCATCGAAACCGCAGGGATCTATAAAATTAATTTTATGTCAAACGATACTAATAAAGAAAATTGCTACATCGGCGTTACAAAAAGGAAAATTAAAGAGCGAAAAAACGAACATTTTAAAGACATTAACCTCCAGAAACAAAGTACCGCTCTGGCCCGTCTTGCTTTGAAAGAGCCCATTACCATTGATTTTAAAAATATTAAAAAAAATAGCCAACTTTAAAAATAGTATATATGCCTACATTCGTGAGAGCTTAGAAATAATGACGACAGATGGCAGCATCAACGATGCGCTTCATACAATCGACCAATCATGGGATGACGTCATTCATCGAACTTTCAAGAAGAAGAACGAAGAGTTATAAAAAGAAGCCGCCATTAGTGAGAGATCCAGAAACGACTGAAGATGGTTATGTGTGTAACCGAAATATATATCATGTACGGGGGAATAAGGTATTCCTAAATAAAAAATTTTAACTAATTAATTCGCCGTATTAAATAATGTTTTATATGTTTTTATTGTATCGTATTACCTGAATTCAAAGACCGACCCTCTTTAAAGACCACATTTTCTTGGTCCCAGTGATGGTCTTTAAAAGCAGGTTTCACTGTACTACTCTGCACAACATGATGATATTTTAAAGTAAATAAAAAACTTTGTAAAAAACACACATAAGATGTTAAAGGTAAGAGGATACACACGTTTCAACCAAAAATTGTTTTGGCCTTCATCAGTCCAAGCCCTTCGTCGCAAGCAACACAGGGAACTGAAAAGGAGATCTTTTCAGTTCCCTGTGTTGCTTGCGACGAAGGGCTTGGACTGATGAAGGCCAAAACAATTTTTGGTTGAAACGTGTGTATCCTCTTACTTTTAACATCTTATGTGTGTTTTTTACAAAGTTTTTTATTTACTTTATTGTTTAACACTATTTTGAGTGTTTTTTTCCCTATGATGATATTTTCTCTGAAAAATAGCCAAGATTTTTTTTTTTTTAAATTGCACTTAAAAACAAAAAATTAGAGAGAAATGCATGCAAAATCCGAAAGAACATGTTTTATCTTATAGGGGAAAAAACAATCCATTGTCATATGGGTTTAAAAGTAGGAGTGACTTGAGCACTCATTATTTACTTTATATTAATTACAATCATCATTTTTTAATGTTTGAAATAAAGATGAATTGAATTCCAATTTTAAGGGCCTAGTGTAAATATATCTGAATGATTATTATTTTTATGTTTATTATTATGATATTAGTTAATGATGCATTATACAATTAATTTTTAAATACCTTTATTGCAAATAATTAAGCTACAACCTTTTAAAAATTCACAATCTGCTCCTGAAGACGTTTTAAAACTCCAGCGATTTTCCCAAGTTACTCCTGATAAATGTTTTTATATGTTTGTAGGTTGCATTGTTTATTGTACAATAATAATAATATGCAGTTATTTAAATATCATTTGATGCAAAGAGTGGATAGTACATGATAATTTCTTTCTCTGCCCTGTATAAGGGAATAGATAATTTCCTTAATGTATGAACAACTCTTAACAAAAATCTTACACAAAAAAAGAGAGAGGGGGGAAGAGGGAGGGAGGGAGAGACATAGTAAAATAAAAAATAATTCAGGAATCTTTTTTTAATGATTTTGTCTTAAAAATACATAATTCAGGGATGTGCTGCTACTAAAAGATCGTTTTTGGATATTTTTGCTCCAAAATTGAGCAAAACTGCTACATTTTTAATTTTCCCACATATGTTTAAATGTTTGTAAATCTCCCAAATTTTTACAAAAGTCATCACACATTCTAAGCATTCTAATTTCAATCTTTCTCTATTAATCTTAAAAATGAATATTTTTTCTTTGGCATCTCAAACCTCCAATGTCTTAAGAGTAAAAATTGACCTCTGTTTTAAATTTAATTTTATATAAATTTGTAATTTTTTGTTACCAAATTTTTTATTAGCAGCTGATGGTAGTTAACCCATTTGTGCCCAGATATTTTCGAGACTTTCTTTGATTTTTGGTAATACCAACAATAATAGATAAATTTCTGATATCAACTTCTTGAGCAAGGGGTGATTTCTTTTAAAATCATTATGCATAAAAATTGAAATGTCAACATCCTACTGGGTCATGTTAAAATATTATGTGGAGTTGAGGTTCTATACTAGTGAATAAAGGCTAGAAAAAATAAATAAGGCTTTCGACTGATAGCGAAAATGCCATCCCAAAAAGGGACGCTAGGCATAAATGGGTTAATATAGTTTAGTAAATATTGTATTTTTGATTTAAAATAGATATTTTGTATAGCAATGTATAAAATAACTGAATTTTTTATTTATTTCACAAGCTTCTGACCCCCCCCCCCCCAAAAAAAAAAAAAAAAAAAAAAAAAACTGGTATTTGTTATAAGCTAAGAGTTTTTAAGAACCTCCTTAATTTTCATTTTTTTTTATTGGCATTCTTTAATGACTTTTCTCTTTCCCTCCAAAAATAAATTTTGTATTTCAAAATTGACATTCTTATGCTCCAAAAGTGACTTCAAATTGCTCCACTAATCTGTTTTTCTTGCTCCAAATTGCTCCAAAAATGTCTTTTTTCTTGCTCCACAAATTGCTCCAAAATTTAATTTCAGCTGGAACATCCCTGATAATTTATCTATAATTATTTCTATATTCATTTTTGTTTGATTAAGAATATTGCATGACAGTTAAACTATGTTTTCTTTTGTTATCTGTCTAAAGTACAATCTGTTTGAAAAAGCTTATAAATACAGGAGATGTAAATTTATACTCTTTTTATAGATTATGTGGATACCCTCCATTTTATGATGAAAACGATGCAAATCTTTTTGCGCAAATTTTAAAAGGGGAATTTGAATTTGATTCTCCTTATTGGGATGAAATATCTGATTCAGGTAATGCTCTAAGGCTGTACTAAAGAATTTTAGGTTGCATAGCTTAATTGCCAATTAAAAATTTGTTACTTTTAATGTTTTGTAATTCCTTTCTAGCAAAGGATTTCATTCGGCATTTAATATGTGTAGACATGGAAAAAAGGTACACATGCAAACAGGCATTAGCTCATCCATGGTTCGTATACTTTTATAAAAACACATTTATGATTGAAGTTGTTTATTCTTTGATGTTTTAAAAACACATGGAACATAAAATGGTTTAGTTTTTCCAGTCTTCAATTATAGGCTGAAGAATTATAACAAACTCAAACTATTCCATAAACATATAAATTGTAGTTCTGAAAATATAAATACTCAACATATAACATTTAAAAGTACAAGCAAATTGTGTCATGCTATCATACTTAGAGGGGCATATGTCAGATATCTAGGAACTATATTACTGCTGTTAAAAAAGTTTTATGTTCTCTGCCTGATAGAAAACTTTTGTACAAATGCACAATGCATATACAGCATAATTGAATACAAAAGATAGTTTCAACAATTGTTTATGAAAGCACATATTCAAAACTATTTTTGCTGTTATTTCTTTGAAGTTAGATGAATTTGATGCTGTTATATCTGTTTAAATGATAAAGCTGCCCAAAAGTTTAATAAAAACATTGTATAATTGCAAAAAACCATAAAATAAAATATTATTTTTAAAAAGTCAATGAGATTTAAGTTTGAGAGTCATCATGAATGTTCTGAAAACTCAAAAATGAGAGTGATAAAGAAAATTTTAAAACAGGGAGGAAAAATATGTTAATTCATAAAAGTATGCATATAGTTTTAAAAATGCTTTAATAGGGGATTCCCAGGAATCAGACCGCCTCTACCTCTCATGGTGCTGTAGCATCAAATGAAAGAGACGATACCTTTCACCAATACACTTTATTGTATGAAAAAAAAATTCAAAAGGTTTTTGAGAGTTGATTATTTTGAAGAAAATAAACTTTGAGAGAAAAAAAATTCTATTGTAAAGAGTGAATTGTGTGTATAATGTGCAATTACTTGCATACTATTACATGCTGTTCTTGCAGGCCTTGATCAGTATCTGTTTTTGTGTGCAATAAAAAGAAATCAATCTTAAGTCAGTATGTGTGTTGGGGGGGGGGAGGCTTTTAAAGTGAATTCACTATCTATATTTTATGCTACCTGACCCAATTTTAGGTGATGCAGGGTTTGCACAGTCAAAGTCTGAAAAACTCATTAATTTTAGTAAATCATGAAAGAAAGGGCCCTAATTGAAATGGGATGCCATCTTTCTGTCACTAATGTATTTCCATTCATAATTTTTATTAATTAAAGATTTCTGCAAAAACAAGAAATGATAGTTTGTCAATCGCTACTTTCGGTGATCACTAAAAGTATTTGGAAGTAAATTCATTACTATATACAGTCTTTCAATTTATTATTAAAATATTTCATCGATGTGATTCCATATAAGTTTGTCTGTTTTCTTCTGGATTAAAAATCATCACAATCGAATGCCATGAAATTTGGCTGAGGAAATTACGCTTTTAATTTCAGTCTTTTATTTCACCACTTTGGATTCAAAATAATAATTTCATATAGATAAGGTCATTAAAATTTTTTTAATTTCTAAAAGCTGCGAACTCAATGGAAAACTCCCAAATAGAAAAGTAACCAAATGCCATTGTGTTTCCCCTTCCCCTCCATTCCCCATACACTTTATTTTCTCTATGCTTCATTTAACACCTGAAATGTCTCAGAAGGTTATTTTCATAACAAAATACAAAATTTAACATTTGTAAGTTCTTCATAATGCATTTCAAAATCTAAGAATACAGGCAAGGCCGTACCAGGGGGGGTCCAGTGCGATCCCCATAAATTTAAAATTTTGCTAACAAAATAATAATGATAGAGTGTTTTTGTGAAAAATTCAGCCTTTTTCACAGTTTGGTGCCCCTCCAAAATTTTTGGACCCTCCCTGAAATTTTTTTCTGGGTACAGCCCTGAATGCAGGTAATCTATTTGAAAACACTTCCTGCATTCTTCTACAATTACTAATTAGACTGCAATCTTCTCTACAAATGATAACAAGTCTCAAAAAATAAATTTTGTTTTGTGATCATTGTTGGACCTTTTGCTAATCAATTCCAAGTACTTTTTAACTGTACTGCTAGAATATATTGATGAATCTTTTAGAAAAAGGGATTTCATTTGACTTGTTGCGATATTTCATGTTTGCTTGATTCGTTATATTTTTGTTTTGAAGGATAAGTGGCAATACTGCCAGTGACAAGAATATCCAAGCTAGTGTCAGTGAACAATTAAAGAAAAATTTTGCTAAAACAAAATGGAGGGTAAGTGTTTATCATTTTTTCAAACATTGAAATAAGCTTTTCTATGAAAGTTGTAAGTTGTTTGCATGCAATACAAAACATGATGCTATATGCAAGACAGTGTCTAGAGTTTTTGTCACCCTATATTTTAGAAAATTTCCTTTATAAAATAGTAAAGTAAGAGCTTAAATTTTTCTCAGTGTTTTATAGCTTTTGCACCCCCAATACAAAAGGTACTACTAAGCTGAATTCAGTTTTGGGAACTTTTTTTTTATCACCAACTTTTGTGATAAATAAAATTGGTCAATCTTGGCAATTTCTGACATTACTACAAATGCCACTGCTGGCAACACTTTATGCAATGATTTAAAGGCATGCTTCTTACTGATTTTTTAATGATAATATCATTCCCATAGTAAAATAATAAGGTTTGGCAATTTCACATCAAATATAGAAGATATTGCCAAGATAGATTCAGTTTTGTGAACTTATTTTTTGGTGCCATACTTGACGATAAATTTCCAAAAGTAACAGACTTGGCATCTTTTGACTTACAACTTCTTTTCACTTTGGCTTACCACTTCCCCCCTGGAACTTTTTTGCAATTTTCTGAATGAAAATATCAGAACTTGTTCAAATTAATATGGGACCACACATAAAGTATTCACTTTCAAATAAAAAAAGAATTATCAAAATAAACCAGTGTTGTAAAAAATTGCTGAACATACATTTAAAAAAATGATTCTGATGAACTGATAACTTTCTTTTTGAAATCAGTCAAAAAAGGGAATTTTACGACAACATTTTTAAAAAATCTAAATCTAGGGGCCAAGACCCCCTAGACTTCTACGCTCGCTTTTTGTATGAGGTATTCAGCCCCTAATAAGGCTTATTCATAAAAAAGGCATACTTTCAACAGATAAAATCCAGATGTTGGATCCGATAGAATGTTACCGAGCTGCACATTGAATGGTTCTTGCATGTTCCTTGGAACATAAAAATTTTAACTTCATACCATTTTGAATTATGTGAAGCCCATGGAACACCTTGCATATTGGAAAATTATGGTGATTTTTCACAATTTGGCGACTTGTGTACATGTATAGTTAATAATTAGCCTTAAGAAAACAGTACTGCATATGTTTTCTTTGATAAAAACTACGGAACAGCTAGGATAGCTTGCCACCAATGGCGACTTTTCATTATTTATCAATTTACACATGCTCACAACCTATAATTACTGCTCATGTAAGGTTACTGGGAAAACCGTTATCCATATTTTCATATACATAATCCTTTGCAGATTGGTGTATTTAGCACCACGAATTATATCATCTCGCCACGCTGGCAAATATCCAAAGTGTACTATAACTGCTATAATGGCTTAGTTCACACCGCCAAATATTTCTACTGGTAGCAAATACTCCAACTGGGCTGAACTGGCTTTAAAATAATATGCATTTTAATTATTTTTCATTTTCAAGATGTTCTAACATTTTGGAACTTGCGGTTGAGATTCACCCTGCTTGGAGAGATACCATTTTGCCAGATCGTACCTAATGCCAAGATGGTGCTTTTAAAATCAGTTACAATTAGTTATTCTGTTTTGGAAAAACAAATTATTGCCAATTCTAAACTCCTGTTGTCTAAGCGAGCTTACTATTTGAAAATTGCCAACTTTGTGTAACACACTTTGAATTATTTATTTCATATACTTTTTAATTTGGCATAAAATTGGTGTAATTCTACTTCATGTTTGTCAATATTATGCAATTCTACATACTTGGAATTGCTTTGTTGGAATGAATGATTTTATGCTGGCGAAAATTTGCCAAACTTGTCAACTATTATGTTTATTTTTTCAGTTTTTTATTAATATCTTCCAAAATAATTCGATTTTTGAAATTTAAATGAGTTTATAAATTTCTCTGGAATTTTCCAAATTCCGAACCTTCGTTGAAACTCAAATCCCTACGGTTTAGGAGGAGATAGCCGAACAAGCTCTTGCTGCGGCATCAGCGGCCGTTATTTTTTTTAATTTTTTTTTTTTTTTAGAATAGAGAGATTCCTTCAGATTAACTACACGCTTGCGTGCTCTCCATTTTTATTTTTCATTTTCTTGGAAAGTGCATCATAATCTGTGTGTCAGCCTTTTTTGACTTTCTTCCTTCATTATATTGGGAAGTGTATCAATTCATGCAGTAGCCATATTTGTCTTTCTTGTTTCATTATGTTTGTTTGCAAGGAGAGGACAGCACATGTCACTGAGTGTGCCTTTTAGGGCTACACATGTCCTTCCCAGAGTTTCCACAATTTTGATCCTCATCAGAAGGTGGGGGACTTCTAAATATTGGCACCCTTCAGAAACTGCTTGCAACTGCCTAAAGCACTTTCAGAACCACGGATTTAATGTGCATGCACACGGTCGTCTTTGATGGTACCTCAGTATCGAACTTGCAACCTTATAATTACAAGTCCAATGCTTTAACCAATGGGCTACTATGGTCCCTATTTTCTTTCATTATGTATGAAAGTGTATCATAGTCCATACATGTGCCCTATTTTAATTTTCTTGTTAAATTTTAAAAGAGTGTCAAATCCATGCATAGGCCTTATTTATTTTTCTTGCTAAATTTGTGAAGTGTCATAATCCATATGTATGCTCTATTTGTCTTCTTGCTGTTAAATTTGCAAAGTGCATCATAATCTATTCATGGGCCCTATATTTCTTTTTATTTCTGTTAAGTTTGAAAGTGTCATAATTCATCTATGCACTATTTCTTTTTCTTGCTGTTAAATTAAGTGACTCATTTCAAAATTCTAGTGTTAGAATTGTAGCACCCAAGCCCAAAAAATATTGAATATTTATTTTTTAATTCTACATTTGTCTACATGTTTTTGTGTAAAATTTCTAACTGTAAAGCTCTAATACTGTCAAGTTCATTTTCTTTCAATATTGAGAATTGCCGAAAAGCTAAAAAATAGAAATTTTTATTTTTAAAGTAGCCAATTTTTTTTTTTAATATTCTTCTGTGTATCTGTTCAAAATTATAAACTAATCAGTATAACTGTGTCAAAGATGATTTCAAAGTTGAAAAAAAAACTTAACAATTTTAAAGTTAATTATAAATACAGTAGTAATCATATTATTTTTGCAATTTAATAAAATCTAATCTAAAGTATTTTGGAGGATATTCATAGCTGATCTGAATATTGAGGTTTGTGAAAGTGTTTGCTGATCAGAGCTTGTTAAAATTTAACTACTGATGTAATTTTAAATAAGTGAGGTAAAAATGACATCAATCACACTTGGGATTCAAAAACAATTAACTTGGAATACAAACACCACAATGCTTAATACATAAATTCTTTTATCTATGCTTCTTGCAAGAGAAAAAAAAAAAAATTTCTTTTAACTTGGGGGGGGGGGGGGGACCGCCTAACTGGGTAATCTGAAAGAACTGTTTTGATCAGAATTGTAAATAATACAAGCACACAAGTGGTTTTTCTACTTATTTATAAGATATAACTTATCATATTTTTTATTAATTTAACTTTTTGTTACAGCAAGCGTACAATGCAACAGCCGTTATCCGCCAAATGCGGAAACTTGCCATGTCTAGTACTGGCAGCTCAATGGACAGCAGCACAAACTTACTTGGGTCGTCAAGCCAGGGTCTGAACTCAACATCTGGCCAGAGTCCCATCTCCAACAAAACACCTAGCAGCACAGCAACACCATCAAATTAGAAAGCTAAATTCAGTGGGCAGGACATGTAACCAGAAGTTTGTTTCTATCAGATATTGGGAAAAAAAAAAAAAAAAAAAACTATGCAGTCATACATTCTGCATGTGTATATTGTGGACTAATTTTGCTTCAAATTGCATGCCCTTGGTGTAATTTACATTATAATATGATGCTGTGCAAAGCAGTGAAATAATAGAAAAAATAAATTTTCCTCCTCTATAAATGTAAATATAAATAATGCAATACTAATGTTTATTGCCTGTTATATATACTTTTTATTTTATTTGTTCTTTATTTGTGGATATGTATAAACATAATGAACATTAGCTTTGATTGAGTTGTAAAAAGAGAAAAATTGTAAAGATTATTTTCGTGTTTTTAAAAGTTAATACTTTGGTTACTATTTCTGTTTTAAAAATAATTACTAAGTTTTTCAAGTTTATTTAAAACAAAGCTACTATTCATAAATGTTGAAATGTCAAGTATCATGTAACTTAATGTGCGACGACAGTATAAAAGTACATCATAACTTTTCTACACCTACACCTTCTTTTTATTTTTCTTTCTTTTAAATCAAACCATAGGTCACTTAGCATTTGAAAGTGCACATGCTATTTATGGCTTAGCTACTTATTAATTAAAGCCACAGTTGGAAATCAAAGCAGAAAGCTAGGCACGAATGTTTTTTAAAAATTTTATTGGGAATGTGTTTATTAGGCTTCATTTAAAAAAAAATGTTTATTTGTCCCTTCCCCCCCCCTTTTTTTTTATAAATAAATATTGTAATAATGTGTAAGCATAATAATGTGTCCCTTTTCCTCCATTATTTATATATATATATTTTTTTTTTTTTCGTGTTTGCTTTAAAAGCATTTTTGAGTATCAGTCTTAAAGTATTTATTTCTATTTTTGTAATTTGCTAGATAAATAAAATAGAAAGTAATATTGAATTTACCTGTCTTTTATATGCTTTATTATCATGAAAGAAATGCTCATCTCTACAAATTAATTAATTTGAACTCTATTTAGCTAATATAAACACTTTACAAAAAAAAAAATTAATTATACCCTAATTGGGTCTTTGATTAGTAACATCAATAGTTAGTAAAGCTGTAGAGAGAAAATGAGGCTCAGGAAATATATAGAGGAATTCAGTAAAGTTTCATAGTTGCAAACAAAAAATGTTATGTGAGTGAAATTGGACTGTTGTTGGTGATTTAGTTTGGTTTGGTTTCATTTGAATTTGTGTTGGGAATGTGAAGATTAAGTAAAAAATCTTGTTCATTAAGTAAAAGTTACAAGTGTGACTAATAACTATTAATTTCAAAGCCTGTTTATGGTTAATTTTTAAAAATATAAATTTAGCTTTTACTTTAAGCGTATAATTTTATGAAATTTAATGTTGTATTAAGTACAAAATTATTCTACATCCTTTGTTTCTTGCTGTTCTGAGTATGTATTTTATTCACGAAATCTGTAATAATAACCAATGCCTAATCTGAGATAGTTCATTTGATATCTATATTTATTTTTATTTTCATGTGTACTGATTATTTTCTTTTAACAATTAAGTTGTTTTTAAAAAAAGTTAAGTTATTTAAGAAAAAAAAAAAAAAAAAGAATTGCTGTAGCTGAGCATTTCTCCAGAAGAAAAAATTATAAATTATGCAGATTTTAGATTAACAAGGTGTACACTTTTCATGTGAAAGAATACTTAATATAGTTACACTTTTGCTTGGTGCTAAAGGAGGAGGTTGTTTATGTATTTGTATAGAAAGAAGTGTTTTTATTTACTGAATTCATGAGATTCAGTAACTATTTAAACTATTTTACTGCTATACATCATATTGTCTTACACATGGTCTCATATGTTTATACTATCCATAAATAAACAAATTTAAGTTAATAGAATGGAAATATTGTTGTAACATTGTTAATGCAACAATGCATACTACAATATCATTATGGTAGTTTAATTTTTCATGAACATATATATATATATACATAATTGCCATTTACTGTTTATAAGATATCAAGCTTTAAAAGGGACTATTTTCTTTTCCACGTTTATTTAAAGGTGGCACATACCTTTTAAAAATCAGATGGATTGTGTAAATGCCATATGAAACATGTATGTTTGTTTTTCATGATTATACATTTATTCAAACCAAAACTTAATAGACTTTTAATAACTATGCTTAAAACATTTTAGATGGAAATTCACAATATATATCATTATTATTTATTTAAAATCCACTTATTAAATTATTTTTTCAAATTTACTAAATAAAGAAAATTAAATTAATTAGGTATATTTATTTGCTGTCTTAAATTTTGCTTGCTTCATGCTACACTTAAAAATACTATTCCTTGTCTTATGAAGTTATTCAGTTTTAAATTATTTTCATTTTTTGCAGTTTTCACGCTGGCCTCAGTTCTTTTATTTCTCTAAAATTATTAATCTGAAAGTGTCTTTTGGTATTAGAGTTGTACATAAATTTTGCTTTGTATACAAGATAGTATTTTGACAAATGCTGCTGGGAAGGTTATGCAGATGAGCTCTGCTGTGCTCATCAATTTATGGTGTTCAGTTTAACATGCTTGTTTTCATTGTTCTAGACAACACAATGAAGATTCTACTTGTAAATCGAAGTTTGCTTCCCTGCTTTTGTTTTTTAATGCTCCATTTGCACCCAGTACTGTGCATATGAACAGATAAATGCTAGTCATAATTTTATTCAGATAGAACAAAAAATAGAAATGTTGTAGTTTTATTTAAAAACTAAAAGTAATTCTTGTTAAAAGTAAGGTTTTTTAATAGTATGTTTGTTTCTATATTATAAATCAAACTGTAATATATTTTTGTGCTTAACACTGTTAGTGTTTTAAAGAAGTATAGTTTTCTTTGTTGAGAATATTTTACAAATTTATGTGTTATTGCTGACATTGGTATAGAACTAAATTCTGCTGATTATTATAGCTTTTTTACATGTTTTAAATGAGTATAGGTTGTCCTCATACTTTTTTTTTTAAGTTTGTGAATTTTTAAGCTTTTTTGTGGAAAAAAAAAGTGGAAAGAATTTTTTAATCAATCATTTGATTCTAAATATCACTGATGACAGCACTGCATTTCATACCTGTTATAAGTAGTATGTTTAAATTGTTATGTTTTATTTGAAAACCTCAAGATTAAGCACAATAAAGAGTTCAAGGTAATATTGTGTATATGCATGAAAAGGGATTCTTTAAAAGGTATTTGACCCTTAAAGTCTGCACAAGGTATTTTTGGTGTTCTTTATCTGTGATGTTTGTATGTACAAGTGCCATTTACAACCCTCACTTGTTTTAATGAATGGTGGGCCGCCATTTTTTGTTACATTGTCTCCTTGATGCTTGTTGATTGTAAGGTTTGCCATCATTTTTTGCTACATTGTGTAAAAGTCTATTTTTATAAGTTGATAAATAAAGTGTTAGTAGATTTATATGATAATGCTTTCTACATGTGAAATTACCAGAGGCTTCATAACTTGCATTGGTTTTTAGATTTTCAAAAGTACAGTAATGTCATAGTAAGAAGAATTAAAGTACCAACATCTGTAGAAATATATTTTAGTTACCCTTGTTCAAAAATATATTTTTACAGATGCTTAGTTTATTTTAATTTTTATCGCTATGGATTATGATATGTAATTTTTAAAAAATACTTTTAAATACAGTAATATCATTTAACTTCAAGATTGAAACTGTAATGCGAAAACAGTCGTCTATACAAGGGTAAGTGGTGTTATGGAGTTTACTCCCTGTTTTGACACTGGGTTCAGCTTGTATATGCTGATTATTACAAAAATGCAACAAGGGGGATTCTCCTTCTCATCTTTAAATTTCACAGTAGAGCATTTAAGGACTGATAAACGGAATTGTGTGATGGGACTAATGGTAATTAAATCTGTTTTATGACACTCTGCCTCAATGGGACTTGAAAATAAGAGTTGAATTTGTCCTTTACACATTCTGTTTGTGTAATTGACTGCCAGTGTGTGCACATTTAATAAAAGTAAAAAATCTTTTGATTTATCAAAGTATCTTTTAAATTCTGAGAAAATTAAATTAGTCTATAATTATTTCTTATAAGTCTCATTTTTTCTTGATATATATTTAAATGGAACTGTACAAATGGAGCCTCAGCTTTTCCTTTTTCTTTTGAAAAATCTTGTTTCATCGTATGAAAAAAAAATTAAATGGGAAAATATCTTCTAAATCATCTTTTTTATCACAATCATCATTGTAAAAAAGAACATTACTTTTCCAGTTGCAATACAAAACTGTTTAGTTACTGTAAAAGCACTTATCTTTGTTAAGCTTTAATTTTGCAAGACCGTTGTAATTGTGAAAATTAAGCCACGCAAAATACTTTTTTTTTTTGCTTCAAATGATAAAAAATCAGAAATTTTTTACTTACCAAATTTAATGATTTATTGCGCAGTTACAAACTTTTTTCTTGAAAACTTTCTTACAATATGACTTTCTTTCTTACAACTATTCCCTCAGTATAAAACAATAATACAACTAATAGAATGCAGCACATTCACATACAATAAATACCAGCTTCTTTGAAGCCATTCAAAATGAGGAGTTGGGGGACAAAATTTTTCCATAAAAAGAAGTTTCTTAAAATGCCTTTTGCAAAATGGGTTCTATATTTGTTCTTTTGGGATTTTTCAACTTTCAGCTCTATTCATATGAAATTTGCAAAATTTTGAGCTCACAAATCCACTGATATCTTCATTTTTGCAAAAAATTAAGGCTCGCAAAAATATGTGCTTTTACCATAATTTAGTTCTAAAAAACTAGTATATGCCCAAAAAATAAAACATTTGTTATAGTATTTCTGAAAAAGTAATCATAATAAGAAATGGGAAAAATCACTGAAAGTTAAATCTCAAGTACCATTCATTATTTAAATCTACTGACATCTTTATAAATTATGATATTTTATTTTAAGGTTGTGAATTGTCTCATTGTTGTAGTTTTTTTTTTTGTCTAAATTTTAAGGATAAAAATAATATATTTATGGCACAGATGTTTGCATTTAGTTACCTTTAAGTGTAACAGTTTAGTTGGTGCATGTTCATATAATCTTGAAAAGACTTATGTCTTTAAGTTATTAAAGACACTTAATTAGTGATTATTACTATTGATAATTTCTTTGATTGGCTAAGTAATTTGGTACAGTTAATTTTTTTTTTTCTGAATTATTTGTTTAGGGGAATAAATATCTGTTTTTAACAGTTTATTTGATTTAACTTTTCTAATTTTAATTTAATTTTTATGAAAGTAATTGTACATTATAAAATAACCTATATCTAATTATATATTAATATATAAGATAATTTATTGTTGTATAGATTCCAAGCTGCACTTGAGATTGTGTTAAACAATAACAATGAAGCTTGTATAGTTACAATGAAAATTTTTTAATTCATTTTATGTAAGTTGATTGGGCAGCCACCTGAGATTCATATTTTAATTTAAAACAATTATTTTTCATTTGTTTTATTTTTATAACTGTCAAATTTTTATTTACATCCAAACTGGCTACAAAAGGAGATAAAAGAGAAAATGTAAAAAGTGATGAAATTATAGATTAGTAATAAAGCACAACTTAAAGCTGTGAGTAATGTAACATATTTTTGATTGCTATTAATTTCAGTTTATTTATTTTTATCCCAAATGATTTATCATTGTTTATACAGTGACATGAGTATATTCCCTTTTACTGTTTTAAAACCATTTACTTAAAGTACATCATACTGTAATCAAATCAATAAATATTTTTGTAATAGTTGATTTCTGCAAATAAAATAAATGATTACTTTTTTATTTATTATTGGGTCTTATCCTTTTTATCTTTAATTAATCTGTTTAAGCATGCCTGACTATGCAATGCACATTTGTGAATCATTGTGATATGTAAATGACCTGCTAACATGCACCTTAGTTGATACATAGTAATACCTGTTTGTTGAGTATGCTGTTATGCTGTTATTAATTTCTGTTATATGTTTTTATTTACACTTTTCTAGAGTGACTAGTGCCCATAAGTAAGTACTTTGATAATGCTTAGTGTTTCATGTGCAAAGTTGATTTTCTTCCTTTCTTTTCTGATAATTGTTAACAAAGTTCACATGTGTACTGCATTTTTAATATATTGCTATTTCTTTAGGTTGTTGCAGATTACAATATTTAAAGGTGCTAGAACTTAATTTTCAAATTTTTATTTTTGACAAATGTAACTATTCCATTTGTCGAACTAAAGACTTTTTATGTTATTCCTGTTATTCAAAATTAAACGTTTTATTTAATAATATATTTTTAAAGTTGTTTTTTATATCCTTTGGGAAACAAACATTTCATATATTTGCAAGTTCTGTGACAAACAAGCATAATTCAACTTTGACTGCTAGCTTAAATTTGTGAAAATTTTAAAAATGTCGTGCAAACCTTTAGCAGTTTAATCTTGCTTTATATATGTATATTTAATTTCAGTGTAAGAGTCATTATTTTAAAAGTATGAAATTTAGTGATTCTGAATGCTCGGAAACTCAAATATTTTTATTACATGAAAATTGAATTTTGAAATATTGTCTTTTTTGCTCTATTATAATTTGCAGTTTAAAGCATAATATTTACTTTTAAAAACAGTAGAATTTAAATTATTTTTACTGCGGTGCTCTAATATTTAGTTAAGCATATAAAATAGTTTCAAAATTTGAATTTTCAAATATTTTAGAATATTTCAGTTGTATCTAATATGGTGCACCCTCTCTCTATTTTTAGCATCTAAAAAGTGTATGACAACATTCAGTTTTAGAATTTTTCATAACCCATGACATATAGATTATGTTGATTTTTTTAAATATATTGCTCTTTTATCATATTAAAAATTATATATCCTTTCAGTCTTAACAATATTTATGCAATAAAAGTTGAGTTTTAGAAGTTAAACCTGTATGTACAAAAAGTTGTTATTTCTGTTTTTTTTTTCTTTTTTTTTAACATTCTAAATATTGAGGGTTTTTTGTTCTTTCTCTCTCTCTCTTTTTTTTTGGGGGGGGGGGTATAAATAATTTTGTATGTAATATATATATATATATTCCTAGACCGCGGATTATATGCACTTAAAAATTGACAAAATATGCATGCAAATATGCATCAAAAAATCTAAAAATATGCATTAAAAATCTAAAAATATGCACTAAAATTCTAAAAGTATGCACATATTGACAGAAAATACAAACACATTTACATGTAAAAATATTTTCTATCATTTACCTTGCAATTATGACACATTTTTTTTCTCTCTTTGAAACTTAAAAACATCATGAAAGACAGAATAAGAAATAATGAAGACTTATTGGTTAAAGCAGAATCAATTTTTATTCACAATCTTAGTAATATGAAATATAATTTAAAACTATAATCAGTAATTTTTTTTACAATACACAGCTAAGTGTTTTTCTAAATTTTCAATGGTAAGACTTTGTCTTTTATAATCTAAAATCATTTTATATGCTGAAAATGTTCAAACATCAAACGGATGCCACTGGGCAGTACTTATAATATTTCGCTTTGGATGGTTCAACTTTTTCTGGTACTTCATACCCTTCAACATTAATAAAATTATTTATTTTAATCACTGCCAAAACCCCTAAATTTTTATTTAAACTAAAATTCAATTTCTCATAGATTTCTTCTGCTAATGACTCTGGAATCTTACCAACGCATTCCTGAATTTTTACAACTTGACTTATTGCATCACTCAGCAGCAGATTTTGAGATTGTAATTTTCGTGCGTGTTTTGGTTATCCTTAAGACTTTTTCGGAGGGACATATCAAAACTTTCAGAATAAAATTCAGCGGCATTTAACCAAGTACACCATCTTGTCAATACAGGCTTTGGTGGAAGTGGGAGGTTGAGATAAATTTCTCTGCATATTTTAGTGCGCAAAGGAACTTTTAAGAATACTTTCTTAATGCAGGATAGCATTTTATTCACAGGGGCGTATATTTCTCATCCTTTTTTGCTACTCTGTGAAGCCCGTGGGTTATACAAGTAATATGTATGGTGTTTGGAAAAAATCTTCAAGTGCTGATACTGCTTTTATTACTGAAAGTGCTTATACTGATCATATAAGGTGCCTTGTCAGTAATAAATACTAATACGTTAACAGTCATGTCTTTTTCAGGCCACAATAATGTCAATGAATCATTAACGAATCTTGCTATGCTAGAAAAGCTAACTTTTTTCTGGTACTTCGCAAGAAATGAGATGTGGACGTGGTAGGGCAATATCTAACTTTCCACAAACTAAATGTGCTATGTAATAGCCAATTTTATCAGTCGTTTCATCAGCGCTAATCCATATGCAGCTTGTTCCAATATCTTGGCGAATTTCGTCGAGTACTTCATTATAAATAGCATCCAGGTAATAATTGCTAGGAACCTGAGGTTGTATAAATTTTTCAAAACGTGGGACTTAGAGTTAAAGAAAAAAATAATGAAAGGAAGGTAAAAAAGAGTTACATATTCAAAGCTAAAGAAATAGAAATATGCACAGGGCCTGATTTAGAAAATTCTTGACTATAAGCAAAACTCGGAAAGGGGGCCCCTTAACACTGATGTAGGTAGTCCGACTGTGCCCTGCTGTCAAAAGTCAGCACTCCCCCCAAAAAAAATGGCGGTCGTCTATTATTTTTCATGATGAATTTAACAAATTCAAGCAGTACATAAAATACCATGAAGAATTTACAACAGTTTTCACAATCCCTGGTTATAAATGCCATCCAGTTATCGTGCAGATCGACAACTCGTTTAAAATATTGTTTGAAAAATTTGAAAATACGTATAAAAATCTGCTATTAAAAAAGATAAAATTAAGAAAACTCCAATGGGATTTTGTTTGTGGGGAACCTCCAACATTCGGGGGGCCTTAGGCCCGGGCCTACAGGAAAATCAGGGCCTGAATATGCATGCAACAGAGAAAATATGTCATTTTATGCAAAATCACCAAAAACACCTGAAATATGCAATTGCATATGCAAATATGCGAGTGCATATAATCCGCGCTCTATATATTACACTTCAGTACCTTCATCTTATATTTTTATATTTTGAAGATTTAGAAATTCATTATTTTAAGTCTTTTTAGTTACTTATGTTGTGGAGGCTGTCATTAGTCCTTTTTAAGTTGTAGTATGTATTATCAGTACAACTGCTAGTTAATACTAATAATGTGAAAAAGAAAATTGTTTTGTGTTCAGATGATCATTTATAGTTCTTTTGTTACACTTTATTTATTTTCCTTCGTTTCCAGTCGTCTAAAAGTATTTATATTTCAAATTATTTTTATAATTAAAATATATAGTTTTCATATGAATTTTACATTTTATTTGGAAACATGTTAGTAATACTCCATTTGAAGTTATTTTGTTGCATTTTTTTAACTTTAGATATTGGTGTATGTTTTATACTGTAAATAGCAAAAATCATATCACTTATTAATTAGATTTGGTTTTTAATCAAAAGTGTGATTATATTCTTGTATTTAGCTATCAGAATTTTGTAACAACTGATATTAAGTAATTGTGTTGAATTGCATATCAAAATCATGCTGTTGCATTTGTCTTATGTTCAACATGAAGTGATAATCATTGAATATTTTTTATCTTCAAAATTACTATAATTAATATGTTCCCTATTTTTGTAAAATGGTACAGAATAATGTTCAATTTTTTTTTTTTTTTTTTTTTTTTTTTTTTAAATAAATGGGGAGAAAATTTGATTGACTTTTGTAAGATTTGCTAAGTTGCTTAATATGTTAGTCTAATATATATATAATAAATATCTTTGTGTAAATTGATAAATAGCAGCTTTAGTTTCATTGATTTTTGTTTTTTATATGATTAAGATGTACTGTACTCGCATAAAAGGTTTTCCTAATACAATGAGTACCTCCTTTTACCAAACTAAAAATTATATGTTTAAATTCAAGTGTTTTCAAATATAAGTTGTGCAATGCTTCAGAATTAACATAAAAAATATGATGAGTTAATTGTATAAACTCTTATAATTTGAATGTATCTGTAATGAAAAATTTTCAGAAATTCTAACTCTTCTAATATTATTAATTCAGGATAAAGTGAATATAACTGAGATTGTTTTTCAAAGGTATCACTTTAAAGAACGAGTAGCCTTGTGCTAGTCAACTAAGGCATAAACAATTTATATTATAATCCATGGCTCAAGCACCTCAGATTTTTGACCAATAACTTTCCAGATTTTTTTCCTTTTCAAAGGCAAAATCCTGTATGCATAAATTTAAAAGTATTAAAATAAAATTATAAGATATAAGTTACTCATCAGATAAGAGAAGATAGATTATACCATATTTTGCATATTGCAAATATGAATTTCAGATGCTTTAATTCATTATACCAATATTAAAACATTTGGCTATTTTTATTTCTTTTTTCCACTGTCAGAAATTATTAGTGTTTGAAATTAAGTAAATTTTAATATTTAAATCAAACTTTTTTAAACTATTAAAAAATAAGAAGCAATCCATACAGAATCTTGATGCTTTGCTTTACCACCAGTAGTTATTTTCTTAACTCACTTTTTATATAATATGAATATGATAAATCAAACTTCATAAATGTTATTCATGCAACATGCATAAGGCTTCAGAATTAACATTAAAAATTGCAAAAATTTATTTTTGAAAGACTTGTAGAGCAAACTACTGTAAAATTAATGCTCATATGTTGTATTTAAATGACAATTTTTCTTTCTTTCTTTTCAAATTTATTTTAAAAAATCAGCATTGTATAATTAGTAAGGTGTATTTTGTTTTATAGATACGAATATTTTGGATTATTTTTTAACTATGCAGTCGAAGTGTTTCCCTAAGTAGTTTTACTGGCTCTTGTGAATTGAAGATTTCTTTTTTAAAACTAACTTAAAATATTAATTTCATAAAATCAAAAATTTTGCAGTGTGACAGCTAATAATTAAATTTTTTTATTTATTGACTTTTATAGCCCCTTGAAGTCTTTAATGACTTGTAGCTGTGATTTCATGTGGTAATTCATATCATATGTGTACTATAATGAGAAGACACTAATCAGATCTATTTAAGTATCATCCTGAAAAGATTTTGAATTGATTTTTGTCTCCGTATAATAGAATGGTAATTAAAAAAAAGTTCTCAAATTATTAACTAAAAGTATGTTGCTTTTTAAAGCCGCATCTTTCAACTTATTAAATATTTCAAGTATATTGTTTTAGAACCCTTACTATTATTATAATTATAAAAGTCAGTTTTTCTTTTGACTTGATCTGGAAGTTTTGAAAAAATCAATAACAAAACAAAACTGGTGAAACAAGAATTTTAAAGGAAAATGATAATTATGATAAATAATTGCACAGTTAACATTTATTATAATAAATAAATACTAGAGCTTTTAATATAGCTATGTTTTAAATTGATATGTTTGTATTTTGTTATTTTTCATTTTTATGTAAAATGACTATCACTGTCATTGTTTAAACACTAGCATAAAATTATACTGCTTATAAAAGCATTTTTAAAATACAATTTCTAATAATGTTTTAAATTTCTTTCTTACCAGTGTAGTGGGGGGGGGGGGTAATAATATTATAGTTTATAAGTTTTGTATGAAAACATTCTGAATATTTATTATATTTATAATTTATAGATTTTCCTCCCAAGTTTCAAAATATTTAATAACAGCCTGAAATTCAAGTATATGTACTTAAACATTGTGCCAAAACCATATATTTTGTACATAATGTTTTATGAGAACACATATTTATAATTGTTACTTAAATAACCTAGAATTAAATAATGAGCATTAAAACTGAATTATCTAATTTTTATAAATATGTTGCTTGAAGAATATTTAAAATATATTGTTGTAGCTGATATCGGTAAATATTTAAAGTAAACTATTTTTTAAAAATCCTTTCTGTATTATCATTTAGTATCTGATAATTATGAAAAAATGATGGGACAAAAACTTTTAGTATAAATAACTTTTTTATAAAAGAAGCTAAATACCATTGAAATTGTTATTTTAAAATAAGTAATTTTATATGTACATGCATAATAATAATCTAACATGGGCTTATTTTTTTTAAATGTATATTCATATTTATTATACATAGGAAAGTTTAAAATAAATTGTAAAGTGTTAATAAATACTTCTATGAATTATCATTCAGAGATACAACATTTCATGTTTTATCAGATTATAAAATTTTAGCATAGATTTAAATGTTTTATTGTAAAAATTTTTGTCAATTGATTTTCAAGTAGAAAACTGTTACTTATAAAATTGTTGTGCTAATTGCTGTTGTAGAGTAAGAAGAAACTAATGAGAAAATGGAAAACGTCTCTTTCCCTCATTAATTTTAATACTATATAGTCAAAAATGTCACATGGCAATAATATGTGTCATTGTATTTATACATCTCTTAATATAACCTGTGTACAAATAACACTGGCCAGCTAAACTCACTCTGTTGCTGGTTAAATAACAGTGAAAGGATTTTCACAATCTTGCTGATTTCAAATCTGTTTTCCCAAAAATTTTCTGTCACCCAGCTAGTTAGAGTTGTTGAATGTAAGAAATAAATAGAATGTGGAATTTAGAGTTTAAAAAGTTTGTTCAGTATCAAAATGTTCATAAAGCCACAAGCTTTTATGAAAACATTTCTTTTCTTGAATATATTAAAATAAATGTCATCTCAAAATTCAAATTTTCAATTAGCTCTCTTCAAAATTCTATAGGGCATAAACAGCTTTCATTTTCAAACAAAGGATTTGTCTCAGGATCTAAATTTAATAAAAAGGCAATTGATATATCTCCCTTTGTTCTCCCATCTCATAGTTGCCACAGCTCTCAAGAATTTTTAGGGACTATGTGACCTGGGCATTTTAATAGCTAATAAATGCTTCTTTTTTTGAACCATGTGATTAACTTATAAATCATGTGACCCTAGGTAATAAAAGTGTAAACACTGTTAAAAGAGAGCAAATTTTTCATGACCTCTGTAGCCGCATAAATCTGTGTGAAAAGCTCTTAAAATAAAAATAAGTTCTAAACCAGGAGCATTAGTGTATTTATGTACAATAGTCACACAGCCATGAGGATCTCTTCTGCCCTAGTGCTTCCTACTGATAATCAACGAGAAATGACCAGACAGAATGTAAAAAGTTTGCAATGGCTACTTCACTGAAAATCAGAGTGGGCCTATCTCTCCAGCTCTAACACTGTGCTCAGCAGCCTGCTCCATTTCATAAATATATAAAATATGTCAGGTGATTTAAAATAGATGTTAAAGCGATTAAACCGTAAGTGATCGAAACATGCTTTCAATTTGAAAAGTTCAGCAATTTAAGTGTAGCTTTCAGATGTGGCCATTTTTTTACTAGGGGCTGCATATTAAAATAAAAACTTTAATTTTCATATGGTCCCTCCTTTCCTATCACTCTCTCTAAGTGAAATAGTTATCAAGAAATTTAATGCTAAAAATGATGACTTACACCACTTTACATACTGTATTGGCATTGGTTTTCAGGTGAAAAATCTGTACTTTAGGAGACCAGCTATGAGTTGATAAAAATTAAATAATGATCCCATTGTTGCAAAAAGGGAATTAATGTGTTCAAACGTGTGAAATAGTCGACCAGTTTGTATGGTGGATAAAGCACTGTACTACAGTTTCAGGTTCAACTCCCGGTGATCGAGGTTCGATCCTTGATTGGTAATGGATGTCATTGTTCCATCCCTTCATAGGTGGCAATGTTGGTCCACCTACTAGGTGCCCCCATAATAAAGTGACCAACAACTTCAGCCTTAGCGGTGGCACGTGCCTTGAAGGATTTGTTAATGCCCGCCATTTTAAAAAAAAAAGCAAAATTACCGGTATAATTTTACCGGAATTGATCGGTACTGCATTATGAAATTAACGGTAATTTAGTCTTTTATGGGGGGGATCATCCACTAATTATGTCACGCTCCTAGAGAAGGAATTTAATGTTAACAAAGAGTGACAAAATAATGGTGTGGGTTACTATGGTATAGTAACTTTCACTAGGAACTGCCAAACATGCATAATATCAAAATTCTAGCTAAATTAGTATTTAAGAAGTCAATTGTGTCTATTGACTGATTATTAACAACATCATTTGAAAAGTAATTATATTTTTCTTACTTTTGAGACAGCCTTTTAATGCTTGGCGACAAATGCCAAAATTTTTGAATTGCAATTTCTCGGAAACTATTCACTCAGCGACTTGGGATTTTTAAAATTTATCTTCTTAGACACAGACCAACATTTTTCTAAATATGAGTGATAGGAAAGGAGTAATTGTACAAAAATTGAATTTCGTATTTTAATATGTATACAGCCCCTAGTAAAAAAATTGCCATTTCTTAAAGCTAATCTGCATTTGATGAACTTTTCTAATTGAAAGTGTGTTTCGATCACTTACTGTTTAAAAGATGACTGCTTTTTAACATCTGTTTTGAATCACCCGGTATATCATCTTGAATCAGTAGTATAGACTTGCTTAAGATTTATCTAGATTCTCTATAAATTGCTTGGATAGCTCCATTATTTAGGCAAGCAAAGAACCAGAGTGAGGGTAGAAGATCCTGTAGCTTTCTGCAGGCAATCAAGAGTGCCAAAGTCTGGAATAAGATTAGATCATACACAATCACATACCAATGTGACACCAGGTGTCTGTGACCCTAAAGTTAACTACCTTTCTGAGAAAAACGGCTATCATTTATGGTTACATAAACTGTGTTCCTTCCCTAAATATAAGACTTAGATGGGTATAAAAATTATGTGTAATTAAAGTATATGTCACAAAACATTGTTAATAAGTAATTGTTGTACCTAGAAAAGGGAGGTTAATTTCATAATAAGGAAGCTCAATATAATCTATAAAAGCCCACATATTTGAAGAAATATGAACAAAATCCCAGTTAAATAAAAATAATTTGTAATGCATTATACACACACACACACTATATAAGTGTATGAGTGTATAGGGCAGTGTCAGAGTTTACATCCCCTGGGGGGAGACCATAATTAAAGTGCCCCCTCTCTTGGAACCATAACTGATTTTCTCTTCCCTTTTAGCATGACTCTCAGGGCATATGCCATGTATAGAGGTGCCACATATTTATAAGGATTTTCACCCTTTGTCTATATGACATACAGATTTTGATCAAATGAAAACTAAAAAATTAGTAGTAAACCAGAAATATTATAGAATAAGGCATCAACAAAAGAGAATAACTCAAAAAAACATATATTTTTTTGAGTTATTCTCTTTAAAATTAATATATCTTATGGGGAAAGTCTAGAACATTTGTTTGCAAAATGTACCAGATTCTGGTCTTTCAAAAAGTACTAATTTCATGCCAAGTAATATAACTTCATAAAACAATATATTTTGATTATAAATAAAAATTTTCATAAAAGTACTTTGCATTATTCTGAATAAATAGACATTAAATTTAGTCAAGCACACACACACAAAGGATTCCTAAATTGTTTTTTAGGCTAAGTATTTGTTTTACATTTAATTATATTGATCATATTTTTTATTTATTTATTATTTTATTTTATTGGTGTGTGTCTGTGTGAAGAAAAAAAGAGAAAACCATTCTGAAAATTATGATGGTTTCTTAGAGGTTTGATGAAACCGGCTCCATATATCTATATATTGCCAAAGGTTAATTTCTAAATCATTTGTACTACTAGTTAGAAAAATGTTTAAATTAAAGATTTATTTTAGATACTGTTTGACTCATTAAAATGCATTCCTAAAAATATGCTTTTATCAAGTCAGATAGCATTTAAAACAATCTTAATCTAATTTTAAACATTTTTCTAGTTGGAATACGCTATGAATAATACTTTAGAAATTACCTTTTGTCCATCATTGAGAGTGTATAACACTATGTATGCATCAGCTAGGTTCCTGAACTAAATAAACACTACTCTGGGTTGCAGTAAAATATTTGATTTCACTTTTGTAATCAGCATGTGTTTTAATGATCTGAAGAAATCATTTGTGTAACAAAATTATTGTTGACCATTGTAATTCAAATATTCAAAATTTGTTAACTTTTTTTCTTGATTTTTTTTTTTTTTTTTCAAAATATGAGTAAAATGAAAATAAGTTTTATATCTCCATTTTCTGTTGTTCTATTCTGTTCATATAAAACTTGTATTTCTGTATTCATGTGACTTTTTTAAAACAACTGTATGTATTTTTAGGAAATACTTCATTTACGTTAACTGTGACTGAGCTTAAATTTTGTTCTTAGCAGTTTTGCTGCATTTCATGCAGCTACAAACTTTAAATATAGAACTTTTTAAATATCTGTTTTCAGTTATGCCTCTTGACTGTTAATTCAGTTTGTTTTATGTACGTCAGAGGAGTCACACTTCCTATATCTTTTTCCAAATAATCAACTTTGAAATCTTGTCTATCTTAGGAGTAGTCCGAGCTTAATTTTAAATCCTGTATTTTTAAATCTCCACCTCTTCTCTCCTCATCTCTTACTGTAGCTCTAAAAAAGGAAATTGTAGGTATATTTTCAATTACTGTTCTTCTGAAAACTTGATGTTTATTAAAAAAAAAAAGTAAAACTGTGTTAATATTTATAAAAAGATTGATTTTTTTTTCTAAAACTTGTTAAAAATAAAGAATAAAAAAGAACTTTAACACATTGTTTATAGTAAATGTGTCTTGTCTTCCTGCTTTCATTCCACTGCGCTGTTGATTTTTGTTACTTCTAAGCCATGTACAAATAAAGCGTTCCTCCACTGTTTGATGCTGTGTTTTTTTTCAACAGATGTGTTAAGATTTTCTTTGTTTAATTGGGTATTTCAGTGAATTAACAAAATAAGAATAAATTGTCTTGAGTTAACTTGAATCCTGTTTCAGTTTTGAAAAATTCCTTGTAGCACATTAGAGCTATGCTGAATATTTGGAAGAATAAACAGAGGATTCATTTGATCAATGAAGGTTAATCAGGGCTCTCAGCTTTCAGGCTTGTGCTAAAATTGTTACTTTTATAAAATTTGGTTCTAAAATATGTGGTTATTTCAGAAGATCACCTCAGTTATTTAAACTTTATCTCATGACCTTGTTTTATTTGAGGAAATTTTAGCTTAACCTATTTTTGTAAGATTGCTCACATCTCATTCCCCAATTTTTAAGGGTGTCTGCATTAATAGAACTACTCCTGATATCCATTGTATGATCAAGTGATATTCATTATTTAAATATGAAGGAAAAAATATTGAATATGCCTGTTAGTTATCTTGAAGCATTTTGCATGGAAATTGATTTTTTTAAATTAAAAATAGGAAAATTGGTGCTGCCCAGTACCAGCATTTGGAAGATCAATCTCATCACCCAACTGTCAACTCAAGGATTGAAGGATGAATTGAGATTCAATTCATTTTGGGGCAAACCATTTTGACCTATCAAAAGTATTTTGAGTATTCTAGCCCTAAACCAGTTTTGGCTCACTATAACAAATCTTAGTTTCTATTGCAAAACCAAATTTGCTTATCTTTTGATGAGCAAAATGCAGCTCAAAGGTGTACATGCATTTTGTAATGCAAAACTTCGTTATATGTTAAGCCCTTTATAGTCTAATTATTCAAAATACTGTATACATATTTCTAGGATTAGTATAATTAGAAGATGAATTAATATCCATTCTAAATATTATTAATTCAAAATTAATATTAATTATGGAATTAACATCAGTTAATATACTACTTAAGTTGGAAAGAGCATCCTGATCAATGTTAATAAAATATTTCACCTTTTTAACTTAAACTAAATAAACACATTTTTAGATATGTAGCAGTAAAATTTATTTTTTTGAAAAATTACCGCTTTAATTTAACAACTTTTGCCAAAGAACACTTGATAACACTAATGATAATAAGTATTGCAATTGCTTCATCTGTTATTACTCCTGTGTCTATACAAAAGTTACTGCTTCGAATTTCTTAAAACTAATAACGGCAAGTCCCATTTATTTTACACTACCACCATTTTACACCCATGAAACTTCAAAACAACGCTATTGCAAACATTGTGATTGTCATAATGTGATACACACTTAAGTGAGGTCTTCCGGCATTTGATCTCCTGTAAATGCGACTGCTGTGTCGCGTCGGGATGGGATAGATGACAGTTCTTTGAGTCCAAGAAGGCGTAGACCATGGAGGTACTGTCCGACCGCTCATGAGGTAGCTGGACGTAGTAAGGGGGCTGTAAGTTGGATCGATGTGCCTTAGAGCGGGCCTTTGGGGCAGCGGCTCGTAGTTGTTAGAGACAATGTCTGCTGGGCATATCTTATCAGTTGGTTTGAGGCTGAAAAGTACAGTATGCATTTAGTCAAATTTAGATTATTTAAAAGTAAAGTTTCAGGTACATAACGGTTAGACCCCAATTATCATTTATGATGGTAAACAACAAAGAATGGGGTTTTATTTATTATTTTTATAATAGACAGTTTTATTGGACTTAAATAGCTTTTTCATAAGCAGTCTTCAGAACCTCCTACCTAGAAATGCCTCCGATAAAGGAAATGTTCTATTATAAAAGTGGGGTAGTGATACTGAGACCTGCTTGCCATAGGCGTAGAGTTATATGGGCCCGTAGGGCTCGAGCCCCCCCCAATAAATTGTGAATAGGGGCTGAGCCCACCCAATAATTTATGACTAAATACAGAAAACTAATTTATACTAACATAAAAAAAATATCCACGCCATTTACAAATGTTAAAAAAAAAAAACTTTTATTTGTACTTTAAAAAATTTTCTTCTTTTGATTTCAATCATGATTTAGTATTCATTGTGACGCCCTGTAACACAAAATGTTACTATAAGCTGCCCTCGCCAGGCTCTGGTTAATTAAAATCAGATTATGCAATGTAAAGTATGAAATGAAGAAAAGTTCAGATGTGTCTAAAATGCACTATCTCATCGAAAATGTTTTTTTTTCCTCCTTTGGATTTTTTACTTTGCTTCCATTTTTAACTTATAACATGGTAGGAAGATACTATTATGGATACTTACCTTACATTGGTGTAGAATTCTATGGACCCATAGAGATCGAGCGCCTCCAATAATTTACACTTATATATAGTAAGTCATAGCTGCCAACTACTATGGAATATAACTAACCACTTTTTGTAAGCAGTATATTTTTTAATTATTTTTTTCAAGATAGTAACCAGCTCGCGGGAGCATTATAAAAATTTTGCTATATTTTAAGCCGAAAAATCATGTCGAAAAAGTGGTTAATTATATTTCGTAGTAGTTGGTAACTATGAGTAAGTTATATGTACGTGAATCAGTGGCGTAGCCAGAAATTTTTCATGGAGGGAGGGTGGTTACGACTTTTGCAACTCACTTATATGTATATACGCCACTGACGTGAATATATGTGGTTGTGGGCACCGGCCCCCCCAATAATTTTGAAAACTTTACGCTTATGCTGCTTGCTACGATAATTAGCTAGAATGGAAATGTTCTGCATTTTTATTACTTTTTTTATTACCATACCCATGTCAAGGAAAATTTTGGTGGGATCCAACCTTAAATATACATTTAACAATTATTTGGGTGGGTGATTAAAATTTACACCTCTGTTAAGTAAACAATAAATTGTTTCATAGAAATGTAAATCATTCAAAACAGGGACGTGATTTAGGATTTCACGGCCCTCGGGAAGACATTTTTAGCAGCCTTTCAAAATTATTTAGCTGTGAATCTTGTAAGATTTTTCTTCCCTTCTCCTAAGCTCAAAGAAAGAAAAAAACTGCTTCCACTAATAACATTTTTAATACAACTCTTCTCCATAACGTATTAGCAGCATTTTAACGTCCCAAAACACTCGGAGTACTTTTTACATTGCTTGCTCAAATATCTCGTCTGTTTGCATGAATAGACCGTAAAACTGGACCAAGCATTCGAACTTAAAGATGTGTTTCTATTTTTTCTTGTATACAAAGATGCGGTATAAACGAACAGCTTTTCTGCGTATAACCAGGTTGCAACAGCTTTTTCTGCGGATAACCAGTTATATATATAGTTACTGGTGGATTTGAAACTGATGTTTAGGGATGGATGCGAGGTGAGGCAGACATTTATATAATTGTATAAAGGTTTTTTCAAGACTGGGTATGGCATTTGCAGCTGTTTAGTGAGACGAAACCGGCCTATATGTTTCGTCTCGCATTCATCCTTACTGATGTCGAAAATATGTAAGATTATTAACGTTTTGTTATAACTCTATGAAAGATAAATAAATTTTCTATGGAGAAAGAAATGTTTCGGATCAGATGCGTAATTTGTAAATGAAGAGTCTGTTTAGTTTTTTTCCTGCGACACTTTTTTGGGGAATTGAATCTTACATACTTTTCATTTTGAAATGAAAAAAAAAAAAAATCTTGAAAATGTAGGGATTTCTTTTAAATCCAAGGCATTTAAAGTAAGAAGAAAAAAGCTTAATGGGAAGGGGGGGGGGGATGATTTAAATCTCAGAGACTCATGAAGTTTTCTTTTTTTTTTTTTTTTTTTTTTTTTTGAGGGGGGGGGGTCTTTTGGTGGTGGTTCAACTGAATTCACTTAATAAATATCTTCTCTCTATACACATATCATGTAATAATATATTCTGTATTAAAATTATGCCAAACTTCACTTTTGGAAGTAATTCATAAGATTGATATCAGTCTTAACTTTCTTGTAAACACGTTATTTGAGTGCGCAAAGCCTCCACTATCAGGACCGTACCCAGAAAAAATTTCGGGGAGGGTCCAAACATTTCGGAGGGGGTTCAAAACGGTGAAAAAGGCAGAATTTTTCAAAGAAAGACTTCATCATTATTATTCTGTTAAAAAATAAAAACGAAATTTCTCTTTGCGCTATTCTATTAAAACTCTTTTTTTTTCTCTTCTAAAATTATCAAAGAAAAAAAAAAACTTAGTTAGATGCTTACGATTTTTGTTCAAGTTTAGCTTTCAAGTCAAGTATCGTAATGTATCTCAACTACGGTAAAATTCCTGCCGCTATGTCTACAAATCTCGTAAAAATAGCATAAATGAATTCGGAAGACCTCAAAACGTGTAAATACACCAAAATCTCGAAGTCGAATTTTTTCATGATTACAAAACTTTCCTTACATGGTACATCTTCGGAAAGTAAAAATTGACATGTAGTGATACATCTACGCAATACTGCAGTAACACAACGATTTTAAATCAAAGAAACAGTATGGTATGGTTTTCATTAAGTATCGTCATTAAATTATTTACGAAGATTTTTCAAGTAGGTTTGTTAGTTAGCTTTGACCTTAAAAATCAGCTGCAACTTGCAAAAAATCATAAGTTTATATAAATAATATTAGTTACTCTCTATTCTGAAAAAAAGTAACGACCGTTGTCAAGAGCTTGTTCGGCTAACTTCTCCTAAACCGTGGGGATTTGAAATTCGAGAAACGTCCACGGATTCGGAAAATTCTGAGGAACCTGATAAGCTGACTTAAATTTCGAAAGTCGAATTATTTTAGAAGATATTAATAAAAAACTGAAAAAAAAAATAAAACATAATGGTTGCCAGATTTGGCATAAAATCACTCATTCCTTTCCAACAAAGCAATTTCAAGTATGTAGAATCGCGTAAAATTGACAAACATTAAGTAGAATTACACCCATTTTACGCCAAATTAAAAAGTATATGAAATAAATAACTCAAAGTGTATTACACCCACACACACACAAAGTTGACAATTTACAAATAGTAAGTTTGCTTATACAACAGGAGTTTAGAATTAGCGATTATTCGTTCTTTCAAAACAAAATAACTAATTGTAACTGATTTTAAAAGCACCTTCTTGGCATTAGGTAAATCTGGCAAAACGGTATCTTTCGAAGCAGGGTGAATCTAAACAGAGCGAGTTCAAAAATGTTAGAAACCAATATCTTAAAAATGAAAAATAATTAAAATGCAAATAATTTTAAAGCCGGTTCGGTCCAGTTGGAGTATTTGCTACCAGTAGAAATATTTGGCGGTGTGAACTATGCCATTATAGCAGTTATAGTGTTACTGCTAGTTACTACTAGCTGTTACTAGTTAGTTACTACTAGCTATTTTAGCTTGAGCTACTTTGGAAGGTTTTCTTCCAGACATTTGCTATTTTAAAACTGTGTTTAAATTGTATATTAGCCCTCCTCTTGAGCTTTGGATATTTGCCAGAGCGGCGAGATGATATAATTCGTGGTGCTAAATACGCCAATCTGCAAAGGATTATGTACATGAAAATATGAATAACAGTTTTGCTAGTAGCCTTACACGAGCAGTAATCATAGGTTGTGAGCATGTGTAAATTGCTAAATAACGAAAAGTCGCCATTGGTGGCAAGCTATCCTAGCTGTTCCGTAGTTTTTATAAAAAAAAACAAACATCTGCAGTACTGTTTTCTTAAGGCTAATTATTAACTATACATGTACGCAAGTCGCCAAATTGTGAAAAATCACCATAATCTAATACGCAAGATGTTCCATGGGTTTCACATAATTCAAAATTGTGTGAAGTTTAAATTTTTATGTTCCAAGCAACATGCAAGAAACAAGTAATGTATTGCTCGGTAACATTCTGTCTAATTCAACCTTTGGGTTTTGTTTGTTGAAATTATGCCTTTTTACGAATAAGCCTTATTAGTGGCCGAATGCCTCATACGAAAAGTGAGCGTAGCGAGTCTAGGGGCCTTGGCCCCTAGTATTTAAAAAAATGTAAAATAAGGGTCAAGTTTTCATCTTGCAATAATAGAGATTTTAAAAGAACTGCTAAAGGAAATATAGTCATTCACAAGAAGGATGAGAAAAGATTGATCAAACGATACCTCTGGGGTAAGAACGTATTTAAGGGGGGGGGGGTCGGACCCCTCCCGAAATTTTGATTTTTGTTACTAAAATGATAATGAATGAGAGAACTTGGGAGAACTGAGCAGGGCATTCGATTGGGCTCAAATTGGGTATATATGTTATAAACCATCGTCGCAAGACCGGTATTGATTTTGGTATGTATAGGACTTATAGTTTTTCTACGGGGCTACGCAAAGATTTCTTTTACATTATGGCCTATGGGGGGAAATTTTTGAAAGTGCGCTAGAGTTTAAACGGTACATTGGATGGAGCTCAAATTCGGTATATATGTTATAAACCACCATCGTAAGACTGATATTGATTTTGATGTGTATAGGACTTACAGTTTTTCTACAGGGCTACGACAAAGATTTCTTTTACATTATTGCATATGGGGGGAAATTCTTGAAAGTGAGCTAGTGTTTAAATGGTGCATTTGATTGAGCTTCAATTTGGTATATATGTTTGATTTATTCATATTAAAATTTACTTAAATGGTTGGTAATGATGTTAATTATAATTGTCGGAAAGTCCAGTGGAGTCACTCCAGATATTTATATTTTGAAAGGATGCTCCTATTTAACATTTCGAGGTTAGCAGCTTACACGTTTTGGAGGGGGAACCCACGAGTGTCTGGGAACTGTACTGCACCTGTTACTGTAGAATATTATCTAAATTCAAACTAATTTACGCATCTGAAATCACTAACACATGACCATTTATTTTATATTAAAATCTTGCATACCACATTCTTTAGGTTAAGTGCCTATAATACTTCAAATGAAACAAATTTCTGGGATCCAAGAAAAAAAAAATTGTGCGAATAAATAAAAAAATATTGAGCAAATTTTTTAAGTCTACATCCTTCGATGTTATTAAACGGTCAAATATTTTAGTTTTACAAATGCTCGGGGGAAAAAAGGTAAGGTTGCATTAAAAACTGTTTCCGACAAACTATTTTTCTCTCCTCTCTTTCTAAAATTTTAAATTTGGTCAGAAAGAAATTCTTTGACAAGCATTTTCCTCAAAACTTTTCTCACGAAATTGTTATCATAATCAGGCAGGGGCGTAGCCAAGGGGGGTTATAATCCCCCCCCCCCCCATGAGAAATTTTTTGCCATACAAAATGCATATTCTTTGCTACATTATCACACACACGTATACATATGTATGAGTTGTAGTAGTCGTAACCACCCCCCTCATGAAAAATTTCTGGCTACGCCCCTGTAATCAGGCATTAAATTTTTACATAAATTGCAGACATCTTTATAAGATAAAGACTCTTTTTTCAAATATTGATTAAATAATCTGATTTCTTTGGTTTTCAGACAGAATTCAGACCTTTATCGTGTTTGAAAGATTGTTTTAATAGTCACTTTATTGGTACCTATGGAGAGATTTGGAAAGCTCGGGCCTTCCAATCAGTCGCTACCTGTGTGTATATAAAATATGTGTGTATATAAAATTCATTGAAGAACGCTGGTTCTTTTTCTAGTTGGAGAGCCAAAAATTATTTTTCATGTGGTAAATAAATTTCAATTGAAAACAGTTATGTAATCTCACCTACAAACTGTAAGTGAAAATATAAGTTTTGTTTATTAATATTAATTGTTTGTTTTTCATCTTTATTGTTTTGTTTATTAATATTGTTTGTTTTTTCATCTTGTTTAAATATTTTGTAATTTTATATTCATCATACCGTGCTCCCTCAATAATCCGAACTTTTGCACTCCGAACACTAGATATCCGAAATGGGGGAAAAAAAAAAAACTAAAAAGTCTGAATTGGAAAGGGAATATTACTTGGAGAATTTTGATAGGGAAAAAAGGGCAACCTTTTAACCCTTTAACGCGCAGTGTTTCCCGCTCTGGGAACACCAAACTCTGACGTTTTGAGTGTTGCCAGTCACGAAGAATAGATTTGATTTCTATAAAAATAGTTGCGGGTGGCATAGCTCCACGAGAATCCTTTACTTTTTAGCACGTCGTTTCCCTTAAGAAAATTGTCACGATTATTTTTTACAGCACTGACATCTGCTAAAAAATGGAAGAATGCGAGAACAGCTGGATAGATTGCCCAATGCTGAAAAAAGGGCAGCCGTTGCCATTGCTCGACTTAACTACCAGCAAGATGACGGACGATCAAAACGTTCATCGCGTGCCTGTCGTCAAAAAAGGGTCTCTAGATCTGTGGCACGCGATGAACGTTTCGATCGTCCGCCATCTTGCGGGTAGTTAAGTCGAGCGATGGCAACGGCTGCCCTTTTTTCAGCGTTGGGAAAGGGTTGCGCCTCAAAGGGTTAAAGAATCCACAAGAAAACCTTTGACGACGCCAGGTGACAGATAATATCCAGTTGAAAAGAACTACAAATCCTGAGGCAACCGTGAATGGCCCAATGCAGTAGTATTGAAAAACATGAGGCGAATGAATACACATTCAAAATTGTAAAGAGCGTTATAAAAGTCGATAACTACTATGAATATAAAATTGAGGGTGACGATTTTCAGTCAAGCATGAAGCTGCAATGTCTCATATTAAGTAATATATAAACTAGGCAGGGGCGTAGCCAAGGGGGGGTTTAGGGGGGTCATAATCCCCCCCATGAGAAATTTTTTGCTATATACAAAATGTATATTCTTCACTACATTATCACACATATGTATACATATATATGAGTTGCAGTAGTCGTAAACCCCCCATGAAAAATTTCTGGCTACGCCCCTGAAACTAGGTGAATATGAATGATGCCGTAGCTGCAAGTACTTCTTATGTAGCAATAGTATGTTATTCTTCATTTGAAAAATAGATGCAACATTTGAAGATTTTTACAGAGTCTTTCAAAATTACATTAATAGTGATATGCAGCTTTTTTGAGGTTATCTCCAAAATATCGCAAAATTTGAGGACAGTAAATCGCCAAATATGGGACTATATATATATATATATATATATATATACTAGCTGAAGTGCCCATTCTTCGCACGGGAATGAATGGACTTTTCGATATTACGATTTGTTGTGATTACTATTTATTGTAATAAAGAGGTATATCAAAATGGATATCGTGTTATATTGTATTCATTAATCATCAATACCGAATTTCAAGGCAATGGTTTGTACAGTGCAGAAGGCGATGCGGAGTAGCGCAATCTAGTGGCGAGTTTTAGTAGAACGGATACGGTAGAAATATTCTTCGCAGACAGATATCAAAGTATACGAATTTTCATGATGATCGGCTGGACAGTCCTGAAGTTCATGTGTGGACGCAACATCGAATGGCAAGTTATAGGAAAATGGATAGCGCCAAACTCTTCCCCGTGTTCAAATATCTATGTATACCTATTTTCATAGCGATCAGTTACCATCTAGTGGTCAGTTAACCATCTAGTGATTAATTAAAGTAATGATTTGCTACAGCGCCGTCAAGTGGCGAGTTGTAGCAAAATGGATAATGCCAAAATATTCTCATTGTTCAAATAGCTATGTATACTGATTTTCATAGCGACCGTTTGAATGGTCAAGAATTTGGCCTGCTGCAGGGTCATCTAGTAGCGAGTTAAAACAATAATGCATTGCAGTGCCATCTAATGGTGAGTAACATCAAAAGGAACACAGTTAGAATATATTCTTCGTGCTCAAATGTGTAAGTATAAAAAATTTTATGCCGATCGGTCGACCGGTATAGAGGTTGATGCGTTGCAGTGTCATTTAGCGGCAAGTTACATCAAAATGGATAGTGAAAAATCTTCCCCGTTTTCTAATATCCGCGTGTACCAAATTTCATCGAAATCAGTTGGACGATATTCGCATAGCAAACAGCTAAACGGAATATAATTCGACGTTCTGCTGCGCCATCTAGTGGCAAGTTAGAGGAAAACGGATAGCATAAAAACCTTCTCCATGATAAAAGACTTAGGTCAACCAAATTTCATTGTGATCGGTCAAACGGTGCTAGAGTTTTTCAACCTCATACACACATACCAACATTCATTTTTATCTATAACCAGAGTTATTATATATATACCAGTCTCAAATAAAATCCAGTTTCAAATCTAAGTATCGCCAAAGGGCTAACATACGCCATTTTGCAATTTTTTTTCAGGGAATCATTCGAAGCATTGACTTAGCAGCAATCAAAATGGGAAATGGTTTGACCGCCAATAAGTAAAGCAGGCATTTATTTCAAAAGTGGAATTCCTTAATAGCCGCATTTTTTAAATTATCAACGTATAACGTGTTTTATTCATCGTTACTCCGATGTACTAAATGCGAAGATTTCAATTTTCTGAAATTTGGCGGAATTCCCCTAACTTAAATCAATATACTCAATTGGCGAGAATTCTGAAGATAGATTGCTCGAAATCCCTTAATAACTGCATTATTTCTGCACGGATTATCAGAATTTAACGCTGTATTCTAATAAAATCTATGCACTTGTTTTCAAAAATCTATTTCCTTAAGCTCTCAGTAAATTGCGCCAAGCCGAAAACTGTGCAAACCGCTAGAACTCACTTTCTCAAAATTGGCATATTAGCCATTTTATTTTTCGCCAAACTAAAAAATTTTACATATTAGCCTCGGAAATCTTAATTTCTTATTGTTTTGCGTATAAAACATTACATTCCTGCTCTGATTTCCCATGCACACGATATTATAATTTAAAAAAAATAACCTTACAAATATAAACTTTAAAAAAAAATCATTATTATTCTTTTATTTTTACTTTAAGAATTTAAAACATTTTATTCGGCAAAATCGCCACACATGGCAATAATGATGCTTATTTCATACTTTTTTCACTACAGGGTTTACAATTACGGAAAGCTTTCTGCGTGGAGAACATAAAAAATCTCTTAAATGGGGAACGGGTGGACTTTCAAAGTTTTAAAGTGGACTATAATTTATTCTATATTATTTTACATATCTGTGCAAAATTTCAGGCTGATAGGTCCATTTTTGTGGATTTGTATACGAATCAAATCCACAAACAGAATTTCATTTTTATTTATAAGATATATACATACATATACAGGGGTGCCCAATGGCTATTTCCTAAACCGTTAGTCAGAGACACTTTGTTCCGTTTGCAAAAATGCTCTAAATTGTATAAACTATTATATCAGAAATAATCGAAGTCGATAAATCAATTCCTATAAAAATTACGAAACTTAAGTTTCTATTCTTTCAAGGTTCAAAATCATGCACATTTATTTTTCTCAAATTCATTTTGTATACAATCCCTATTTCGCGTCTCGAAAAGTGCTTTAACTTTAAGCAGCTATAACTCGGTGAATTTTGGTCGTAGAAGGATGATTTTTTTTTTTAATTGTACAAGAAAGAATTTTCTAAACTCATAGGACCGGGGACCGTATAAAAATTTAAATTCCGTAATTTTTATAGGAATTGATTTATTGACTTCGATTGTTTCTGATATAATAGATTATGAAATTTAAAGCATTTTTGCAATCGGAACTATGTGTCTCTGACTAGGGAATCATTGGGTTTAGGAAATCATTGGGCACCGTTAGCACTGGATACCCTGTATATTATTTTGGAAAGTGTTTTACAATCGATAACTTCATTTATTTAAAACTTCTCAGTAATTTCAACACTCTTTTTTTCTACAATTAGTCTGGTTACAAAGAGAGCACCATAGATAAACCTACTTTTTGTAATAACTAGAAGATCTTTAACCCTCTCGTCACCAAATTATGAAAGAATGAGAGCCAAGAATCTATCTAGCACTTATTGCATCTAAAATACACCTATAAATCGTGTGCAAAAGCACTTTGTTTTCTAATGTCGCATTTAATTTTTTTTTTTTTTTAACTAGAGGTCCAATATATTTTTATATTTTTAAAGCATTTTGTTACATTTAATTTAATTTTAAAAGCGCAAACATATTTATGTGAAGGTTAAAGAGAAAAAAAAAATGCTTACCCCTGAAAAAAGGGTAATAGAGCAGGTTAAATAATTTTTTTCTCTGAAACAATGAAGCAACAATAGTAAATAAGGATCTAAATTGACTGGTACTGTAATCTAGGCGTTATAAATAACGCCTAGATTACAGTATCATCGAATCATTTAAAAACCTCAGGTCTGAACGGTATCACTGAAAGAAAAAAAAATTAAATCCAGTTATTTTCGCCCTAAGTATTACTGTTTGAAGTAGGAGCCTCATTTGAGGTTCAGAGTGATGAGAGGGTTAAGAACGTTTTCAAATGTGTAAGTTGTATAAAATATAGTTAAGTTGACGTTAATTTGTGATTCCCAAAGAGCGTCAAGTTATATAGTTTTCTGTACATAGGTTTACAAGTGAATTTTACATTTAATAAAAAAGTCTTATTCCACGAAAGTCTGGTAAGGAAATGGAAGAAACTGCTACTTACGACTGAGTGACGGTGTCGCATCTTGTTTTCAAAGATGACATTGAATCATCTAGAATGTGCAACGCTTGAGGACCACAGAGTCTTTGAATTGGTTCAGATACGCATTTTTCAAACTGTCGATAAGCGCTGAAAAAAGATAGTACAGTGCAGAATGAAGTTTCATAAATTAAGTAACAAATTTTTGTTTTTAAAGCAAAATTTACCCTTAAATGGATATTTGATACTGTAAATGTTATTCGAAAAACTTTTCCATCATTGCATAGGAATTTTATTTCTCGTGAAGTTTAAAGCACAAAGAAAACACTGCTCTGGGGGAAAAAAAACGGCTTTATTTATTTATTTATTTATTTCTACAACTGATGCCATTCCGTCTGATTCTTAGGTAAAATGGCCTTCCTTCATCCGAATATGACGCCCCTTTTTGCAGGGCCCGATTAACCTTTGAAGTGAGGGTAAGCTCAGTCTCATTTCGGGGCCCCCCCTCCTCGGATTTTTATTTGGGAAAAGTAAAATTTTTCTAAATCTATGAACATTTTGTAACAAAACTCACTAATGCATTAAATGACATCATGAAAAGGGGCCCAGCAGAATTCAGATTAGTGTTCGTCCCCCCCCCCCCACACACACACACACTGACATTTAAAATTATTGTATACAGTAATTGCATCAAAATTCTACGGTTGTTACTCGTTGAATTAGTATTATCATGGTCTTACAATGCAATTAAGAGTATTAATTAAATATTACAAATTGTAGTCAATTTAGGTCAAATCTTAAGTTGTACTAAAATAGCATGTATTTTATCTTGCTTGCGCAAATTTTCAAAACAAAAGAATCTTTACAATAACTTAAAAGATGCATTTAAAAACACAATTTTGAATTTTTGCAGTTTTCCGGTCATTTTTGGGCCCCCCTTCAAATTCTGAGGGGAAGCTCAAGCTTCCCAAGCCTTTTCGGTAATCAGGCCCTGCCTTTTTGCTCCATCACCATTCCATTACGGTCATGAATTTGATAGGGAGGCACGCCTAAAGGATTATTTTAACCGTTAAATGTCTTCTAAGGGCGTTATGGGTGAAAAGTTCTAAAATAAGAGCATTTATGGCAAGGCGGGCGGGTGAGAGATTTGGAGGGATTTGCCCTTAAATATAAAAAAAAAATTAAAAAAAAAAATCGGTTTTTCTTGATTTTTTTTCATTTATTTTCTACCTTGGGGGTGGAAGTGGTCCAGAATTCCTTGCAAGAAGTTAGATTCACTTTACAACTTTGCCGCTTTGAATAACATCCACGCATCGCATTTTCCATCGTAAGTGTCTTGTTTTGATACAATTTTACGAACGGATTATTTTAACACTTAAATTTAAAAATAAAAAATATAATATGCAGTACAATCTTGGTAATATGGGACCAGACAACCGCGGGATTATCGAAAAATTCTGGATTATCAAGATCTCTTGTTTTAAGCTCAAACTTAAAGTCGTGTGTTTTCGTTTGGTCGACATTTCTAGTACGCTAGATAAATGTATTAAAAAATGCTTTGAATAAACCAGACAGCGATGACGAAATAGGGAGGGAAGTACACGAGTGTGCATGCTTGTTTACATCCGAGGTGGTCGGCGGATCGGAACACTATATGATGTGTTTCCTGAGAGCGCCGTATTACTGAACGTGGCGGATTATCAAGAGTGTACTGTATAGTTTTAGTGAGAATAAAATCAAGGAATTTTTGTGGACCCTTAGATTAGACAAACTTTTAACGGTACAAAACTGATGATGGAACACCTGCTCGTGTTTTAAATTGAAGTGGTAAAATAATATTACCTTGCAAATAAACTTTAAAATGAGTTAAGGCAACACCTTCTAGATGTAGAAAGCCTTACAACTCCTACGTCACCAAGTTTTGACGTCATCATTAGGCCTGCAGTTAAAAGTTTTATTTTCACAAAATAAAACTATCAGAAATTTCTGTGAATGCTACGAATATTAGAAAATATCTTAAATTAAACATTAAAATACCTTTCTCCTACAAAATTATTCAGCTTGATCTATTTCCTTATCATATTATCTAATTAGTCATGATTAAAAACTGCCATTTTTCATAAAATTATATTTTTTTATCTCAGATTATTAAAATATTGCTATTCATGGGTGAATTCACCAGAAATTTTTAATAGTTTTATTTTATGAAAATAAACCTTTTAACTTTAGACCTAATGATGACGTCTAAGCTTGATGACGTAGGAGTTATAAGGCTTTCTATATCTAGGAGGTGTTGGTTAAAGCAAGCCACCGTAAGTTAGCCTTTGTTGGGGGGGGGCGACGTTAAAAGGTTGAGAACCGCTGTATTACAACATAGGGATCTTAATAATAATAGTATGTATTGAAAGAAGTGTCTCCATGGGCACCCTCTGCTATAATCAACAGCAGTATTGGGAATTTGGGATGGTAATGATAATCGTGCACATAAATCCGGTAACACTTAAAGCTGCATTTTCTATAACATAAGGATTGCGACGATAGTAGTATGTTTGAAGATCAGGAAGATCAAGCCTGATCTATCCAATTTTTGGGATTGCAACAATATTTCAGTCGTGTGTTAAAGGGTACCAGGTGACTGCGGATTCCGGCCAACGCTCAGAGGTCAGAACAATAACTGTGACCGTTGAAGGACAGGCTCTTTATCAAGCAGTATATCAGCTTGCCCCTTATCCAGCAAAAAATCAGCCTGCCCCCCCCCCCAGAAAAAAATCCCTTCCGGCACCTCTGTATGTGGACAGACATTTTTTAAAAAATAACTATTCTGAAAATGAGAAGCAATACTCAGCATATCAAATCAAACTATAAAATTATTACAACAAAGAAATATAGTATAAGTTTTAAATAGTTTTTGTAAAACAAAGTAGGGTGCCCCCAAAATACATGGACTTTCTCATTATTTCGTGTTTAAATTCGAATTTCGCATCTATTCCTTCGAATAATCTTGAAAATACTATCAGGCATGATTCGAACTAGTGTAAGGTGAATGTGTTGCTGGAATGAGAACCAACTCTGTTCTACTTGTTGATTTAAGGCTGTTGTGCACTCTCTTCGGAAAGTCCACCGCCGCAATGTTATTCTATGGAGAAAACGGCCTTCGCAAAAACTCAATTTCAAAACGAACTACAGTGAAACCTCTCCGAGCGCTCACCCCTGTATAACGGTTACCCCTCTAAACGGCCGATTTTTCGTAGCACGGATTTTTCGGCTCATAGATTTAATGTTAAAATAACCTCTATCAGCGGCCACCCGACCCTCTCTGAACAGCCACAGAGTGGGATCGCCCATCTCATTTTTCGGGAAATTCTACTCACTCCATTCTGTAATTTTGAGCGGAAAAACTCAAGGTCAGGTTTATGGTGGAATATAAGTCCCAGGAATAACTGGAATTGAATTTATTATCTCTTTTGTCTCCCCACATCCTTAAGATGGGGAATCCCTAGGATAATCAATTGTTGAAGTTGTCCTACAAATGAATTTTTGTCCCTTTCAGGCGCTAATTCCGTCCCTGACGAGGAATTTCCCGATGTTTGTAATGGCGAGCAAGCTAAAATTTCAACACAAGCGACTTTAGGGAAAATCGATGAAATTATGGAAAATTCCGAAGCGGTTACAAACTAATTGGTTAGAGATCTGTTTTTTAAAGCAAAAAACAAACTAGAAAAAAGGGTTGTTTCAAAGAAAAGTAAAAACTTGCACACAGACACCAATTGTATCATTTTTTCCAAAAGAATGTAAGAAAGCATTAAATAAAGTTCTATTTTCTCTTTAGATAAGTTTATATTTCATTTTAAATAAGGAATATGTGCCAGACTTGTTTATATTACGCATTATAGAGCAATTATCTTATAATAGTAAATAAAACCCTTGAGAGTGGCCAAATATTCTCAGTACGGTGGGGCGGCCGCTCAGAGAGGTTTCACTGAATTTTGCATTTTTCAATGTTCATTTACATTTATGTTTAAACAGAATTTATCGGAAGCAATTAGAAGTACATTCATTCCATACATTAAAATAACATGAAAATTTGATTAGAGGACAAACTTGCTTACAAGAGGGTTGCAGTCAAGTTTGGACGGTCTGAGTTGGAAACGACACGAATCACACCTCCAATCCCCAAGTCCCTGTTCCCCTAACAGTTCTTGAGTAGTTCTTGACTCCTTTCTCATAAGTAATAAGGGCACATGCTCCACTTGCACCCCTCTCCTAGTTGCGGCCTTACTTTCTAGATAACTGAACTTCCAAGCATTCTCACACATACGAATCTATGTCAGCTCAACAGTTGTTGCTACAATTATTTCCAGTACAAGGAATGATATTATATTACTAAACTTGTGGAACAGTATTAGAAAACACCGTGAGCTTACCAACATATATGCATTTCTGGGGAGTAAGGATCGTAAGCACTGTCAACCATCTTCTTAAAATGATGTCCACAACTGTCCATTGATACTTTGCGGAAGCAAGTAGCATATTCCAGGTAATCTGTAAGCAATAAAGCTTGATTAAAACTAAAGAAGAAAGATAAATCATGCCAAACGCATCCATTATAAAACTCTTTCCAATATTTCTTGTGCCAAATTTGGTGATGTATTTTTCTTAAATCTGGCGAGATTTCGGAGATAAGATAACGTTGCATTATCACTTTAAATGCAATTTTACGAGACCCTGTAAGAGAGATTAAAATTTTCCCCCTCGTTCAACTAAATTTTTTTTACTCATTGTCTTGTACTATAAATGTATTAGTGTCTCAAAAATGCCACAGAATGTAATGTATTGGAATTCTTTTGGGTATTCCCGTAGAAGAACTATTAATAATACAGACACTATTTTCAATGGAGAGCATTATTTTGAAAGCCTTAATAATATGTTTGCCAACTTTGTTTTCTTTCAAAAAACCCCGAAAATATCTTTAAAATACGTTTTCAAGAATGATTGGCCATAGAGTGCGATGTATTGGACTTTTTTTCTCCTGTAAAAGAACTAAATGCTACTTACACTATTTTCAATGGGGCACATATAGTACTGCAGATTAAAAAAAAAAGCATAAATTTCGCACATATATTACGGCAGTATATATATATATGTATATGGCAGTATGTATATTTACGGCAGTTAAAACACTGGAAGGGTGGACAACAGAACGGACAAACAAACCAAAATCATAAACACCTAACTTGTTGGTAAGTTAAAGATATAAATATTCATTCTATAACGGTATCGGACGAACGCGGAGAGCAAGAAATTTCTTCTTTTAAGCGTCAGCAGTCTAAAATTAATTTTCCATTGAAATTAATATTCCCTTTAAATTAAATCCCTTAGCCATTCCTTAACAAAATACAGTACTCTAAATCGGTTAATTACAGCGCGAGAAACGAATTTTCAAAATTCCCAATGAAATCGTTTTAGCTTAATATTATAACGTTAGATATTTTTTGATTCATCGTCAAATAATGGAAATATCGCAATCTCGGTTCATTTTTCAAAGCATTTTTTTCGCACCATATTTTGCAATTTATCACAAAAGTCGCCAACATTGGCTACTTTTGGCGTAACCTTTGAGGGAGGCACTTGATCGTCGTCGGATTATTAGCTAATTACATTGTAGAATATAGTATTATATGCTTTTAATTGATGCGTGTCTCTAAACTGCCATTGCCCGTATTGTATTGGAATTATTTTGAGTGTGCCTGTAGAAGAACTACTAACTATACAGACAGTATTTTTGATGGAAAGCTTCACCTTGTAATCCTTAATAACGTACATCAATTTTGTTTCATTTCAAATGGCAGAATATCTCTAAAACTAAAAGTCAAAGCCCGTTGTGAAGGCAGTTGCAACAGGCGCTGGAAAAAAACGTTTGACGAAAACATGTCTACATTCAATATATTTAATCTTTGTACACCTAAAATAAATTACTTCATATTCAATTTTTATCCAAATAATGAAAGTACTGTCGATAACGGTTCCGGGATCGACTCATCTCTCCCGGTACATCTGCCATCTGCGGCCATGTTAAAATTTTGATATAAACGACATTTTTATCTCTAACTAAAAGCAAAAACTTTTTGTACAGTTCGATAGATCTCTAAAAAATGAACCTTTTTTTTAACTTGCCGCTACTTTCAAGCATAAATATCTAGCGAGATATCACGACTTGAAACAGTAAACACAGAAGCGAAGCAAGCGATTCATTCCTTGATTCTTTGAAAAGAAGTCACGGAACATAATCTCTCGCGTAGATCGATGAAAGAAATAGCGCAACAGATTGTTTGGTGGCGACATCTATGAATTATATTGTTAACTAAATCATTAAAAATGTCCGTTTCAAGAGGATTAAATAATTTTACAATTGCTCAAAATGATTTTGAGGCCATATTTTAACTAACCAAATTTATTAATTTACTATAGTAAAAAAACTATATAAAACCATTCATTATAATTTATATTTTAGTAATTTTTCACTAATTTTATTTATTAAAGTACAAATGCATGTTTGAGCGAAAGTTTTATTGTTACACAAAGAAAAATATTTTTAAAGAAACAATACATTACAGGATGAATATAGTGATAAATATCTCGATAGGTTATTTTTTCTTTAACGGTAATTTCCCCAGCCGCCCGCTCAAAGAGATTTTGCTACTAACAATTGTATTTATTAAAGTATCGATTTTAAACGAAAAAGTTAGTTATAGAATTATTTATAGTGTGTTGCAAATTTTACTATAGTATGTTGCAAATTTCGGTTGCGAAGAGGCCCGTGTCCCATAGGTTGCACAAGCCAGTCGGAAGCGGCGAGTCGTGTCCCCTAGATTGCACATTTTGGCCGCGAAGCGCCCATCGACGGCCAAAACTGGTCGCCGAAGGCGACTAAGTTATATATACTCAAATCGAATTTCATGCTCTTTGGGAACGTGCGGAAATTTTTGCATTCGAACGATTTCGTTTCGCTGTGAACATAACGAGGAAATCATTCTATTTACAATAAATAAATAAATAAATATTCTTATATAAATCCGGAAAAAGCATGTTAAGTATGACGTCACTATGCAATGGCTGATTTTGTCACTCAAATTATTATAACTTCTTTGACGCTCGGAAATAAAATGGAGCTGAAAATAGCGAGAAATCGCTTAAAAATGAGGAAACGGGTGGATTTTCAGATTTTTAAAGTAGCGCAGATTGTTCTCTATATTTTTATACATAGTTATAAAAAAATTCAAGCGGATCGTATAAACGGTGTAGACGTGGTTAGGCTTTTTCTCTTTGGCTTAGTAATCTTTTTGCAGTCATGGTGGAAAAAGTTTTATCTTGAAGTTCGGGATCAGCGAAACTAAGGATGATACGCTTTAAAGAATAACTTCCCATAGAGAGCAATGTATTGAGGAATATTTTGAGTGCTCCTATAGAAAAACTATAAATGCTAGATATACCAATTTCAATAGGGTACTGTAGATAAGAATAACATATATAAATTTCGTAGAAATCGATGCTTATTTACGCGAGTTAGAGCATGGACGGACAGACAGAAATCATAAACACTTTTCAACCTTGCTGGAAGGTGTTAAAAATTATGTCTTAAAATGACACATTTCAAGACAAAAAGAATTCTGTTTAAGAACATGATATCAGGATTTCTATCCGTATCCCATTAAGCAGTGGGAATTAAATTCCTTTAATGTGTTGAAGGGGGAATGCTAATCGTGTACCGAAATATCATCTTCGAGAATATCTGTACCAAAGCTTGTTGCAATGTTAGGTATAAAAACCAAATTTGTGATTGGTATAAGTAAATGAATTTAAAAACATTATCACACCGCGACATTCTATGCGTAATTAGATATCAAATTACGCAAAATGGTGAATTTGTAGATGAGAGCAATAAAACCTTTAACGGTGTTATTCGAAAAAATCATTCGATTTTGGTACATAATTACAAATAAACTAATTATGCCAGGCTCTTCAAAATTTTGAAACTGTCTCTTTACAAGCTGTATTACATACTGCGAAGACGGGCCAATCTGTATCAGTTTCAAAACTTTTAGAAAAAATTCTTTAAAATCTTAAATTTTCGCAGGGCGTGTCACTCTTCGAAAAATCTTGCAGCTCAGATCTATGTTTAAGAATTTTTTCTGAAAATTTCACAAAAGCCACAGCGTTTTCGCTTATCGCAGCGTGTAAAACAGATTATGAAGAACCATCTGGAATTTTATGGAGACCATGATGCTATTAGTTTATTTCAATTTGTGTACCAAGACTAAAAACAGAGTTCTTTTTTTTCCGAAGAACAGCCTTAAGTACACTCAATTAAAAAAAAAAAAATATTCTAGCATAAGCTTCCTGACGAGACACAATAACATTTTGAAGAGACAATTCTTGTGGAATTTCTCATTGTTTCAAATTTGTGTGAAAATAGTATTCTGAGTCTTAATAAATTAAAGTTCTACTCGGTAAGTCGAAATTTGCATTTTGCTGCATGTGAATTTATTGGAAATCGAAGATTTCTCGCTCGGATGACAAGTAAACTGGGTTTCTCGCTAAATTTATGTGATATCGCTGAGCCGGAATCAGTATTTAGCGTAATCTAGACCATATCAATGAGGGTTATTAAAACCTACTGTAAGAAGAGAAAGCCCACCACACACACACACACACACACCCTAAATGGTTTGTGAATAAGTTATAGTTGAGAGCAGCTCGGTCCAGTGTATTGTTACGAATTTTCGTGACAACCCGTTGTTCTGGGGCTCAAAATAGTTCAAAATTCGTATTCTAAGCTTCAAATAGTTAAATTTTGCTTTTTGTTGCATCAAAATCGGTCCACTAGAACCGGAGATACGGAGGTTTCGGTTTCCCATTCAACTGTATGCAGTTTCTAGAAATCTCGAGAAATATTGGTCGTAGGCCTTCGGTAACTCACTTTTGGAGACTTATTTTTGGCTCCAAATTTGGCGATATTTCGCCTAAAGTTGGTAAGCTTGGTGACATTTTGGTCATTTGGCGCGATTTTCCCAATGGAGTTTGTAAAGTTGCTTTTGCTGCATTAATATCACATAACAGCCTGACATTTCTCATCTATGACGTAATCAAAATTCCCGCTTTATGTGGAATCTTCCAGAAATACATTCTTCTGGAGGCTTCTTGTAGCTTCTGCGTCGCTTATTAATACAAGCATGCCAGAGGCCCAAGTTCAGTGTGTGGATTGAGCTCCTTGTCGGGTGACTTTGTTACGCTTTGTATTGACGTTATAGAAGCGGTGTTTCCGCGTGCATTTCGAAACTCATTTTTAAGTGCTGTGTATAAATTCTTTATTGCTATATCGATATCCCTTGTATATTTCCACTGAATTTTGCCTGTGGAATTGTTTTATTTTGTGTGAGAATTACAGCATTTGTGAAACCTTCGGTACTGAGTGGACTGTTATAAACGAGCTAACGGCCGTGAGTGCCTGTGAATTTTGTATAGCTGATTGTTCGACGAAGTGCTAGAAGTTTGTGTTCCATCCTGACAAGTGGACTCTTTACTATGTACACCTATTGGACTTTAGTACGACGAACCCAGGAAACAAGCAGAGGTTTCTGCAACAGTATATTGTCAGAGCTGCAGAAGCAGTGAACTTTTGGAGCGTTTTAGAAGCAGCAGAGGATGATAGTTTGTCATCTGTCCGATTTAAAGTGTATGCTATGATTATGCCAAGAGAAGTGAAAAATAAAAGATCCTGCTTGAGTACAAGGCTCTAAATTTGACGTGCATAGTTTTATTTTTTTTAATTATTAGTACCAGGTTACCGAGCCATGCTCAGAATCTAAAGGCTCCTTAAGTGCAAAATAATGAATACGTAAATGCCTTGGCACGTATCAATAATCTTTATGGTTGCCAAAGATTTTCATCGCTGTCGGATCACCCATACATTATCAGGTAAGCTTTGGTCGGCATTCAATGTTACAATGGCATATACTTTGTTTTGAAGAGGGATGCTAAATATTCGATGGTCGGTGCCATCAGAGTTGAGCAAAAAGTAGTTTAACGTAAGGTGCCTCCTTTCCTTCTGTAGCAGATCAGCGAGGGTATCAGCGCAGATCTTGGGCGATGCATTCACTAACAGCGTCTTCGTTACTTCAGAAATATATCTGTCCATATTGAGGAGGTTCAAATTCAGCATCAAGAATTTGAGTTGGTTGAACTGTCAGATGAATGACTTTATAAAAAAAATTCATCAAGTCTGTTATACACTCTTCGCAACGTAGCAGTACACACCAAAATCGTTAATAGTTTCACTCGTCATATACTGTGAACAAAGCCATTGTAAAGTGTGCTTTCAAATTTCGAATTCTTTGAAATGGGGGTGACATCGAAGAAACAACCACACCAATTCATTAGGAAATTCGGAATGCCCTACATCAATCTTACAGTCCCCAAAATGGTGTCGGTTAATTTTTGTTTTTACTCTTCAGAAAAATGCAAAGCTCCAGGGTGAATGCAATCCATGTTAAAAAGTTTTAAACTATGATAATAAGTACCCACATTTGTGGCAGCATTGTAGATACTTAGACTGTTTACCCGAAGTATTTGTCGACGTCTAGCTGTTCCATGTCGTTCTCCTTCCAAATACTAATCATCTGTTTAATCTGCTTGTGTTTGAACTGCACGTTCACACATTTGGGCTAAGTGCTGCTGTCGGTGATCATATGTTTCCACAGCTCGTTTTTGAGCTACACTTTCATGCATTTACGTCTTTATAATACATTTATTATGATAATTCTTTACGATTGAAATTGTAAATTTCTCTATAGTGCTTCAATTCAAACATAAAATACTTATTTTTTTCTAATTCAAAGAAAATACATCATGCATAAACAAATTCTACAAACGTAAATTCAATCTTATAGATACATAAATATAGATGCCATAAAAGTATAATCTTACATAAATATGCTTTAAACATAATTTTATTTTATAAATTCGCGCTTAAGAAAATAAAAAGTGTAACACAATTTAAATTATTAGTACAAAAGGACACTTCGAAATCATGAAATCAAAAACAGAATAGATCAAAAATATTCTTTTATAATAACCCTAACAACTACTTAAACGTTGACAATAATAGAACAAACGAATGGACTGAAGAAAATGGACTTCTAACCTCGAATAAATCAAAAATAATCGCTCCTATATAGTTACGCTGATCCCTGACTCTGTCACAATTTCAGTTCAACCACTCAAAATAAAACTTTTACCATCCAAACAGATTAAAAATGTATTGTCTAATAACTTAAAATTTACACGGTTCGTTGGTGCGATCAGCCTGAAAATTATCATAATTATGTAAAAAAAAAAAAGAAAATAATAAGAAAAAGAGGAAAGAAAAAAAAATAAAGAAAAAATCTGATAATCCACCCGTTCCCTGATTTTTAAGTGTTTTTTTTTTGTATTTTTAGCTCTATTTCATTTAAGAGAATAAAAAAAGCTAATCATTTGAGTGTCAGAATTATCTATTGCAAGTGACATTGACGTTACATTGAAGTCACGGTTATCAGGCTTTGGAGGAAAAATTACGATTCTAATTCGCTTAAGATAGCTTTTCTAAATTACTACTCAGTTTAACTTTTTTTCAAAAATAAAACGGTTTTCTATGCATTAAGCATGGATATAGGAGAGGATGTTGATACCAAACGAAATGTTTCGAATACGAAATGTTTCTGCAGATTATACAATTCGAATTTCGATGTATAATAAAAATTGAATATGAAGTTATTTGATTTTAAGTGGGTAAATATTAAATATTCTGAGTGTAGACATTCTATCGCCCGCTGTAATTGTCTCCACAAAGGGCTTTATCCTTTAGTTTAATGACAGTACACAACACAAAACAACACAGTCTAATCCGCGTCTAAATAAGAATTGAAAATTTATTAGAAAAAATCTTAGTAACCAGATTTCAGCCTCCCAATTTACTGCTTCCACATATGGACAACTCCCAGCCAGCGGCCGGATGGGGCCCGCCATGGCTTTTGGACCAGCCCTCACGACAAGTCAAAACCCTGTATAAAACCTATATAAAACATTCAAACTACCATATAAATCCGAATTATACGGCCCGCGATTTCGCTAACATCCTGAAGTCAGGCCCAGTAGGCCACTATCGTAAAGTTCTGCCGCAACTTTTAAAAGGTTGTCCATACGATGATAAAATAAATGAGTTGAAATCATCAACTGCAGTGAATGAAAACTAAACTGATGGCTGATCATCTGCAAAATTAATTTGAATATCGGCTGCGAGCCCAATTTAGGAATCGATCGTATAATTTTTTCATCGGAGTTTCGAACATCGTTTCATTATAAACGGTTGACCCATTAAAAAAAAAATCAAAAATCGTCAGGGTAACTACATTTAAATATTTATCGTCAACTTGGCGGAATAAGGCAGTTAAAATAGAATTCAACCTAGTGCCGTTATTTAAAAAAAAAAAATGGAATTTTCATGTTACGTCACATGATCTTTTTTCATACTGTGAATGACTGAAAAGGGTGTCATTTTCATTTAAATTATTCGGCTAAGCTGAAACTTTTATGCACTTTTGAAATTCGCATCATATGGATCAATAAAATACATGAAAAATATTTATTGTTTTAGTATATACGCGAAAATACATTTAGCTTTACGTTAGTTACAAAAGGATAATTGTAATAAATTCAGGCAATTTTTCACATAAGATTTACGAGTAGTTTTGTATTAATAACTATGAATTAAGAATAATTAAATTATTTACGTATATTACATCAAGGTGCTTGCGGGGATGGCAACGAAGACTCTTTTCGCTTTTTCTTTCGCTGGTTGCCAGGACGATATTTTGAAATAAAAATAACTTTTTAATTCTAAACAAATTTATGTAGCTGAATGGTGTAATATATCTAGTTACTAAAATATTTATTTGTCTGTGTACTGAACATCAAGTTCCATTTATTTTGTTTCTTTGCGAAATTAATTTTTACTATTATATATCGATGGCGTGTATTTTTTAATCCGCCCGAAACTTATTTGAGCGTCCCTTTTAGGAAGATTGCATCAATTGTGTTTTTCAAACGCTCAATAGATGGCGCTACCGTCCAAAAATTTTTAAATTTTAAATTTTGAGCGTTTTAGAGTTTTTTCAATCAATTGACCTCGCTCAATCGTTTCAGGGGCCCAAAATACCCCCAGGTACGAAATTTAAAAAGAATCCTTAGAGCAGTTTTCGAAAACATTCCTCGTTTAATATAAGAGCGGATTTGGGTGGGGGGGTGGTTAGAAAATAGACAAAAAAGAAACATGCTTATATGATGGTTCATCGATTTATGATTTTCATGGGTTTTGTTAGCGTTTTTATTGTTACTATTGAAGTTGGTTGATTTGCTTTCTTTTTAAAATTGCTCGTAATCTTGCTCGTAGATTGCTTTTATTGTATGCGATTTATAGTTCCTTCAAAAACTGCCGTGTGCATTCAGCTCTACTAAGTGACATGCTGTTTGTGAATCTGCGAAGGTTCTAAAAGTTTCTAGAAGCAATGTGTTTTTGTCCTTGCGATTGTGCCTGGCAAACACTTTGGACATTGTTGTGCCCTAATAAATTCACGCATTTATAAGTTCGTCGCTGAAAAAAGTTACAGCATTAGTAATGTGGAATTGTAGTGGAATGCTTACCTCTTCTGTGAAGCTCCGAGCTGCAGATGGCATGCACTGAATCTATTGAGTTGCTAACAGCTTCATTGAATTTATTGCGTTGTTCTTCAGAGGAACAATCCACTACGTACTTTCTGACGCAATCCATTATGTGACTCCAAACCCTATAGATTAAAAGAAAGAAAAATCGAGCCTTTTAATTTTTAACAAAACAAAAACAATGTGTAGTACGATGGATTTCGGACATGATCAAATAAATGTAAATATTTCAGGTTAGCCGGTTAGAGAATTGACTCAAACGCGCGTTTGGCATATTTTTACTTCTTAGTTCGAAGTATAAGGAACTAATGTGATCCCGAAAATTTTCGGGGCCAAATTTCGACAAAAAAACCGATTTTGATCACCTCTAAATTTCCTTTTAAGAATTTTTTCGATGCATCTCATCGTAGGCTAGCATGCACGATCATATTAACGCGTCTGGAACTCATTTTGACCAGCGGCGAGTCCATTGTGGTCAGTTTTTCCATGCCGTCTGTACGTACGTACGTATGTATGTAACTCGCATATCTCAAAAACTATTGGTCGTAGAATGTTGAGATTTGATATTTAGGATTGTTCTATGATCTAGTTGTGCACCTCCCCTTTTGGTCGCAATCGAATGTATAGTTTATGTACAGGACGCCCAAAAGATTCGAAATACATTACGCTCTATGGGCCGAAATTAGGCGTAGAATGTCGAAACTTCATATTTTGGATAGTTGTAACATCTAGTTGTGCACCACCCCTTTCGGTACCATTCGACTGGATAGTTTATCTAGAGAACCGCCTAAGAGATTCGAAATACATTACGCTCTATGGGCCGAAATACATCAAAGCGTTTTTTAGAGGTATTGGGCTATTTCAAACGACTCAGAAGTGATACATGCTGTAAAGAGTTAGAAAATGAATTTCTCCATTAAAAAAAAAGTGTCTTTATCATTTACAGTTCTGCTACAGGAACACTCAAAAGATTTCCAATACATTACGGTCAATGGCAATTTTAGGCAATGGCAATCATCCATTTCAAGCACAATACCGTCCTACCACATAAGTTAGGTAATGGTCCGACCACGGTCACGTGCCTCCCTCAAGAACTATGCCAAAAGTCGCCAAGCTTGGTGTGTTTTGGTGTACGTGTGTGCATATTTAACTCTCAAATCTCAAAAACTATTATGAAATTTCATATATATAAGATTGTTGTAACATCTAGTTGTGCATCTCGATTTTTGGTTCCAATCTATTGGAGAGTTTATTTACAGGACCACCGAAAAGAATTTCAGTACTTTAATGTCTATGGGCATCTTCAATATAATACAATTGTAGACAGTCATTGTTTGGTACATGCCCAAAATCTCGCCGTCTGTCCTCGACCTTGGCGAGTTTTGCTGAAATGTCGCCAAATTTGGCGATAGTCAGTCATTTGGTCCATGCCCAAATTATCGCCATTTGTCATCGTTCTTGGCGAGTTTTGGCGATAATCTATCATTGTTGGTCCATGCTTAAAATCTCGCCAAATGTCGTCGACATTGACGAGTTTCGCCGAAATATTGCCAAATTTGGCGCCAAAAATTATTTCGTATTTTGTATAACTCTAAAACTGTAAGCCGTAGAATTTTGAACTTTTGTATTTAGAACTATATTATAATATCTAACTGTTTTCAATATCTTTTTTGACAGCAATCGACTGGGTAATTTATTTAGAGGGTGAGAAAAATGACTTTAAATACATTGAGGTGTATGGATGCATTCAATTCATTGAAAGTCTGTGGTCAATGACTACTTTGGCTATCCCCAAAATCTCGCAAACTATCTCAAGCTTGTCGGCTTTTGGCGAAATATCGCCAAATAAAGTGTCAGAAGGAAATCTTTCAAATTGAACTCAGCTTGGCGATATCGAAATATTTGGCTAAAAATCGCTAAACCTTACTATTATTGATATTTTATCTCTTTCAAACAAATAAGTTTAGAGGAAGTGCGTAGAAAACATTTTTGATTTAATAGACGAGCAAGGAAGTCATGTGTTGGACACATCAGATTTTGTCATGTCTGGTGTACGTACGTACGTATGTACGTATGTATGTATGTAACTCGCATATCTCAAAAACTATTGGTTGTGGAATTTTGAAATTTTATATTTTGAAATTTTATATTTAGTATTTTTCTAAGATGTAGTTGTGCACCTCCCCTTTTGGTCCCACTCCACTGGATAGTTTATCTACAGGACCACCCGAAAAATTCTAAATACTTCTTACGCTCTGTGGTCGAAGTTCATTAAACTCGCATATCTCAAAAACTAATAGAAGTAGAATGCTCAAACTTTATATTCAGGATTGTTGTAACATCTAGTCGTGCACCTCCCCTTTCAGTCCAATTCGACTGGATAGTTTATCTATAGGGCCGCCTAAGAAATTCTAAATCTATGGGCAGAAATTCATTCAAGAGTATTTTAGAGGTATTAGGCTATTTAAAACAACTCAGAAGTGATTTATGCTATTAAGGGTTAGAAAATGAATTTCTCCATCTGTCTTTATCATTTATAGTTCTGCTACAGGAACACTGAAAAAATTCTCAATACAAAGGCAAATATAGGTACATTCATCGATTCCAAGCACAATACCATCCTACCATATAGTTAGGTAATGATCCGACCCCGGTCACGTGCCTCCCTCAAGAATTACGCCAAAAGTCACCAAGCGTGACTTTTGGTATTTAGCTTGATATTTAGCTTTTTTGGCGTGTGTATGTATTTAGCTCTCAAATCTCAAAAACTATTAGTCGCAGAATGTTGAAATTTCATATATAAGATTGTAGTAACATGTAGTTGTGCATTTTGATTTTCGGTTCCAATCTACTAGAGAATTTATTTACAAGAGCACCCAAAAGAATTTCAATACATTAATGTCTATGGACACCTTCAATATACATCTGTAGTCAGTCATTGTTTGGTCCATGCCGAAAACCTCGCCATTTGTCGTCGACCTTGGCAAATTTTGCCAAAATAGCTCCAAATTTGGCGATAGTCACTCATTTGGTCCTTGCCGCAATATCGCCATTTAGCATCGTCCATGGCGAGTTTTGGCGATATATCGCGAAATTGCGCGATAATCAGTCATTGTTTGGTCCCTGCCCAAAATCTCGCCATTTGTGGTCGACCTTGGCGAGTTTCGCCGAAATATCACCAAATTTAGCCGATAGGCACTTGGACCATGCCCAAAATATCGCCATCTGTCATTGTTCTTGGTGCGTTTTGGCAAAATATCGCCAAATTTGGAGATAGTGAGTCATTATTTGGTTCATGTCCAAAATCTCTCCATTTGTCCTTGATCTTGGCGAGTTTGCCGAAATATCGCCAAATATGGTGCCAAAAATTATTTCGTATTTCGAATAACTCTAAAACTTTTAAGCTTAGAATTTTGAAATTTTGCATTTTGAAATAATGTAACATCTAACTGTGCGTCTTTTTTTTATTGCAGTCGACTGGGTAATTGATTTACAGTGTCAGTCAAATAAATGACTTTAATAACTACATTAAGGTGTATGGATACATTCAATTCATTGAAAGTCTGTGGTCAGTGACTGCTTTGGCTTTCCCCAAAATCTCGTAAACTATCTCAAGCTTGCCGGTTTTTGGTGAAATATCGCCGAATTAAGTGTCAGAAGGAAATCTTTCAAATTGAACCCAGCTTGCGGCGATATCGAAAATGTTTGGCTAGAAATCGTTAAACCTTACTATTACTGCAGAATTTTATCTCTCAAACAAAATAAGTTTAGATGAAGTTCGCCGAAAATATTTTTAGATTTAATAGACGTGCAAGGAAGCGAATGTGTTGCTCACATCAGATTTTTTCAAGATTACTACAGTGAAAATGTGTAGGGTCTTTTTAGTTTCATTTTGTAAGCTTTACTGATGAAAAATTGAAGCCTGAAAGAAAGTCTTATGACATTAGAAATAACTGTCAAAACTATACTAAATTTTGATTAAATAAAAATAAATCTGTATCTTGATCCCGTTACTTGATTCAAGTTACATCTACCCCATACTTTAATCTACAAAATGAATAAAATACTTTACTATTAAAGCTAAAAAAGTAATCTTTTTTTTAGCTTATTAATTGTTATCTTATAAGGCATTCGATAATATTAAAATACTGCTGTTAGAACAATTGATGAAAATTTAATTCTCACAAAATGAAATACTTCTAACACATTATTTAGAAAACAAACCATGGGTAAAATATATTTTATAAAAGTTAGATTAAATATTTTAAATTATCATTTTAGAAAGGTGGAATTATCTGTTAAATTCAGCATTTATTAAGTTTATGTGTGCTTTGTTCATTATACTAATCTTTCCAATCTTGCTGCTGTTTGCAAGTAAAGTCTCAGCGCAACGAGATGCAGCTTATTTTCTGACCTGAAGTGTATGACCATAATATCTAATTATAATACCATAAAAAATCTAGTTATGAGTTGAAATGCAGATTATGAGAGCTTATTAATACTTGCTGGACTGACGTGAAAGGAACACGGAAACGGGAGAATAAAGAACCGGAGATTATGAATGCCGTAAAGTTGGCCTTAAGAGCATCTTTTCAGGTTTGTTTCCTAGTCTTCTTGTTTGACAGCAGTTCAATGTATAATATTTAAAGATGAATTACATATTTAAATGGGGAGGGGGCGGTATATAGAGTACCTTTGCGGATTCAATGAAATAAACGAGTAACTTAAACTGCATTGCATTTTTAGTGAATTGAGTCGTCACTGTTTAAAATATTCGGCCAGTGATCTATGACCTATTAATTATGAAAAATCATTTCTATCTTCAGTGATTTTGATTTGTTTTGTGCGATTACGGCCGATTATCTGCACGAAAGAACCTAGGCAGGGTGGGGGGGGGTTCCCTCCGTAGAGTAATTTCTTAAGTGTCCTAACCCGTATTTAAGCGAAGTTTCGGAGAAAACCACGGAAAACTCCGAACGGCTAGGTCGGCGGACGCGACCTGGGTTTGAACAAGGCACTTTCTATCTCCCAGCTGCGTGCGCTATGCGCTCTGCCACTGGTCGGGCGCCCAATCTTCATTAAAAAGCTTGCTGTCTAAGAAATATTACAAATTTCGCCATTTCGCCTAATATATCTTTTAAAAGCTCCAAATTTCTGACATTATTAGAAACAACTGGTTTTCTGCTTTCCTCAAACATGTGCGTAGCATCGGGGGGGGGGGGAGAAGGGACGTTATCCTTCAAAACTTTTTGATTTTCAACATCCGTTCAGAAATGCAACAGAAACTTTTCTTTTCAACTCTTGAATTCGATACCCTCCCCCTCCCTAAATTTTCGGTCACGCTATGCCTCTGTCCTCAAATTCTTGTTGATATACCTGTTGCAGAAACATTTCTAGTTTTTTTTTTTATGATCTGAAATCAACGCGTTAGCAGCAAAATAAATTAATTAATAATTAAGTTATGCTTTTTAATGCAGAAAATTTAAGCTTATTGAACTTCAGTTTTCCATTTGTGTAGAAAAAGAGTCGCTTCGTTGAACAACGGTTAGAAAGCTTTAACCCAAAAAAAAAAAAAAAAAAATCAGTGCTCGTTCCAGTGTTTTCGGTTACGAAAACGGAAACTTGTTTGTTCACTCTTGCATTAATTCCTCTTATTTTCCAGAGTCATTCGGGAAAACATCGTTATTTGTCTTTAGGCGTGGCAACATTGAATTTCAACAGGCGTTTCAAGTGCAACGAAAGTGACAGGGATTTATAATGAGTAAGAGGTAGAGGAAGCTCTCACTCATTATAAATCCCTGTCACATTGTTCTGCGGTTTGCTTTTGCTGATGAAAAGTCAAAGAAAACATGCGTTAACATTAAAAGGGGAAGTGCGAAAGTTAAGAAACTAACTACATGCATATCAATGCATACGCATTTTAAGTGGGGTAAATAATGCATATCCGAGCAAAGCCTTATGTCTAATGAGAGAGTTCATGCTATGTTGATATTGGGGAAATTGGCTTATGGCTAACAAATGAAGTCTGAAAATAGTTGCGATGGAGTCTTATTGACATATATGAAAAATAATGTAGTTCTAATTATTTCTAAATGTGTAAACATTTTGTGTTATGTTAGAATCTACTTTCAAATGTATTTATTGATCAACTTTTAGGTTTCTAATTTGAAATAAAATATATCTAATATTCCGCTTTAAAATGTAAAATCGAGGTTCTTGCCGGCTAAACCTACGGTTATTTGAAATATTGATTACAAAACAAAACAAAACAAATAAAATAAAATAAAATAAAAATAACGAACGTTAACATCTTAAATACATTGCTTAATTTTTTTAAAATAAATAAATAGATAAGGGAAAGAAATTCGTGTAGTAATTATGCTCAAATTGCTTCTTTTTTTAGAAAAGTCAGCCTGGACTTGGCCATGGATAGCCAACAGGGCAGCAGTCATTTCAGAAACTTATAAACAGAATACGGAGGAAAGATACGCATGAAAAATTTTAACATAAGAAAATGTTTTTTCTTTTGTTATTTGGTTAGCTATTTTGTTAAAGAAAGATATCTCTCCTAAAGTGCGTCTGATAAATATATGAGAACAAACAATTTTCTTAATAACTATTCATAGAATGAAACAATAATCCGAAAAAAATAATTAACATATCCAGTCAAATTATAAAATTATTACAAAAGAAATATAAGTTTTAAATTGTTTTTGTAAAAAAATAAAAAAAACAAACTAGGGTGTCCCAAAACCACATGGACTTTCAGATTATTTTGTGTTTAAATTCAAATTTCGAATCCATTTCTATGTATTATCTTGAAAATTCTATCAGGCGTGCTTCGGACGAGTGTTTGGAGAGTATTGCAAGAATGAAAACCAACTCTGCCATACTTCTTGCTTAAATTCCTGAATAGTCGAAAACTGTCGACCGATTGAATATACCTAGTATCCAGGGCCCGATTACTAAAAAGGCTCGGGAAGCTTGAGCTTCCCCTCAGAATTTGAAGGGGGTCCCCGAAAATGACTTAAAAACTGCTATAAAAATTCAATATTTTGTTTTTAAATGATCATTAAAAATGTTTACAATAACCTAAAAGAAGAGTGGTGCTTTTCAGATGTCTTGATACTTCATGTCGCAACATTTCTAAATTAGTTGTGTGCGATGTCTTTCCGTCGGAAATTTGCTGCAGTTGAGAGGTTTTTTTTTTTTTTTATTATTATGGGGAATATTTGGCCGGCAGGGATTAGAAGCCGAAAGGGATAGACTTTTAATATGTAATGTTAAACATCTTCTAAATGTCAAAATTAATTCTCAACTTCTGTTGTGATTTTTTATGATGTCATCAAAACAAACAAAGAATTCCTGAAAAAAAGCCATGCCTAATGAAAAATAGGACTAAATAAAGTTTCATGTTCCAGCAAGGTAATGTTTTAGTTATTTGTTACTGTTTAAAGTAATTTCAAAAATACTGTAAAATCTCGTTACAATGAACTAAACTATTTTGGAGATTAATGAATAAAATATTTTTCTAAAAGAAAAATTTCAAATTAATAAATAAAATGCTTTTATCAAAGGAAATCATTAGAACTAATTATATCAATGAAATTTCTTTTTTATGAATAAAATATTTTTATGAAAGAAAATCATTAAAACCTTACTTTTCCCAAACAAAAAGGGGTTGAGGGGGCCCGAAATGAGACTGAGCCTCCCCTCACTTCAGAGGTTAATCGGGCGCTGCTAGTATCGCGGGATTAGGACTGTATTGAAACTGAGAAATAAATTATTTTTAGTACAATTTCACGCCGCCTTCACAATCATCAATTGACCAAAATTTTTTGCATGTTCATGTACCTTACGTAACAATGCATGAATCAATAATTACAAATTTTAATTTAAAATTTTAATCTTTTTAATTATATTCTAATAAGAGACTGAATCAAACACTGTAATCCAAATTTTTCGGTAACTTCCCAATCTCCAACTGAACTGAAATATTTCATACTAATTTACCTCTTAGCGAACAGTCGCGAATCGATTATAAAAATGTTCATTTTAGGTTTTGATTTTTTTAATTTAAGCTTTTAATTAAACCAAGACTGGGAAACGATTCTTTGAAGTTGTTTAGTTTTTTTGCGGTTTTTTTTTTTTTTTTGTAACTAAGAAAATAACGGTAAGTATGTTAATATACCTAGAAATTGTATAATTCTGTAAATTATTTTCTTTGCTAAGCTAAAACTAAGCTTCCTACTGAAACCTCCTTCCTTTTCTTATTTCTCTATGTAATCTGTTGTTGAATTAATTCTAAGCTTGAGGAAAATACTCATCTGAAGCTTGAAAAATAATATTCCTTGGGAACCACCATTACAGCCGGATCAATAAATCTTAATCCCAAAATCCCGCAAATCCAAAAACAGTGCGAAGGACTGCATTCTCAAATCATCATGATGTGTGCCCATATCTTAGACCAGGAAGAAGTCGTAGTCTCCCCCCCAGCTCCCATATTGTTATTATTTGCGTACATGGGCGCCGGCAGCACAGGGAAAGGGGGTAATGCCTCCACCCCCTGGATTTTTGTATGCAGTCTTTTCCCTTGCTTTTTTGCTCTTTCCAACATGGTAACCATACGTTGAAGTAGTCTTTGCCCCCCCCCCGGGAAATATTCTGCCGACGCCCATGTTTGCGTTATAATATAAAGCAGGAGTGTTTCAGAACTAAATGTTGTATCTTTCCGGGGCAGGACACGTGACTTGTCCACGCCTCTCCCTCTTTCACAGACATATCATATGGACGCCCATGCCAGTGATGTCTTGCAAGTTGAACTTCAGTAAACCATGCAAAAATATACGGCTTCCCCAAAATTTCGCATAAAAAAAATAAATAAATAAATAAAAACTTTTTGCCTTCTCTATCAAAATTAGATCAAGATTAGGAAGATGAGCCACTCTTTATGCAGTCTTTTTTATATTCTTCTTTTTTTAGCAACTAAGAAATAACTTAATATATTATTCCGAATACCATGACTATAATTTTCATATTTCTTTAAGTTTTTGCACTAATTACCAAATAAGATTAATTACTATTATTAAACTTCATGGAGCTTAAATAATACTTTTTCCTACTTTTGTCTGTTGAAATGAATTCTTAGCTGAATAAAATGTCAATCCCGCGGAATTGCGGGATCAATAAATCTCAATCCCGAAATTCCGCGAAATAAGAAAAACAGTGTGCGATTGCATGCTCTAATTATCATTTGTTAGAAAAAGATGTAAATTTTTATTTTATTGTGTTTTCTGAAATTTACATTTGAAAGCTGTGTTTATTTAAAATATTCATCTACTCTGAAAATGCCTCGTATGTACCGTGTTTATGGATGTCGACCGAATAATAGAGGCGAAAGCGAACCTGTCAACACATTCGGTCTACCAAAAGATCCAGAACTGAAACAAAAGTTGCCACGGCCATTCCTACCGAATTAACACATTTGAAATCTCCAGCAATATGCATTAACCCTTTGAAGCGCAACCCTTTCCCAATGCTGAAAAAAGGGCAGCCGTTGCCATCGCTCGACTTAACTACCAGGAGGATGGCGAACGATCGATACGTTCATCGCGTGCCACAGATATAGAGACCCTTTTTTTGACGACAGCTGGCTGGCTGTGCGCGCGCACAGCCAGCTGCGTCAAAAAAGGGTCTCTAGATCTGCGGCACGCGATGAACGTATCGATCGTCCGCCATCCTCCTGGTAGTTAAGTCGAGCGATAGTAACGGCTGCCCTTTTTTCAGGATTGGGCAATCTATCCAGCTGTTCTTCCATTCTTCCATTTTTCAGCAGATGTCAGTGCTGCTCAAAATAATGGTGACCATTTTTTTTAAGGGAAATGACGTGCTAAAAAGTAAAGAATTCTCGTGGAGCTCTGTCACCCGCAACTATTTTCTATAGAAATCCAATCTATTCTTCCTGACTGGCAACAGTCAAAACGTCAGAGTTGGGTGTTCCCAGAGCGGGAACACTGCGCGTTAAAGGGTTAAACATTTCCACGAAAATGAAGTTATTCGTGTTGACAAGGTAATCTACAAATGTGAGATGAAGGAGTATCCATGGGAAAGGCTAAAAATTTCCGAAAATACTGAGCCTAGTATTTTTCCGAATACAACCAAATTTTTAACAAATAGTACCAATACTTGCAGACGAATACCCACCCTCGGGCGCCAGTTTTGCTCATTACGCCACTGGTGTAAATACCTGAGAGAAAATGAGGAAGTTTCTTATCAATGGAACAGGTTAACTCTTATTTTATAAATAAGCTTGCGCATGTGAGCACTTCTTAATAACACTCCGTCTTCTCCAAAAAGAAGAAAAAGTTTTATTGCACTAGTTTTGTAATTTAACCCATTAACGCGCAGTGTTCCCGCTCTGGGAACACCCAACTCTGACGTTTTGACTGTTGCCAGTCACGAAGAATAGATTGGATATCTATAAAAATAGTTGCGGGTGACACATAGCTCCACGAGAATCCTTCACTTTATAGCACGTCATTTCCCGTAAAAAAATTGACACGATTATTTTTAACAGCTGAAAAATGGAAGAATGCGAGAACAGCTGGATAGATTGCCCAATGCTGAAAAAAGGGCAGCCGTTGCCATCGCTCGACTTAACTACCAGGAGGATGGCGGACGATCAAAACGTTCATCGCGTGCCACAGATCTAGAGACCCTTTTTTGATGACACGCACAGCCAGCTACGGAATTTCGCGACATTTCCGAACGGCTGCCCTTCCGAACGTGCGGCGCCCGATGGCAACGGCTGCCCTTTTTTCAGCATTGGGCAATCTATCCAGGTGTTCTCGTATTCTTCCATTTTTCACCAGATGACAGCGCTGTTAAAAATAATCGTGACCATTTTTTTTACGGGAAATGGCGTGCTTAAAATGTAAAGTATTCTCGTGGAGCTATGTCACCCGCAACTCTTTTTATAGAAATCAAATCTATTCTTCGTGACTGGCAACAGTCAAAACGTCAGAGTTGAGTGAAACGCCAGAGCGGGAACACTGCGCTTTAAAGGGTTAAACCGGAATGGTTCCCGAGTCAGTGAGTCAGGGATCAGCGTGACTGTATAGTAGGATTCACCATCGCGAGAATAGAATGAAAAGTTAAAATTGCTTTCTCTCTTTGAAGGGAAAATTCTTATTTTATTTTTCTGCTTGGAATTTTTAAACGGATTGAGCTCGAAACCATTTTGACTTAGCGCTTCACAGTGGTATATCTAGGTGGACATTGCTAATAACTTCTAAGCAAGTGGTCAAAATCACTTGAAATTAATGAGTATCTTCTTAAAATCCTTATAACTTAACTTGTGTAGGCAGGTCCGATGTGATGCAGCTGCTCTTGCGAACACATCGCCAAAGACCGCCTTGCTACCGCATCGCATACTCACCGAAAAAGTACGTATTTCATATCATTTGTCTTATCGTCGTAATGTCACTTCAATCGGTTAATGTAATGTTCGGTTCAGTCGTGTTCCGTAAACTGAACCGAATGAAACTACTTTAGAGCTCCATCTATGATCTTTATTATTATGTAAGAACGATTCAACGACAAAAATCAAATAGCAAATAATATTTTATTTATGTACAAAATTAACATATGTTCTGTATAAACAAAGAATAACGTAGAATACATTTAACCAGATTTAAAAAAATCTGATGTGTCCAACACATGACTTCCTAGCACGTCTATCAGATCAAAAATATTTTCGACGCACTTCCTCTAAACTTATTTGTTTGAAAGAGATAAAATATCAATAATAGTAAGGTTTAGCGATTTCTAGCCAAATATTTCGATATCGCCAAGCGGAGTTCAATTTGAAAGATTTCCTTCTGACACTTTATTTGGCGATATTTTACCAAAAGCCGACAAACTTGAGATAGTCTGCGAGATTTGGGGGATAGCCAAAGTAGTCATTGACCACAGACTTTCAATGAATTGAATGCATCCATACACCTCAATGTATTTAAAGTCATTTGGCTCATCCTGTAAATAAATTCTCAGTCGATTGCTGTCAAAAAAGTTATTAAAAACAGTTAGATATTACAATAGTTCTAAATACAAAAGTTCAAAATTCTACGGGTTAAAGTTTTAGAGTTATACAAAATACGAAATAATTTTTGACGCCAAATTTGGCGATATTTCGGCGAAACTCGTCAATGTCGACGACATTTGGCGAGATTTTAAGAATGAACCAAACAATGACAGATTATCGCCAAATTTGGCGATATTTCGCCAAAACTCGCCAAGGTCGAGGACAGACGGCGAGTTTTTGGGCATGTACCAAACAATGACTGTCTACAGTTGTATTATATTGAAGATGTCCATAGACATTAAGGTACTGAAATTCTTTTCGGTGGTCCTGTAAATAAACTCTCCAGTAGATTGGAACCAAAAATCGAGATACATACCTAGATGCTACAACATTCTTATATATGAAATTTCATAATAGTTTTTGAGATTTGAGAGTTAAATATGCACACACGTACACCAAAAGTCGCCAAGCTTGGCGACTTCTGGCATAGTTCTTGAGGGAGGCACGTGACCGTGGTCGGACCATTACCTAACTTATGTGGTAGGACGGTATTGTGCTTGAAATGGATGAATGCCCCTAAAATTGCCATTGACCGTAATGTATTGGAAATCTTTTGAGTGTTCCTGTAGCAGAACTACAAATGATAAAGACACTTTTTTCAATGGAGAAATTCATTTTCTAACTCTTTACAGCATACATCAGTTCTGAGTCGTTTGAAATAGCCCAATACCTCTAAAAAACGCTTTGATGAATTTCGGCCCATAGAGCGTAATGTATTTCGAATCTTTTGGGCGGTTCTGTAGATAAACTATCCAGTCGAATGGAATCGAAAGGGGAGGTGCACAACTAGATGTTACAGCAATCCTAAATATAAAGTTTCAACATTCTACGCCTAATAGTTTTTGAGATATGCGAGTTTAATGAGTTTCGGCCCATTGAGCGTAATGTATTTCGAATGTTTTGGGCAGTCCTGTAGATAAACTATCCAGTCGAATGGAACCAAAAGGAGAGGTGCACAACTAGATGTTACAACTATCCAAAATATGAAGTTTCGACATTCTACGCCTAATAGCTTTTGAGTTAGGCGAGTTTAATGAATTTCGGCCCATAGAGCGTAATGTATTTCGAATCTTTTGGGCGGTCCTGTACATAAACTATCCATTCGATTGCCACCAAAAGGGGAGGTGCACAACTAGATCATAGAACAATCCTAAATATCAAATCTCAACATTCTACGACCCATAGTTTTTGAGATATGCGAGTTACATACATACGTACGTACGTACGTACAGACGGCATGGAAAAACTGGCCACAACAGACTCGCCGCTGGTCAAAATGAGTTGCAGACGCGTTAATATGATCGTGAATGCTAGTCTACGATAGGATGCATCGAAAAAAATTTTTAAATTAAATTTAGAGGTAGTCAAAATCGGTTTTTTTGTCGAAATTTGGCCCCCAAAATTTTTCGGGATCACATTACTTCCTTATACTACGTACAAGGAAGTAAAAAGGAGGTTATCAATTCGTCGGAATATATCACAATTTTTTTTTTCATATATGCTCAGCTCAGGGGCGTAGCCAAAGGGGGTCATAACCCCTCATGAGGAATTTTTTGCCTTACAAAATGTATATTCTTCACTCCATTATCAGACACACGTATATATGAGTTGTAGTAGTCGTAACCCCCCCCCATGAAAAATTTATGGCTACGCCCCTGGCTCAGCTATATATTTTCGCTACGCAGGTCGATTTCGATAATTTCCTTTTCGTTCGAAAACAAATACTTTATATGTGGTCCCATATTAGTTGGGACAAGTTCTGGTGGTATCTTTATTAAGAAAGTTGGGAGAAAAAAAGTATTTTCCCTAATGCCTAAAGGGTTACTAGTAAAGAGGTGAGTTGTAAGTCACCAAGGTCGGCCACTTTATCCGATTTATCACCACATTTGGCCTGAAAAAGGTTCCGAAAACTGAATCCAGCTTGGCAATATCGTCTATATTTGGCGAGAAAGTGCTAAATCCTACGACTTTACAATGGGAGTAATTTTTCGTTACAATGAAATAATTTGAAGTTGATTGTCTGTTTTATAAAAAAATACTTGCAACATAGACATAGAACATTTTGTTCATTTCCCGGTGCGACGGAACTAGCGCACGTAAGACATTTCCCTAAAAATCAATATCTTAGCCGTACGGGTCTGGGTGGTAGTGATTTCACATTGTACTTATTGTCTGGATGTTATCCCTTGTAGCACAACTAGTTCAAAAGACGTTCAAAAGGGATATTACTAAGGATATTTCAAAGCCGTGTTACTCAGAAGGGAAAAAAAAAAGGAACATCATTTTAAAACTCAAATTTTATGATAATTTAGAACGTAACTTGTAGTTAGTCTTCTGGATAATTTAACACACTTCAGATAAAGTTAACTGACTAAATATTTTGTACTTACTTCTGCTAAATACATGCAGGAAAAAGAAATTGATTACCCTAATTTTAAAAGCTGGGAGATGAATATTTTACATTGTCCGAACAACCAAAACTCAGATTCTCCTTCCAGTTGGAAAGAGTGACATGTTTGAACAATGCATGAACCCTCATTCTTAATTAATGCAGTTTCTATGCCGTCCACCATACTTGATAACAGTACAAAATCCATGAGTCCATCTGTTGACAGGATTTTTTTCTAAATGTCTACCCAGATTGGCCGTTTTTCACTGTGCGCTATCGTGCGCCGCACGTCCTTGTACAGATTGACATCTTAGACCAAGGAACACATAAGGTATTATCTCGCTTACATGTGCGCCGCCGCGCCACGCCAACGCCGTCGGGCATTTCTACCACGCCGCCGCCGCTTAGGTCAAGACCGGCGCGCCGGCGAAGAACGCTGATTTTACACCGCGGCGTACAATCAGCTTCAAAACTTAAAAAAAAAAATTATACCTGAACTTTCAACTGATTATTTTTTTCTGGATACTTCTTAAAGCTAGTGACTTGTAAAGATACTATTTAAATTTTTTTGAGTCAATGACGTAATTTGATTGCTTTAAAAACTGTTTAAACATGGCATTATACCTCAAAAGTGCATTATAGGTTTGGTATCGTTCATGAGAAGGTTGTGGAGAAAAAAAAAAAAAAAAACGCTTAAAAGCAAAAAATGTATATATCGTATATTGATAACTAAATGTATCGTGAATGTACAATATAAAAATCCGATTTCTATAAAATCTATTATTTCAGTTTTACAGTAAAAAAATTTTAAAAGCGTACCAAGACGGCAAACTCATACTCTGAGGCTCCACCAGTGGCCGAGCGCACAGCGCTCTGAACTGGGAGACGGAAGGTGCCAGGTTCAAAACTAGGGCGCACCCTCCGACCTAACCGTTCATAGTTCTCCGTGCTTTCCTCCGAAACTAAGCGCAGATACGGGTTAGGACCGCAGGAAGACCCCGCAGAGAGCCCCCCACTAGAGATGAGTTCAGGCTCATTTTTTAAAGCCCGAGCCTGGGGACTTTTAATTCGAGCCCGACAGACCGATATTATTTAAGTCGGAGCCCGAAATTTTAGTTAATAGATAAATAAAAGTCTATTACTTCATTGATGGAATATCATAAATTTTGCTGTTTGTTGAAATTAAAGACAAATATTAATCGAGCCCACCCGGGCTCGAACATAATCGTGATCTCTACATCCCACCCCCTCGGCCTAGAGCCCACGTGTAGCTAATTGTCCGTAATCGCACAACATCATACTAAAGACAAGTTTTCATAAAAATTCTAGCCTTCATTCTAGTCTTTAAAAAATCTCATTTAAGCGTCAGTTTATGTGTGTGTGTGTGTGTGTGTGTGTGTGTGTACGCATACACCCATTTTCACTATGCTCTTTTACAAAAATTTTCCAACGCCGTGGCGCGCCTCCACCGCCGGGTTTCTGAGGTCATTACGCCGCCGCCGCGAATTTCCGTGCGGCGCAGACCTCTACTTGTGCATTCATACTAATCCACAATGCGGCGCGTAGCTCTAACTTACGTTTCACTCTGGGAAATAGACGGTGCTTTGTTCTGGGAAATCTACAGGCTTCCCATGATTCTCTTCTGTGCCCAGTCCTTAAGTCCTTACAATATCCTGGAACTGTGGTGTAGTGAAAAAAAACTTGATGTGTTTGTCCTTCATCAATACGTTCAGAGAATTAAAAGGTACGAAATTTGGACTTACTTGCACATTCCTTCTATTTCCATCTGTGTGGTCGGAAACATGTATCGAACTTCGTTTAGCACTGGCCTCATCATAGACGTACAGTTCTGAAGTTTTTGCTCACACACCTCTGAGCATTGGCACACAAGTACACCTGTAAGAAAGCCAGAAGTTGAACTGCTGAACAGATGCCTTACACGACATGGATCAACATCAGTATGTCTCTTAAGAAAACGCACAAATAATATTTTGACAAGAACATTTAATAAGCATCTCAACATGTTTTTCTTTTAACCCTTGGAGGCGCAACCCTTTCCCAATGCTGAAAAAAGGGCAACCGTTGCCATCGCTCGACTTAACTACCAGCCAGATGGCGGACGATCGAAACGTTCATCGCAGCCGTTCATCGACGACAGCTGGCTGTCGTCAAAAAAGGGTCTCTAGATCTGTGGCACGCGATGAACGTTTCGATCGTCCGTCATCTGGCTGGTAGTTAAGTCGAGCGATGGCAACGGCTGCCCTTTTTTCAGCATTGGGCAATCTATCCAGCTGTTCTCGCATTCTTCCATTTTTCAACAGATGTCAGTGCTGTCAAAAATAATCGTGACCATTTTTTGACGGGAAAGGACGTGGTAAAAAGTAAAGGATTCTCGTGGAGCTATGTCACCGCAACTATTTTTATAGAAATCCAATCTATTCTTCGTGACTGTCAACAGTCAAAAAGTCAGAGTTTGGTGCTCCTAGAGCGGGAACAGTGCGCGTTAAATAGTTAATGGTAGCATTTTGCTTCATTATACCCTTTTTTTTAGTCCCCCCCAAAAAATGTACAAGCCACTGTCACTATGTAAGGTAAGAATAAGTGGTTGATTATGAATATAACTTCAGCCATCAAGGCACACAGTTGGCCTTAGATGATTCTCACAGGGGAGGGAGATCAGAAATGTTTGTGAATGATTGATATTTTCTTGCAAAAGTTCCCTTTTTCTTTTTTATCGTTTTATTGCATTTTCAACTAAGAAAAGGGGCTACCTATGCAGTAGAACCTCGATTAACCGAGGTTTCTGTTAACCGAGCCGATGACGAAGTCTGATTTTTTATTTTCTGAATGAGCCCCGAAAAATACGATTTTACGTGAAAATAGCGAATCGATTGATGATAAATACAAAGGGCATTCCATAAAAACTGAGAGTAAAACCATAAAAAATCAAGAAATATATTTACAGAAAAAAAATAAATCATTCTTTTTCAAAATACCTTCCGTCAGATGATATGCAACCGTCCCATCGGTCAACCCACTTTTCAAAACAAGTAGAGAAGCCCTTTTGTGGAAGCTGCTTCAAAGAACTCTGCATTGCTGAAATAACTTCAGAATCTGTGTTCAATTTTCTGCCACGGAACTTCTCCTTCAACGTCGCAAACAGCCAGAAATCGCAAGGTGCGAGATCTGGACTGTAAGGGGGATGTGGCATGATTTTAATATTGCATTTACTAAGATATTGGTGAACAGAAGTAGCGACATGCAGGCGAGCATTATCGGGATGTAATGTCCAATTCCCTACCAGGTGCTTTCTCAACCATGGTGCGTTTCGTCCATGGTGCTTTCTCAACATGTGTTGTCGCAAAATTTTCAAAACTGAAACATATAATATTCACCATTCACAGTAGTTTTTGGAGGCACAGCATGCTGATAGATTACACGTTTATGATCAAAGAAAATAATCATCATGACCTTTCCAGCAGATTTAGTTTGTCGGCTTTTTTTCGGAGGCGGAGAATCAGTATGTTTCCGTGCACTTGTTGCGGATTGGTAAGGGGATCATAATGATGTACCCAAGTTTCGTCACTTGTTATTAAAGTCTTTAAGAGATTTGGATCATTTTGAAGCATCTGTTTCCATTCACAACATTGGTGAATTCTTGTTTTCATTTGTTCTTTAGTAAGGTGATGAGGGACCCACCTGGAACAAACATAGCGATTCTGTAAATTGTTGCGTAGAATGCGAAAAATCGGCATTATAAAAATGTTTGTTGATGCCGCTATCTCCTCAGATGTCATTCGCCGATTTTCTTGAAGGATTACCCACACAGTGTTAACATTTCGATCATTCACAACTCTTTTTGGTCACCCAGGCCTAGGAGCCAATTCTGCAGACAAACGGCCTTTCTTGAAATCACCATGTAGACTCATCGAAGCATTTGTCTTTCTTTAACACAAGCTTCTTTCATTAACTTAACTGTTTCCGGAGCTGTTTTGCCCGAACGATAGCAAAATTTTATGGCACAACGCATTTCGTTTTTTAACTCTGAATCACTCGTTTCCATTTCTGTAGGGCAAATAAAACAGATCTTATAGAAGCACGGAACAAGGAAAATAAAATCGTATGCTTCGTTTAGAATTTTGTATAAACGTACGTAACAGTTTGAAAAAATCGCCTGCACTTCTATTTTTTAGTTTCGTGGTGTTGCCACTACATAAAAAAATAACTCTCAGTTTTTATGGAATGCCCTTTGTACTATGCGTCATACTGAAGGCGTTCAAGCACTAACAACTTTCCTAAACTGTTTGAAGCCAAGAAGCGATGTTACAGCGATAGATCTTCTGTTGCTCAAAAACTGACGCGATCGGTTGCACTTTGAACGAAATTTTGGACCTTTTCAACGAAAAATAACAGATTTTTAAAAAAAGCTACAAATTTTAAAGATTAATTTATGTTAAATTTTAAAATATATTATATTTTCTTGAGATTTGTGTTATTTTCGATCTTTGAATATTTAACTTATTACAGTCAAAAAATTTCATTTTGCTTTTTAAAATTTACTACTAAGCAGTAGATTTTCTTTTTAAATTTGTCGAGCTCTGAAATATAACTTTATATAATGTTTATTTTTATCATTTTAAAACGCTCCATAATTTTTTTGTTTTAGAAGATGTTAAATTCGCGAGCACAGTTAGTTTTTTGCACAGTTCCTATCAACCGAGATTGCCCCAATTCGATGAATTAGCGGTCCCAATTAGCTCGGATAACAATTTTACTGTACTTAAAATATATATTCATTGATAAATATCAACAAACCCTGGGTAACATGATTAGTAATTCGATTGGGAATCAAAAAGAATTCCAGTACATTAAGCTCTATGGACAGTATAATTAAAAATTATTTTTAGAGACGTTCATCCTCCCCTTTTTTTTTACAGAGCACAATTAATTATGTATTTTTGAAATGTACAAAAGATTGCTCTTGGTCCAAAAATAGTATACATAGCATTTATGGCGCTTTTGATGTTTGCTTATCGTTAAGGCAAAGCTACAAGAGGTCTATTTGTAGTACCATATAGTGAGGTAATGGTCAACCCATGGACACGTGCTACCCTCAAAAATTACGCCAACAGTCGACAAGCTTGGCGACTTTTGGTGTAAGTGTGTATGTATTTAACTCTCATATCACAAAAACCATTAGTCGTAGAATGTTGAAATTTCATATATAAGATTGTTGTAACGTCTAGTTGTTCGCCTCGAATTTTGGTTCCAATCTACTGGAGAATTTATTTTCAGGACCACCCAAAAGAATTTCAAACATTAATGTTTACGGACATCTTTAATTTATTACGTCTGTAGTCAGTCATTGTTTGGTCCATGACCAAAATCTCGCCAGCTTTTGACGCCAAAAATAATTTCATATTTCGCATAGCTCTAAAACCTTTAACCGTAGAATGTTGAAATTCTGTATTTAGATCTAGTGTTACATCTAACTATGCATCTCTTTTGATTGCAATTGGCTATGTAATTTATTTACAAGGTCACCTAAACGACTTTAAATACATTAAGATCTATTATGGATACATTAAATTCAATGGAAGTCTGTGGTCAATTACTTCTTTGTCTACCCCCAAACTCTCGCAAACTATCTCAAGCATGTCGGCTTTAGGCGATATATCGACAAATTAAGTGTCATAAACAAATCTTTCCAATTGAACCCAGCTTGGCGATATCGGAAATATTTTGCTAGAAATCGCTAACCCTTAGTATTACTGCAGTATTTTACCTCTTTCAAAGAAAATAAGTTTAGTTGAAGTGCGCCTAAAATATTTTTGATTTAATAGACGTGCAAGGAAGTCGTGTTGTCCACATCAGAATTTTTTTAATTAAAATAGCAGGGGAAAAAATAAGAACCGAAAATATCAACTTCTTAGTCGAGTTTTACTGCATATTATTGATTTTTTTTAAAGAATGCTCTATCGAAAATAGTGTACATAACATTTATAAATTTTCTATAGGAAACTGGCATATTTTTAGATTCTGAGATCGGCGATTAAAAAAAGTACTTTAGATGCTTTGAATCAATAATAAAACGTGAGTGCAACTAAGTGAAATGTTCTGTGTGCCTTTCCGGCATGGGCCTCGCTGTATGCTACCCCAGGGAGTTGGGCCACAGCAGATGCACTAACGGATTTACTCGCCTAACACTTGAAAATCCGGATTAATCCAAGCATGTGTGTTAACATCATCGGTAAGATATCTTAACCATGATTTGAACACGAGAGTTTGGACTAATCTGCGTGTCAACTGTTTGATGAGTAAAGCCGTCAAAGATCGTCCATTGCTCTGAGCACTACATTTAGATGGAACCAAAAAATTGAGTCAAGACCAATGCATACAACAATGCATGCATTCCTGTATGCATTGTTGTAATGCATACAACAATGCATACAGGAATCCCTTGGTGAACCAGCTACACTGCAAAAAAAGTCTGTTAAAGTGGCAGGAAAAAAAACTGTCAGCCAGGTCGCCAGTTTATTTTCGTATATTTAACATAAGTCTTCCATAATTTTTTCCGTATATGGAAGATTTCTATAAAATAAACTGAGAATCTGTAAAATTTACGGAAAACTTCTGTAAAAAAAAAAAAAAAAAAAAATGTAAATAAATTGGCGTCCTTCCTGACAGTTTTTTTGTGTAAATTTGACAGACATCTTTTGCAGTGTAGAGGCACAAAAAGTTCCCTGTGAACAAAAATGTTACACTCAGGCCCGGCCAAGAAGGTTCACAGAAGAGGAATTAACACCGTCGACGATAATTTTTGCGACGGTGGAAGCGAACAAATCAACCATTCCTTGCGTAAGTGAAAATAAGACAATTTCAAAAGCGTTTGAAATTCATATTGCAAACGTTCTACGTGATTTATTAGCACTTTATTAATTCGCTATTAATTTTAAGACAACGATTTTTGTCTAGTCAAGAAAAAGCGTTTCACAGGGTTGTCAGATAGCGGGGGGGGGGGTATAAAAGGTCAAACGTCAATACATTTTGTCTTTTTTGGCGATTGGTCGCGCAATTTGAATCCAAAAATTAAGTCACCGAAACTGAAACGTCTATATTTATCCAAACCCTATATTTATGGGAATTTATTAGCCGACGTTTACATAAATGTAAATGAAGGTGAAGTGAGTTGGAATATACAAAACGAAAATTGTTAAACATTTTTAGGAAGCGATTCTGATGTATATTTTAATTCCGGAGAAGTGCAAGTGCTTTATTTAACAAGAAAGACAGATGATGTCACACTCATGCATTATGATACCTCTTCCAACTTAATGGAAGTAGGAAGACAAATAGAGACGGTTAAGATTAGGATAAACATTAATATATAGCACTTTAGTGTGCACTTAATATTTCAGATTTTCAGATAGTGTTTCAGATTTTTTTCTTTTTCATTTTTGTCTCCATTACTCTCTGTAAAGGATTTTGCGGGACTATGATTTTGATATAGTCAGAGTTATTATTGACTAAAATTTTTAAAACATGTTTTATTCAAAAGTTCACCATGTGATCTGAATAAGCGTGACTAAATTATGCGAAATTACACTGCTGTAGCACTGAACTTCCGGCTTCATGTATCCGTGTCTCAGATGCTCAAATAAAAGGACGAGCTTTGCTCGTTAATCCGTAATCTTGTACTATTTAAGATGAAAAGCGTAGAATCAGGAAGTAGGATTGCCAAAATGTACAAAAGAGCTTCACATTATCCGCTGTTCATAGCGGATGCTAACTGTAAGAATATTTCAAAAGAAATCCCATACACGTGCTCTGTGGACAGTCATTGTTTAAAGAGTATTTAGACACATTCATCTATTTTAAACAAAACGAAATTGATGTATGTTATCAAGGATTCACAGCTGTCAATCTGCTATGGGAAAAAAAGGAAAGCAGCACGTCAGAAACAAATCAGGATATTTCATTGTATCAGGGATCATAAGTATTTCAAAAGACAAACAAATCAAATACTTTTCAAGAGCTATTTATGATAAATTAATGTTTTTCGAGGACTTAAAATGCAGAGATCAATACTCAAATCAAGAAATATAATACGAGGGAAAATGCTTTTATGTTTAGCTGCATTAACAAAAATGTTTCATTTTATTTTAAAAATAAATATTAACATAACTAAAAACTGAAATAATTAAAAAATAAAATAAAAGCAGATTAAGATTCTTTTCTCATTCAGTCATTCAAAATCAATCTAATGGAAATCCATTCCCTACTTAAATCACAGATTTAGAGTGATGATTTCTTAGTTTTGCATACAAACTTTCAAATGCAATTAAAAATCGATAAATTTATAGAAACAGTCGATCGAACTAAGCATTTGTATACTTGTAACTGCATTAGTGATAAAGAACTACTTAACGGAAAATACCCATCTACCGATAGAAGGAATGGGTAGAGGTCTGCGCCGCCGCGCCACGCCGCCGCCGCCATCGAGGTCCAGGCTGCAGGGTACAAACGGTTTCAAAACTTTTTTTAAAAAATGTACCTAAACTTTCAACTGCTTATGTTTTTCTGGATACTTCTTAACCTTTTACTGGCCAATTTTTCCAATTGAGAACATCAAATTAAAAAAAATTCAAAAATTAAATTTTATCACTATTGACTTGGAAAAAATAACAGAAAAAGTTAAAAAATTGACTTGGTTGTTTGAAACGCAAGTTGCATTTCTATCATTAGTGGGAAACTGGCGGAAAAATCATAAAAACAGCCATTTTCATAAATTTTTACAGAGCTATCTTGATACATCCCCCTTCTTCAAACTTAATTCATCTTTATTTAAATTTAAAAATAAATCTCTCATTAATTCTTAATATTTCACTTATTATTTAAGCCATTGGTCCACAACCCCTGGACCACGGACCTGTCCCGGTCCTCAGATCAAATAGTACCGGGCGGCCAAGGAACATTAAATTCTTTGGATTTTATTTACTTTGGTATATTTCTCTCGGGTTTTTGCGACTTTGTCGTGCTTGTGTTGATTTATACCTTTGTAACAGAAGAAATATTGTAACTCTTCTAACATTTCTCTTTTCTTTTTGTTGTTTATTAAAGATTTCAAGATCATGAAAAATTGCAGTTGCATTAAAATTGCAGTCAAAAAATAGAGAATAAATGTTCTTTCCTTAAAACTATTCCAGACAACAACTCTGCCGGCTAAAATGTTACATAACTTTATATTCTTTTTTTTGTGTGTGTAACTGTATTTTATTTTGGAGGCATGTTTAAATACAATTAAATTAAAGTTATTAAATCAAACGAATCTAAATAAGAAACATTCAACGCCCTCGACGGCTGGAATAAAATTATCAAACGTTGAGCGGTTCGTGGCGATAGAAAGGTTGAATAGCACAGACTTAAGCTACCCATCACTATATCATAGCTGCCAACCGTTCCGATTTTATCGGAACATTTTCCACCACTATTTTTGAACAATTTTATTTTAAATTAAAATTATGGAGTTAGTTTAAGCTGAAATTGCGAAGGCAACATTAGTGGTGAGCAGGGGTCGAAATTTGCAGCTACCCCCGACAATCAGAGTTTTAAATGGGCAAGTAAAATCACTTTTTCCTAGAAATACTACTTGTCATCTTTGGAAGAATGCAATAGGAGAGGTGGAGCCACTTACGTTATACCTATCTATCCTAAGACACGAACGATTTGAATTAATATTTTTTATAACAAGAACTCTTAACAAATACTTGTATTGGAATGTAAAATTGACAAAAATTTTGTACACACTTATAATAGCACATTTCAAATGAAAAACCAAATCTACTAAATTTAGAACTCATAATAAAGGTGCAGGAAAAACTTAAAATGATGATTTCTTTTTAAATAAAATATTGGGTTGGCAACTAAGTAATTGCGGATTTCACTCATAGATGGCTTCAGTTGAATTTTTAGGTTTGCAGACGATTTACAAATGTAAAACACATTTTGTTATTTGATAGTTGGCAATTCAGCTGTCAATCAGTAAAAAAAGTTCTTTGATCGGTTGCGTAGTTTTCGCTTGGCCTTCGTAGAAAAATGGAAAATCAAAAGGAACATTTTCGTCATATTTTGCTTTTTTATTTCCGCAAAGGGAAAAACGCATGGCAAGCTCATAAAAAGTTATGTGCTGTTTATGGTGACGAAGCCTTAAAAGAACGGCAGTGTCAAAATTGGTTTGCCAAATTTCGTTCTGGTGATTTTTCACTCAAAGGTGGAAAACGCTCTGGTCGTCCAGTTGAAGTCGATGACGCCCTAATCAAAGCAATAATCGATTCGGATCGTCACAGTACAACACGTGAGATTGCAGAGAAGCTTCATGTATCACATACATGCATTGAAAATCACTTAAAACAACTTGGCTATGTTCAAAAACTGGATACATGGGTTCCTCACGAACTGAAAGAAACGCATTTAATGCAACGCATTAACAGCTGTGATTTGCTAAAGAAACGTAATGAAAATGATCCATTTTTAAAACGATTGATAACTGGCGATGAAAAATGGGTTGTTTGCAACAATATCAAGCGGAAAAGATCGTGGAGCAGGCCAGGTGAACCAACTCAAACAACATCAAAAGCTGATATTCATCAAAAGAAGGTTTTGTTATCAGTTTGCTGGGATTACAAAGGAATTGTCTACTTTTAACTCTTACCACCCAACCGAACGATCAATTCTGATGTCTACATTGAACAACTAACCAAATTAAACAATGCAGTTGAAGAAAAGCGGCCCGAATTGAAAAATCGAAAAGGTGCTGTATTCCATCATGACAATGTAAGGCCACACAGATCTTTGGTCACTCGGCAAAAATTATTGGAGCTTGGTTGGGATGTTTTGCCACATCCACCATATAGTCCTGACCTTGCACCATCTGATTACTTTTTGTTTCGATCTTTACAAAACTCCTTGAATGGTAAAAATTTCAGTAATGATGATGATGTCAAATCGTACCCGATTCAGTTTTTTGCTAATAAAACCCAGAAGTTTTATGAACGTGGGATCATGATGCTGCCTGAAAGATGGCAAAATGTCGTTGATCAAAATGGGCAATACATTATAGAATAAAGTTATTTAGTTCCATGAAAAAATTGTCTTTGATTTTCTAAAAAAAAATCCGCAATTACTTAGTTGCCAACCAATTGGAAATGTTAATGTCCATATTTTTATGGTAAGAGTATAAAATAATCTGATGTATTCATAATCAGTTGTTAATTTATAATGAGGTTTAGCTAAATTTAGTAGCTTCGTTTTCTTATTTAAAATTTATAAAGACTTAAAAACAAAGTACTGCAACTAAATCTTTTAACCTTTTTAATTGGAGAAATTATTTTATATATATTTATTTCATTTAAAAAGAAAGCGGAGAGGGCTTAAATTGAAAGCAAACTATCTTTAAAATACAGTCATTAGTTGTTTTAGATCTTTTAAAACGATCTAGAGAAGGAAAACATATGAAACATCCATAAATGATATTTATCAACAATGTGTGTTATTATACAGTTATTATACAGTTTTTATCAATTTTCCCACTTTAACACCAGTATTTTTTAAGAACATTTTAAGTTAAGTTATGAAACATATTAATTGGAATCAGCCGCATCTGGGGATAGGTAGGCAACGTAAGTAACGCTACCTATCGTTTCACCTCTCTCATTGCATTGTTCCAAAGATGACAGGCAGTGTTTCTAGAAGGCGGTGGTAAAACGAAAAATTCAGTTGCCCCTCGAGCAGCCATGAAAAACAACTATTCCCATTTTTATTCCTTAGCTTGAAAATGCAGTTTCCTATTCCTATTTTAATTCTGAACTTCTTTCTATTTCTATTTTCATTTCCGAATAGTAAAGGCAATTTTATGAATAAACGTTTGTCAACTTATTTTCATTGTAACGGCCTCTTGTTCTTAAAAAAAATTGTGTGGCGAAAATTTTATGGGCAAGGAACTTCATTTGCAGACAACCAAAATAATTTCAGCGATTGCCCAATGGACAACGGGAAAAATCACAAGATTCTACCCCTGGTGGTGGGAAATGTTCCGATAAAAACGGAACGGTTGGCAGCTATGCTATATTCCGTTTTTGAAACCAATGTAAAAGTTTGTCAGAAGTCATTAGTCAGAAATGACCAATGCTCATAATTGCGAATACAGGGAAAATTATATACAAATTTTCCCCGTTTAAATGACTAATATCCTTTAATTAACGCATTAGAAGGCAAAATATGAAGAAAAAGAATTCTAAATATGGCTGGATCTGAATTCGGTCTGTAAAAGGTTAACACTATTAACTTGTAAAGATACCATTTACATTTTTTGAGTCAATGGCGTAAGCTGATTGCTTTAAAAACTGCTCAAACGTTGCTTTATACCTCAAAAGAACATTATAGGTTTGGAATGATGCATGAGAAGGTTGTGGAGAAAAAACCCGTTTAAAACAAATGTATCAATTGTACACTGATAGCTAAATGTATCATAAATGTGCTATAAGAGCAATATAAACCTATCCGATTTTGATAAAATCTATTGTTTCGGTTTTTCAGTAGAAATGTTTTAAAAGTGCACCGGTGTTTGTACGCATATGCCCATTTTCATTATGCTCCATTTCAAAAAAAATTTCCACGGATCGGCGCGCCGCCGGGTTTCTGAGGTCGTTACGCCGCCGCCGCAAGTTTCGGTGTGGCGCAGACCTCTAGGAATGGGCAACTTTTGAAAAGTCGCGGGCCAAACTTCAGTATGTTAGCAAAGTCACCGGCCTTATAATTGTGATTTACCTGAGATTTTGAATTTTTATATGGGTGTTGTGCGGGGTTATGATATGTTCCGCGGGCCGGATCAAAAGCCATGATGGGCCATATCCGGCCTGCGGCCCGGAGGTTGCTCATATGTGATCTATAGGATGCTAAAAGATCGAAATTGAGTTGGTAGCTATGAAATATCTGAACCATATAGCCAAAAATCGTATTTTAGTAAGAAGGCTAGAAAATCGGAATAAATACGGATGGGCGTATTTATTCCGATTTAGGGCAGCATAGGGCAAAAGGGGCAAAAGGGGGGGTGTTTCCCCCCCCCCTCCCACTTGGATTTTTGCATACCGTTTTCCCTTCCTTTTTTAGTTCTTCCCAGCATGGAAACCTTACGTTGAAGTAATCCTTACCCACACTCCCTGGAAATGTATTCTGCCGACGGCCATGCAAGTACGATTCAATTGGAATGGTTGGCATCTATAAGGATTACCAAAAATGGTTTCCAACGAAAATAGTGTATAGGAGCATTTACCATTATAATCTGAATTCCGAAACATTAATGTCTATGATAGTTAACAGACATTCTTCTATTTCAAGCAGAGTGCAATAAGGAAGAGTCTCCCTAAAACGAAGTCTTTCAATAAAGAAATTCTTCTCATAACGAAACTTTTCATGGGCGTAACCCTAAGACTTTAATAATATTATAAATATTCTCCCTGTAACGAATTTTTTCAGACTTTTCTTTTTCCGATTCTACATAGAGCAGCGTGATGACACTAATTCTGAAATGGAGGCTTAGTATGATCTTAAGCAAATCGACAGTAAAAGGAACATAGTAAAAGAAAATAGAAGAATAAGAGATGATGTAAATCTGCATGACTTTCCAAAAATAGATACAGAATTGTTAATTGTTTCTTATCCTAACAGATGAAGAGATTTTGAAGAGTGTAATAGACAAAACGAAAAATCTGGAAAAGTGACAATAATTCCTATATTATGACGTATCATAGCCCAAACCTCAACAAACAGGAATTCTACAGTCATTCGAAAGCATTAAGAGAGGTTTACAAATGGACGAAAATGTGGCCAACTGCAATTCAGCGCAATTTTAAAATGCGAAAATTTTTACAAAAATTTAACATCACTGAATGCAGATATAAAATAAAGGAACTTTTCAAATAAAATAAATGTAAGTATGTACTAGTAATGTGTTTCTGTATTTTTTTAATTCGTGAATTGTCTTCACTTTTGAGCATTTCATTTATAAAGTGAAAAGTAGTAACAAATAATTTTATCATCAAATTTATAAAATTATTTTTTTCTTAATTGAAATTCATAACTCAAGAATTTTGAACTTGTCGAATTTACTAAAAAGCTTGCAATATTTACTCAAGTAACTGCAAAATTTTCTAATCTCTCTACCAGGAAATTTTTTCTATAGCGAATTTTACAACTGGAACCATGAGAGAGATCGTAGACGCGGATAATTTACTCTTCGGAAAGAGCATTTGAAAATAACATTTGTAAAATAACATTTCGGGAATAACATTTTCCAAGGTCTTTTAAAAAAGCCTTAAACACGATGTAGCTCTTCTTAGTTCATGCCCAAAATCTCGCCATATTTGACAACGTTGCACCGTCACCTCTGATCGCCACATATGGATACTCGCCAAATTTGGCACAAAAAAGATCTGTCGCAAGTATTTTATAATCGAGTATTTTATCATCTTCCCTGTTGTTTTTTTATAGAAGTTCTTTAGGCTTTTATTATTCATATAAACATTGAAATTGACTATAGCTTTCAGGAAATATAACCATATAAAAAATACAAATAAATAAATATAAATAGATAGGTTTTTTTTCAATCAGAGTTTGTGTCAGAACACAGACTGCCTTTATGGGAAGTCTGGGGGTCGGGGATCAAATAGACACAATCTTTATGTCAAAAGGCGTAATCTATGTTTTGAAAATTGAAGATGTGTATGGACTTTGTATTAAAAAATTTGGAGAACGGTGAGGTTAAACTTCTTAACTCTCCCGTTGTGTGTACGACGCTAATTTGTCCATTGACACATCTCTAGTTTGTATTGTAAAGTTAATATGAAAAAAAAAGCTTTTACAACCTCTAATGTGCCATCTAAGACCGTAGTTAGAAACGTAACGTTATTTACGAACATAATCTAAAACAAATTAATTACGTAAGAGATTTGAAAATTTTAAGATTTCTTCCCACAAGCTCTAAGAAACAATAGACTTATACCTATGTGGGTTATGAAACTTCCAAACGAATTTCTCAGATATGTAATAATTTGCTAAGTGTACAGTAGTTCGGAAAAATTTACATACTCTTTTGAAAACTTTTCGTCGAAAGTTGCATAAGTCGCTTAAAATTATCGGTTATTATAGAGAACAGCATAACATTTAAAGAGACATTCTGAATGATTTTTTTTTTGTGCCCCTGAGGCAATTAGTTCATTTTTGTGTTGAATTGCTGTGGAGAATGTCCCCCCCTCCCTCAGCTGCAGCCTTAAAGACAAACATTTCAGTTTGTTCTTTTATATATGGCTTTCCTGTAGATCTATTAACATCACAAAATAGTACTGTGTTTGTACACATTTTACTATGTACACATTTCTTTGCTTAAACATTGAAAAAACGTAGATTTTATTTCAGAGAATATTTGTTCATGGTATTAGTGTGAAAGAGTGAAAAGCACTCAAGACTTCCTAACCTCAAAGCAAGCGTATATTATTTTATAATTGGCCGTAAAATGATGAATTAAGTCCAGCAGGGGATCTAAAAGCTGTTTAAAGCGAAGGTCATTTTCACAATAAAATGTGTGAAATCGCCGTAACAGGTTTCCTTATTATTGCTTAACGATTGAAAAGGTCAGTCTAAATTAAATTCCGAAGAGCTTGTCATCTCATTAGCTCTGGCTTTTCGAAAATTTGGAAAAAGACACACAAATATTAAAATCGAAGGCAGCTAAGTCACTGTAAAAGTTCAGGGGAGCAACTGAAAAGGAGGGTCTGGGGGGGGGTTAGCACTCTCTACATTAGACATTGCTTGAGGGTAAAATTTTGCTTTACTGTATGTACTTCATTTTGGTTACGTTAAATAAGCATTGTGCTTAAATTAGACGCTCTCAAAAGAATATTACATTTCTTTAGTGCAACATTTTGCTTTTTACTGAGTTCACTTAAATCAAAAAAATGTCTGTTTAAAATTAGCATTGATTACAAAAGACGAGTTTTATGGTATTAATGTTTGAAGTTATAAATCATTTGAGATTGAAGTTAAGCATATAAAATATAAATTATTCCAAAGAATATAATGTCAAGTTGATTAAAATATTATTGTTTCAAGTACACTTCTGCTGTCATAGAAGAAGAAAATATTCGCCATACTTACCAAAGATAATTGTCAGAAGAATAGTGTAGAGAATTCTCATGTTTGTTTCCTTTGGTCATGCAATCTGCAATTTATCTTAGGCATCCGACGTCAATAAAACGTACTTCTGTGTTTTCAATGTGCACAACACTGCAACATATTCCTGTCATTTCATCCAATAAAATTTATGTAAAATTCAATTTGTAGAGTAAATGTATCTACAAAACATGTCCAAGTAATCTCTCATAAAATTGCACAACTAATCTTCGTCCAAGGTTAGTACATCGAGCAAATCATCTCACAAATTCTAAATCCTTGTATCACAGAGGCACATTTGGCATCGGCGACAGTAAAAACGAAAATAAATCAAACTGTTATCCATCCATATGGGTGAGATTTACAACATTCTACTAGCGGGGTCAAAAGAGAAACATTATTGGAATAATAAAAAAAAAAGAGCCCAAAACTTTTTCCGTGGATATATTGCGCACCGATGCGAAGTTCCAGGACATCCGCCATATTGTTGGGCTTGCCATTTTCTGCTGAAATATTCGAATAAGAGGCGGTCACATCGCGCGTTAGGTAATGAATAGGTATCGTGCACTGGTCAGCCTGGACATCGTGCTGGAACAATGTCTCCCTTAATGCCACGGTTTGTCAAAAACCCTGGCTGTTTTCATTCCTGAAAACATGCAGTAGGTGGGACAGATCCGATTCATTTATGCCTTATTTAATATTGTCCGTTATAGGACAGCCGGATCCGGTTCTCACGTAGGAGTGGCATCGTATATGAATGCTTTGATTTAATAGGAGTAAAATGGTCGAATGTTAGAAAAATGCAAGGTTTTTGAAAAATAATATGAATATTCCTTCTTTTCTCACTCTTTTCATACCGTTTCCGTTCTTTCTTGCTTCTATTTAGAAAGTGAAACAGGAAAGTTCCACAAAGGTACAATAATTGGCTAAAGTGAAATTAATTGTCTAAATTTTAAGACTGTTACTCTCTGCATTGCTTGCAAAACTAAGATAAATGTTAGTTTTTACTCTATGTAATGCTATCACATTCGCTCTTTTTCTACTCGGTAGAAGAAAATTCCCTAAATATTTTAATCTGGGAAATTGTCTGTCTGTTGTCTGACAAAAAAGAATAAAATTCGAAAAATTAAAAATAAAAATAAAGTTTATTGAAGCAGATATCAATTCATAAATTTTACGGATTCAATACGAAATCTCTAAAGGCCAATAAAAACCATTAAAAATCACTTTAAGAGTCAATTTCCTGAGATTCAAGAGTTACATATGTTGATTCCAATGCCCTCCGGCAACAGTGGAACGGTGCCAGAACCTCCATAGACTTAATACGACGATGATGGCGTTACACATATTCCTGGTTACGTCATGATTTATCATCACTCTTATGATTTAGTTCGCAATGGTTTAATATTTAAAGATATGTATCTTCTATTGAGCTAAAGCACTCAAACCGGTTCCGATTTTGCTGCCAGAAAAATCGGAACTGAATCTGTTAAGGAGCTGGAAATGTTGTAACAGATGCGAAAAGGGGAAAATGCAAAATACATATAGTACAGCATTAAAAATCCGAGTATTTTCAAAGCACCTGTAAGTTAATGTTCTATTTGTTTTATACCTATGTATTTTTATTTTCCGAGTGTAAGAACGATGGAAAGGGCTTCAGCTTAAGTGACAACAATACAATCTATTATTACGATAGCTATAATGTTAAAAATAGAATATTAAATTAATTATTTATGTAAGTGGATAAAGATGAAATGTATGAATGTACTTTTCATTAATACAAATAAGAATTATTTTCTGCCAGAAGATTGCTTTTTACATGCGCAGATCGTAAAAACCCTTTGCAGAGAAAGCGCCTCTTGATGTTGAATTATTTGAAACTTTTTCTATTATGATATCTATCTTTAAATTTTGATCCCTGCGTGAAGATCTAATGAGCTTAGCAGTTTAAGAAGCAAACTACAACAAAATTCTTCAAAACAAAGTGGAGTATATTCTTTACAGATTTAATACGATAGACTACGAAATCGAGACAAAATCAGTCGTTTAGTCCCGATTTTTTGCCCAACATGAGTGTCGCGATATTGAAAGTTTTAAAACGTGTGATGCTTTTAAGTTTATATTATGCTTATTTCCCTATTAGTAGAGTCTATAAATCACACATAACATTATTTTAATTTTGATTCATCCCATGGAAAAATAAAAGAAACAGATCGGCATCGGGCACTGATCGATCTCGCCAGAAAACGGCGTGACAACCATAACAGTCACTTCAAACTTAAGTCATGCCAGCGCGAGGCAGATTGGCGGAATGGTTAGGACGCTGGCTTTCCAACCATTAGGTCCCGAGTTCGATCGCAGACGCTTGATGGAAACAGATTAAATTAACTTGAAATTTCAGCATAGAGGGGAAAATGCGTGGAAAAATAAAATATGTGGGGCGAGTTCGCCGACCGGCGCCCCGTGTATTTAAGAATTTTTTTTTTAGGAAAATTTTTTAAGCTTGAAATTAAGTTTGCTAATTTAAGCTTTATTCAAGCTTGCTATGTCAAGCTTAATGCAAGCTGGGCAAGTGTAAACTTGATTCAAGCTTGCATTAAGTTTACACGCTTGAAATTTTCAAGCTTAATTCAAGTTTATTGACTTGATAAATCAAGCTTGCTGCAAGTTCGATGCAAGTTTGCTGTGCTGTCTGGGAAGGGCGGTGCTTAGGGGGCCTGGAAACCTTCCCCCCCTCCCTTAGTCTACGCAAAAATGCTAATTTCGGCAGCATATAAACCTTTTGTATCCGTTCCTCAGTGTAGTATTTACCTTTTGTAGTACCCAATGTAGTATTTACCATTAAACCTTTTGCATGTAGCTTACGGTAAAAATAAAAATTTTAAAAATTTACATTTTTTTGTAAACTCTATGTAACTTAATGAGTAATAAAGAAAATTTACAACAAAGCAGTGGCGGCTCCTCCATTTGAGCACATCAGCACGTGAACCCTCAAAGGAAAAACTAAAGAATAAGCAAATTAAAAAAATTAAATTAAAAAAAATATTTAGTACACAGAAATTAAAAACGTGAGTTTTACTCTCTCCCCCCCCCCTTCTCACTGTTATTAAATAAGCTTATTATACTTAGCACACTGTAGTGCAGGTTACAACAACACAGTATTTCCTCAATCGCAGATGTAATCGGAGAAATGCTCTTTTGTCCCGCTCCCAAGAACAGAAGCGGAGAGAGTCGCGGGAAGGGTGCGCTTCTGCTGATATCATTCCGATCACACATTTTCAGTGTGCGCTAGGGAATGCAATCCCCATCCCGCGAGATTGAAACTGAATAACAAATTACTTTATTACAATTTCACGCCACTTTCCCAATCATCAACTGGATAAAAATTTTTGCATAAGATGAACAATAAGAACCAGTGATCACGGGCGCTCATCTATTGGCAGGTAGGGGCCATAGTACCCCCACCCCCCACCAGCTCCCATATTGTTATGATTTACGAACTGGTATAACGCAGAAGTGTTTCAACACTAAATATTGCATCTTTCCGGGACAGGATACTTGGCATGCCCCCCCCCCCCCACCATAAACAACCATATGGCCACTCATGCTAGTGATATCTTTAAAAGGTGAACTCCAGTTAACCATTAAAAAAGTATGGCTCCTTCATGGTTTCATACAAAGAAAAAATAAATTCTTTTGTTAAGCGCTTTTGTATTCTTTATTAAAATTAGATGAAGACTATGAAGACGAGTGAATCTTTACGTTCTCTTTTTTACATTCCTCATTTTTAGCAACTAAGGAATAACAGTATATTATTATGAATATCAAGACTAGAATTTTCATATTTATGTAAAGTATTGTATTAATTATCAAATAAGATAAAGCATTATTATTTAAGGTAAACTTGATAGTGCTTACAATCTTACTTTCCTCCTTCTCTCTATCGAAATCAATTTTCAGTTGAGTAAAATATCCATCCCGCGGGATCAACAAATCTTAATCCCGCAATCCCGCGAAACGAAAAATAGTGCCGGATTGCATTCCCTAGTGTGCGCCCGGACCATTGTTGGGGGTTATCTCTTTCGGATTTTCCCTTGTCTTGTTACGTTCGGTTAGTTAATCCATGTTTTTTTTTCATTTTCTTCTTTTTCTCTTTATTTTTATCATTTTACACTACACTAGTTTTTTACAAGCTAGTGTAAATAATTGAAATGGGAGTAAAATAAGTATTTCGGAGCTAAAGCAATTATATTTTTCAATATTATCCTTTGAAAAAAATTGAAATAAAATGAATCAAGAGAGCACCTTTCCTAAAACTTACCTTGGTGAAGAAATGTAAGACTAAAAATCACTTGGTTTTTTTTTTTTTTTTTTTTCAGTGCACGCATTGTTTTCCTTCAACTGCTGGAAGAGCAAATATATTTAAACGTGTAAGGCGCGTCGTGTGTCTTCATATTTAATTTTCGAAATTTATTTTGTGAACCTCCATTTAAATAAGCCACGAGCCGCCACTGACTACAAAGAAAATAAAAAATTTGTAATGCAACAGAATATTTTGCAAAATAGTTATATTAAAACTTTCAATCAAATTTTATAGTAAGAATGGACACTCCCCCCACCCTAATTAGTTAGACTCCTTCCACGTAAAAGCTTTAGCTATACGTCCGTTGCGGTAGCTTAGTTAGGATGCATAGTGATATAGACAGGGACGGCCCTAAGGTATGTGGCACCCCCCCCCAAATGTAAAAAAAGCGCCTCCTTTTATATATTTTTCAAGCTTTTGAGTTCGAAATAGCACCCCTTCGAAGACAGCGCCCCGATTTGATGCTTATCTTGTTTACAGTATCGGGCCGCCCCTGGATACAGACATTGCTGGTGTGGCAAAGGCTGGCATATTTGGGTGATTAAAGTCATCAGAATGACACTGCAAACGAGAGAGGAAGCAATGCTGTTTAATTAACTTGAAAAAGAAAAAAGAACTCAGAAACAGTAACATATTGAATTAAACAGTTTTTGCTATCTGGGATGGAACATTTTTGCGTTTATGGTTTTGCGTTAAAACCAGAGAGAAGCTGCTACTTGTTCTGCTTCAAGACGGTGTAATCTTTGGAATTGTTTTGAAATGAATTCTTCACTAAACACTAGGCTTTAGAAGATTTCCGACAGAAATACTATATTATTGCATGCCAGAGTCACGTAGCGTAATAAGCTGCAGAGGGTTTACTAATCGTTTAAAACCGCTTTATGTTAGTTCCACGCACCTTTAAGCTGACAATCCGGTTTTTATTTGCTTCCCTTTTCAAAATCTCTTTGCAATGTTTACCATGTCAATATATAAAGATTTATTCTCTCTCTCTCTCTCTGTTCAATAACTAAGAAAAATAGCACCGGGCAAATGTGAGGGGAAATTCATTTTTGAGGTCAGTTAGACATTTTCGCTTCACAAGGTCAACTCATTTTTTGTTTTTTCCAACTGCCTTCGTGCCTTTCTTCCGGGTGAGCATTTTTTGCAGGTTTATCCTTGGAAGGGAATTTGTTGTCAAAGCGAAAATAAGGGATGATAGCTAACAAAAACGGTTGTAGATAAGGATACTTATCTGTATGATACCTCTATTATCTGACTTTTACCCAATTTTTTTCCATCAAACAGGTTTTCATAATATATATATATATATTTAAAAAAAAAAAAAAACCTTGAAGTTCAGTTATCTGATAGCCGTGCATTTACAGTTCTTTACACAGTCGTCTCATTTACAACAAAATAAGCAAAGATTTATGGGGTTCATCTCATTCCTAAAAAGATTATTGACTGGGTATAGTACCGTGTTATAGGAATAGAAATGCTACCATTTTATAAAAAATTAAGCTTAAATAGTAATTGGTTGATTTAACAGGAAACAGGTTGAGAATTCAACTAAAGTTTTGTAGTTAAAATAACACCAACCAAATTTTTAATTTTTTTTTATTTTGTTGAATCCATCAAAATATTTCTTCAGGCGCCCAATCTTGTGACATGATCACCATTACAATAAATGTATTGGTAAGAATTTTCGGGGCAATCCGCTGTTCTGGGGTTTAAAATAGTTTAAAATTCGTATTCTACGCGTCAAATAGTTATATTTTGCTTTTTGTTGCCACCAAGATTTACTCCGCAACACTGCACTGTCTCAAACGAAACTAACTAAACCCTCCCGAAAAAATACTGCAAAGCAGAATAAAAAGGGGGCTTCTTATTGGATGGAAGATAAAAGAGATAGGAGCGCGCGAAATTCTTCAAATCGACGTGAGGGGGGGGGTGAGTGATTTTGTACTAGGAAGCAGCATCTCCTTTCATCCCCCTTCCCCACAGTTAGCGCCATCTCCGAATAGACCTTTCGAAGTCCGATCCCGACCTCGGTTCGACGGACCAAAAATACCTGAGACCGAGGAGTATATGAAGGAAGTTGAATGAGTTTTCTCCCAATATCAGAGAGCTGCGGAATGAATTACACGTCGGCGGTATAGTTTCAGCGGACATTAAGTGGACGTCGAACAAAAATTCCCGAGTACGAGCCGATGAAATAGACAGTCAGTCAACTTTATACCGAACTCTTTTGCTGCTTGCGGCCTTTTAAGTTTATTTCTGCAATAGCATTACATAATAACCTTCTATTACGCAATCAAAATTGAGCTTGTTCTACTACATTCCACGGATGGTTCTCCTCTCTGGAAAATTCCACGATGTTCGTCGTAGACTATATAAAAGCGGTAAATTCCCCCAGTTTGAGTCCGTTTCTCACCGAGCATTCGTTTGGTTAACTTTTTGAAGCTTTGTTTTTAAGTGTTGTGTGTAAATTCTTCATTGCTGTGTATTGAGGGACTGTATACGATTTCCCTCATATATTTCCACTCAATTTTTGCCTATGGAAAGTTTTATTTTGTGAGAGAAATGCAGCATTTGTGAAAGCTTCTGTACTAAGCGGACTGTTATAAGCACATTACTGTCGCATTGTGCTGGTGAATTTTGTACAGCTGACTGACGAAATTCTAGAACAATAAAGCTTGTGCTCCATCCCGACAAGCGGATTCTTTACAAGAACTTTCTACACCTACTGGACATTAGAACGACAAACCCAGAAATTAACAGAGTATTCTGCAACATCTTACAGTCTTTGGGCCTTTCTAAGTGAACTACTTAAACTGAGATCTCCATCACCTATTCTAGAAATGTTAAGCATAACTTTTGTAGAAGGCGATAAAAGCTTTTTAGGGAAACAGATTCTTTTAAATGTTAACGAAATTTTTATTCCTTCAGACACAGACTGCATAATTATTTACCATTTAAAGGTTTTTCTTTGAAAAGCAACATGCTCTTTACAATGCGATAGAACATTTAACCCTTCGAGGAACAACCCTTTCCCAATGCTGGAAAAGGGCTGCCGTTGCCATCGCTCGACTTAATTACCAGCAAGATCGGCGGCGGACGATCGAAACGTTCATCGCGTGCCACAGATCTAGAGACCCGTTTTTGATGAAGCTGGCTGTGCGCGCACAGTTAGCTGCGTCAAAAAAGGGTCTCTAAATATGTGGCACGCAGAGAACGTTTCGATCGTCCGCCAACTTGCTGGTAGTAAAGTCGAGCGATGGCAACGGCTTCCCTCTTTTCAGCATTGGGCAATCTATCCAGCTGTTCTCGCATTCTTCCATTTCTCAGCAGATGTCAGTACTGTTAAAAAAAATCGTGACAATTTTTTACGGGAAATGACGTGCTAAAAAGTGGACTATGTCACCCTCAACTATTTTATAGAAATCAAATCTATTCTTCGTGACTGGCAACAGTCAAAACGTCAGAATTTGGTGTTCCCAGAGCGGGAACACTGCGCGCTAAAGGGTTAAGAGAACAAAATATTTCGTCAAAAACTATTGGTGTGGTAAACATTTATCTAAAATTTACACACTTTCAGCTGTGTAAACCTATTGAAACTTTACAGATATCCAGTTCTTTTATTTTAAATTTCAATTCTTTTATTAAAAATTTGCTTTGTAGGTCGACAAATTTTCAATAAGTTCTGCTAACTTAGCGCTCTGAACGCTCAAAGCAACGGAGAAGAATACTTTGACTGATATTGCTACTCAGGATGTTTCTTTGAAGACTCATCTGGAACCCAGCGATTGCGCACGGCACAAAGCTGGGCAGTAGCGAGGTGTTCAAAAAAACCGTCTTTAAACTGTTCCATCTTTTTGACGCTGCTGGCTGTAGTTAAGTCGAGCGATGGCAATGGCTGCCCTTTTTTCAGCATTGGGCAATCTATCCAGCTGTTCTCGCAGTCTTCCATTTTTCAACAGATGTCAGTCCTGTTAAAAATAATCGTGACAATTCTTATACGGGAAATGAAGTGCTGAAAAGTAAAGGATTCTCGTGGAGCTATGTCACCCGCAACTATTTTTATAGAAATGAAATCTGTTCTTCGTGACTGGCAGCAGTCAAAACGTCAGAGTTGGTTGTTCCCAGAGCGGGAACACTGCGCGTTAAAGGGTTAACAGGCGTGCTACCTGGATTAATGCGGAAGAACTTAGATATTAACTCGATCCAACCAGAGCATGTTAGATTATAACAAGCGATTAGTATTGTGATTAATAACTGACCGTGTTATTGGTGTATATCCGAGGCATGCTCGGCCCCGACCACCTCGAACAAACGGAGTTCTACTAAATTACAAAAGTAAATGTTCAGATATATTTCTAATAACGATGAAGCATAATCAAAAGCTAGTGTCCAGTTTGCTGCTTTGGGGCCCAGGCTCTTAAGATGGCAGGGAGCGAGTTAAATTTCAAATTCCTCTACTTCGCTTCTAAAATTGATTCCACTTAATACATCCCTAAAACTCTAAAGTAGTTAATTAAACGCCAGGGTGCGAATTGAACGTTTTCTCCAGGGGGGGGGGGACATTTCAAAGAAAACATTCTTCTGGAGGGGACATTTGAAAGGGAAAAAAAAAAAGAGGGAAGGCGTAAAATGCTCCACTCACATAATATATTATTACATGACAAATGCAGTCGTCAACATGTCTGGGAAGGGACTTCAATTCAAACAAAAGTCGACCCCCGGTTTTCTGTGCACATATATTCCTGCCAATGTCGATTCTACGTCTACCCTCAAATTCGGCTCGCGGTGGAACAACGCTTGTTCTTTCATTTCGCAGTCTTAATTTGTTGCAGAATGAGAAGTGGCATCAGGCATGTCTATATCGATTTCAAAGGAATGTTTATAACTTGTTCCTTTGTCTATTAAATAAAAGAATTACTATTTCCAAAACTTAAAATTGTTTGGTACTGTTAAATTTGTAAGGACAGAGACTAATTTTAACATTTCGCCAACAGGGGATAAATAGTATCCCTGGCAGGGATCAATTACTATTTCTCTAGCCAGCTGGTTTAGGTGTTATCTCGCCGCGTGAATGGGGGAAACAGTGACCACTTGCTGGCTAGCTATTTCCTGTGTTCCAAATAAACCAGGCGAAAAGGGAGACCGCCATTTTCACCCACACACGAAACGGACTTAGGGAAAATATTCTTCCTCCCGTTCCTCGCTTGTTGCCGTGCTTTCAATTGAAATAGAAAATTTGTCATGCAGGGGCTTTCATAAGCTATTTATTTATTTTATTATAAGATAGGCCAGTTTTCAGTGTTTTGTAACTTCAATTTTTGAAACTTAAGAAAAATTTATTTGGCGTGAAATAGAAAATTTGTCATGCAGGGGCTTTCATAAACTATTTATTTATTTTATTATTAGATAGGCCACTTTTCAGTGTTTTGTAACTTCAATTTTTGAAACTTAAGTAAAATTTATTTGGCGTGAACCATAATTAATATGCACAGTATGTATCGAAACATAATTTGTGTTTCAGAGTCGTACACCGGACATGGACGGGAGAGCTGTATATGTGTTTTTAAAGTGTCAAATTCCATGTAGAATTTTTCATTTACGAAAAAGCTGCCTTTATTTTCTTCGTTTATAAGTAAAATAATTTAGGAATTAATTTACATTAGTTATAGTTATATATATATATATATATATATATATATATATATATATATATATATATATATACTAGCTGAAGTACCCAAGTTTCCAAAAAGTTTCCAAAAAGCAAGAACTTTCGTCAGCATTGTAGGAGTACACAGAATGGATGTAGTATGTTGCCAAAGTAAAGAAAGCGAAGTTATAATTTTCATGTATTGTTAAAATATTACAGTTTAGAGAGTAACTAAGTAATATCATTTCACTCGCTTTAGTCGTAATTATGGGATGCGCGAACGAATATTTACACATATTGAAATAATTTTCGCAAAATCTCAAAATTTAATCAACATTTTTGAAAAATTTGAAGCCTAGAATTTAAGTTGAGTGACAACCTATCATGTCACCCAAATTCGTTTCATTCCCTGCAGTCTTTATTTCGTGATGCTGGAACAAATTTTCAACATTTTAAAACGATTTTCGAAAAATCTCAAAATGTAAGCAAAATATTTTTAAAATTCAACGCCTATAAATTAACTATCATATCACTCAATTTCGTATCATTCGTATTAGTCGTTATTACGTGATGTTTGAAGAAATATAAACGTATTTTGAGAGAATTTTCACAAAATCACAAAATCTAATAAAAATGTTTAAAAAATTGGACTCCTATAGTTTATGTTGAGCAACCATCTATCGTGTGACCAAATTTCATATCATTCACTTTAGTCGTTATTACGTAATACGGGACCAAAGATTCACTCAGTTTTAAACGATTTTCACAAAATCTCGAAATCCGATGGATCTTTTTTAATTAGATGCTTATAGTTTAAGGTGAATGACCACCTATCATTTCACCAAATATCATTTTTTCACCTTTGCAGTTATTACGTGATGTGCGAACACAAATTTACGCAGTTTGAAATGATTTTCGCAAAATTTCAAATTCTAATCAAGATTTTTTTTTAATTCGACGCCTATGTTTTAAGTTGAGTGACCACCTATCATGACACCCAATTTCATATCATTCACTTCAGTCGTGTTTACGTGATGCTTGAACACAAATTTATGCAGTTTGAAAGGATTTTCGCAAAATCTCAAAATCCAATCAAGATTTTTTTAAAGTTCGACGCCTATTGTTTAAGTTGAGTGATCACCTATCATGTCACTCAATTTCATATCATCCGCTTCAGTCGTTTTTACGTGATGCTTGAACACAAATTTACGCAGTTTGAAAGGATTTTCGCAAAATCTCAAAATCCAATCAGGATTTTTTAAAAATTGGACGCCTATGTTTTAAGTTGAGTGACCATCTATCATGACACCCAATTTCATATCATTCGTTTCAGTCGTTTTTACGTGGAGCTTGAACACAAATTTACGCAGTTTGTAAGGATTTTCGCAAAATCTCAAAATCCAATCAAGATTTTTTAAAAATTGGAAGCCTATGTTTTAAGTTGAGTGACCACGTATCATGACACCCTTTTTCATATCATTCGCTTCAGTCGTTTTTGCGTGATGCTTGAACACAAATTTACGCAGTTTGAAACGATTTTCGCAAAATCTGAAAATCTAATCAAGATTTTTAAAAAATTCGACGCCTATGTTTTAAGTTGAGTGACCACCCATCATGACACCCAATTTCATATCATTCGCTTCAGTTGTTTTTACGTGATGCTTAAACAAAAAAAGCGTCACGGACAGAATGACAGAACGACAGAATGACAGAATGACAGACAGACAAACTTTTTTTTGAGGGTCGCATCGGATTCCCGGGTGCTTAAAACGGATAGAAATCGCAAAATTTTTTAATTCCAAGAAATGTACAGACAAAAGTCTAATTTTATTTATATAGATATACTAGCTGAAGTACCCGTCCTCAACGGGTTAGTGAATGCAAATTTCCAAAAAAGCAAGATCTTTCGTCAGCATTGTATGAGTACACAGAATGGATGTAGTATGTTGCCAAAGTAAAGAAAGTGAAGTTATAATTTTTATGTATTGTTAAAATATTACAGGTTAGAGAGTAACTAATTAATATCATTTCATTCGCATTAGTCGTAATTATGTGATGCGCGAACGAATATTGACGCATATTGAAATAATTTTCGCAAAATCTAAAAATTCAATCAACATTTTTGAAAAAATGTAAGCCTAGAATTTAAGTTGAGTGACAACCTATCCTGTCAACCAAATTCGTTTCATTTCCTGCAATCTTTATTTCGTGATGCTGGAACAAATTTTCAGCATTTTAAAACGATTTTCGAAAAATCTCAAAATGTAATCAAAATATTTTAAAAATTCAACGCCTATAAATTAAGATTAGCAACTACCTATCATATCACTAAATTTCGTATCATTCGTATTAGTCGTTATTACGTGATGTTTGAAGAAATATAAACGCATATTGAAATAATTTTCGCAAAATCTAAAAATTCAATCAACATTTTTGAAAAAATGGAAGCCTAGAATTTAAGTTGAGTGACAACCTATCCTGTCAACCAAATTCGTTTCATTTCCTGCAATCTTTATTTCGTGATGCTGAAACAAATTTTCAGCATTTTAAAACGATTTTCGCAAAATCTCAAAATGTAATCAAAATATTTTAAAAATTCAACGCCTATAAATTAAGATTAGCAACTACCTATCATATCACTAAATTTCGTATCATTCGTATTAGTCGTTATTACGTGATGTTTGAAGAAATATAAACGCATTTTGAGAGAATTTTCACAAAATCTCAAAATCTAATAAAAATGTTTAAAAAAATTGACACCTATAGTTTATGTTGAGCAACCATCTATCGTGTGACCAAATTTCATATCATTCGCTTTAGTCGTTATTACATAATGCGGGAACAAAGATTCACTCAGTTTTAAACGATTTTCACAAAATCTCGAAATCTGATCGATTTTTTAATTAGATGCTTATAGTTTAAGTTGAGTGACCACCTATCATGACACCCAATTTCATATCATTCGCTTCAGTCGTTTTTGCGTGATGCTTGAGCACAAATTTACGCAGTTTGAAACGATTTTTGCAAAATCGGAAAATCCAATCAAGATTTTTTTTAAATTCGACGCCTATGTTTTAAGTTGAGTGACCACCTATCATGACACCCAATTTCATATCATTCGCTACAGTCGATTTTACGTGATGCTTAAACACAAATTTACGCAGTTGTAAACGATTTTCTGAAAATCTCAAAATCCAATGAGGATTTTTTAAAAATTGGACGCCTATGTTTTAAGTTGAGGGACCACCTATCATGACACCCAATTTCATATCATTCGCTTTAGTCGTTTTTACGTGATGCTTGAACACAAATTTACGCAGTTTGAAAGGATTTTCGCAAAATCTCAAACTCCAATCAAGATTTTTTTAAAATTGGACGCCTATGTTTTAAGTTGAGTGAATACCTATCATGACACCCAATTTCATATCATTCGCTTCAGTCGTTTTTGCGTGATGCTTGAACACAAATTTACGCAGTTTGAAACGATTTTCGCAAAATCGGAAAATCTAATCAAGATTTTTGAAAAATTCGACGCCTATGTTTTAAGTTGAGTGACCACCTATCATGACACAAAATTTCATATCATTCGCTTCAGTCGTTTTTACGTGATGCTTAAACAAAAAAAGCGTCACGGACAGAATGACAGAATGACAGAAGGACAGAATGACAGAATGACAGACAGACAAACTTTTTTTTGAGGGTCGCATCGGAATCCCGGGTGCTTGAAACGGATAGAAATTGTAAAATTTTTGAATTCCAAGAAATGTACAGACAAAAGTCTAATTTTATTTATATAGATATTCCATTTTTATTCCTTTGTTTTAAATTGTACTATATATATATATATATATATAGTACATATATAGTATATATATATATATATATATATATATATATATATATATATATAGTACTATATATATATATACATATATATAGTACATATATAGTATATATATATATATATATATAGTACTATATATATATATATATATAGTACTATATATATATATATATATATAGTACAATTTAAAAAAAAGGAATATATATATATATATATATATATATATATATATATATATATATAACTATACCTAATGTAAATTAATTCGTAAATTATTTTACTTATAAACGAAGAAAATAAAGGCAGCTTTTTCGTAAATGAAAAATTCTACATGGAATTTGACACTTTAAAAATACGTACAGCTTTCCCGTCCATGTCCGGTGTGCGGCTCTGAAACACAAATTATGTTTTCGATACATACTGTGCATATTAATTATGGTTCACGCCAAATAAATTTTTCTTAAGTTTCAAAAATTGAAGTTACAAAACACTGAAAAGTGGCCTATCTAATAATAAAATAAATAAATAGCTTATGAAAGCCCCTGCATGACAAATTTTCTATTTCAATTGAAAGCACGGCAACAAGCGAGGAACGGGAGGAAGAATATTTTCCCTAAGTCCGTTTCGTGTGTGGGTGAAAATGGCGGTCTCCCTTTTCGCCTTGTTTATTTGGAACGCAGGAAATAGCTACCCAGCAAGTGGTCACTGCTTTCCCCCATTCACGCGGCGAGATAACACCTACACCAGCCAGGGTTATTACATTCTTCAGTCAGTGACAATCCCCGGCATTCCCCCTCCCCCGTCAATTCGCACCCTGTTTAACGCCATTTCATTAAAAAAGAATTCTAATTATCCAAGCATTAGAAACCAATTTGCTCAATGAAACTTACAATTAGCATTGATATGCAGATTGAGCAATCTTAAAAATTCAGGGGACAAGGAATATGCCTCGAAATGCGGTCACTGTCTCAGTCAGCTTCTGGCCAAAGAATAAAGAAGCCGTTGAACGTGGTAGATCGTAAAGCTTTGATTAAAGAATTATCGAATTATTTTCTTCGATCAGCAACGACAACAACAACAAAAAGTTTATGTATTTAACCCCACACACACACACACACACACACACGCTGTAAAGTAACATACTATACTCGTAATCTCATAAAAGAAGAAGAAACGTGAAGAAAGTGATCGTGTTAAAATCAGACCATTGAACAAAGATCACGACCTTCACCGTTCAGTGATCTTTGAGAGAGCACCTTCAATTGTTCAGCAGTCCTTATCCCTAGTTAACAGTGTTTATTTTGTTTTGAAATTGTAATACAATCCCGCACTCCATTTTTCTAATTAAAAAACTAAGAAATCAAATGAATAGTTTATTTTCTAAAATAAAATTTATTTGAGATAGACTCCAAATGAGAAAGTTAATTTCGTTCGTTGGATATCTGTCTACGGGCGTTTTAAAGAAACTTACATAACTAAATAAGGATAAAGAAGCTTTATAGGGGACTAGCTGAAGTACCCGTCGTTGACGGGTTAGTACTGAATGCAAATTTCTAAAAAGCAAGAACTTTCGTCAGCATTGTAGGAGTACACAGAATGGATGTAGTATGTTGCCCAAGTAAAGAAAGCGAAGTTATAACTTTTATATATTGTTAAAATATTACAGGTTAGAGAGTAACTAAGAAGTGTCATTTCATTTGCGCTTTCTTCGTAATTATGTGATACGCGAACGAATATTTACACATATTGAAATCATTTTCGCAAAAACTGAAAATCTAATCAACATTTTTGCAAAACTGGAAGCCTAGAATTTAAGTTGAGTGACAACCTATCATGTCACCAAATTTCGTTTATTCCCTGCAGTCTTTATTTCGTGATGCTGGAACAAAAATTTCAGCATTTTAAAATGATTTTCACAAAATCTCAAAATGTAATGAAAATATTTTAAAAATTCAACGCCTATAAATTAAGATTAGCAACTACCTATCCTATCACCAAATTTCGTGTCATTCGTATTAGTCGTTATTACGCGATGCTTGAAGAATTACCTCTTTTGAGAGAATTTTCACAAAATCTCAAAATCTAATAAAAATGTTTAAAAAAATGGACACCTATAGTTTATGTTGAGCAACCATCTATCATATGACCAAATTTCATATCATTCGCTTTAGTCATTATTACGTAATGCGTCACTCAGTTTTAAATGATTTTCGCAAAATCTCGGAAATCTGATCTATTTTTTTTAATTAGATGCTGATAGTTTAAAGTGAGTGACCACCTATCATTTCACCAAATATCATTTTTTCACCTTTGAAGTTATTACGTGATGTGCGAACACAAATTTACGCAGTTTGAAACGATTTTCGCAAAATCTCAAAATCTAATTAAGATTTTTTAAAAATTCGGCACATATGTTTCAAGTTGAACGACCCCCTATCATGATACCAAATTTCATTTCATTCGCTTCAGTCGTTTTTACGTGACGTGCGAACACAAATTTACGCAGTTTGAAACGATTTTCTCAAAATCTCAAAATCTAATCAAGATTTTTTAAAAATTCGACGCCAATGTTTCAAGTTGAATGACCACCTATCATGACACCCAATTTCATATTATTCGCTTCAGTCGTTTTTTCGTGATACTTTAACACAAATTTACGCAGTTTGAAAGTATTTTCGCAAAATCTCAAAATCCAATCAAGATTTTTTAAAAATTCGACGCCAATGTTTCAAGTTGAATGACCTCCTATCATGATACCAATTTCATTTCAATCGCTTCAGTCGTTTTTACGTGATGCTCCAACACGAATTTACGCAGTTTAAAACAATTTTCGCAAAATCTCAAAATCCAATCACGATTTTTTAAAAATTCGACGCCTATGTTTCAAGTTGAGTGACCACCTATCATGACACCAAATTTCATATCATTCGCTTTAGTCGTTTTTACGTGATGCTTGAACAAAAAAAAAGCGTCACGGACAGAATGACAGACAGACAAACTTTTTTTTGAGGGTCGCATCGGATTCCCGGGTGCTTGAAACGGATAGAAATCGCAAAAATTTTGAATTCCAAGAAATGTACAGACAAAAGTCTAATTTTATTTAAATAGATATAACTCATCTATATGTGCCATTCTTGTCGAAAAAATCTTGAATTTTGCAGACGGTTGCTATGGAGTTACCGACCACGAAGGACCGCTACGTGTTCTGAACAAGTAACTAAATCTGTAATTTAGCGAAGTTTACTAGGCGGTCGCTTGGTTTTTTCATGTCCTTTATTTGCATTGAAAAAAAAATATATACATTATGTTGAATCGAAAATAATGTTGTCAAATCAACAAAGCTCAAAGTTGAAATAAGGCCAAAAAACTTTTTGTTGAATTAAACAAACAATTTGGTAAAACTAATAAATGTTTTGTTAATTTGGCCAAACTATTTGTTTGAATGATTTATTTGGTTGTAATCAAACAAATTATTTCGTTGAATCGAACATAAATGTCTGTTGGTGTGTTCATGACTCATTTAACAGAATTATTTTGTTCATTTTACTTTGTTGTTTTGTTGAATCTACGACAGCTGGGAGCTGGCTGTGCCCCGGCACAGCCAGCTGTCGTCAAAAAAAGGGTCTCTGGATCTGTGGCACGCGATGAACTTTTCGATCGTCCGCCATCTTGCTGGTAGTTAAGTCGAGCGATGGCAACGGCTGCCCGTTTTTTCAGCATTGGAAAAAGGTTGCGCCTCAAAGGGTTAAAGGCGGGTCATTTCCAATTTATAACGTACGTCTCTCCCATCTACCGACCCACATGAAGCTCTACAGATTTAACGTGCACTCTCGCCGCTCAAACACGATGATTTTTGATCTGAATTCGATACCTGTCTTTCCATCCAGATCGAAATTCCCTTTCCCCTTTGAAGTCATGGAGTTTGTCGTGTTATTTTTAGAAACACCCTCCATAGGTATCCATTCTGCCATGTGCTCGTACACGTGATTCTTCCTCCTTATTATTATTTTTTTTTTCTGATCCGCCGCCCATTCACCTGAGGTGCGTCCCGTCATACTAAATAGCCTTAGATCTGATAGACGTCTCTCCGATCAGCTACAACGACCGGTTGCGTAAGAAAGCGACGACAAGCCCTTGATAACAGACAGCAGCGTGAGGAATGTTTTCGAAACAAGTCAAACAAAAGTGGATTTACTGGAGTTGTATTTTCAAAGCTCCGCCTCTCGTTTCGCTCGCTCTCATCCTTGGGAGTTGACAGAGAAGAGGAGAGAGAGCATATCCCAACGGCAGATTTTCCTTGGAGGAGAGAGTTCTTCCATCCATCTAGTCGGAAGGGTTGAGGAGTCGTAGTGTGTATCCCGAGAATCAGAGGTGAGTTTTGCTGTATTTTCCCCCCCCCCCTCCCCCGAGGCATTTCTCTGGTGATGGCGAAAGTAGCTGCGATGTGTGAATCTCTATTGTATTAGCCCTCTTTATTGTGAAAATTCGAGGATTGCTGTTTTAACCCTTTAACGCGCAGTGTTCCCGCCCTGGGAACACCCAACTCCGACGTTTTGACTGTTGCCAGTCACGAAGAATAGATTTGATTTCTATTAAAATAGTTGCGGGTGACATAGCTCCACGAGAATCCTTTACTTTTTAGCACGTCATTTCCCGTAAAAAGATTCTTTTTAACAGCACTGACATCTGCTGAAAAATGGAAGGATATGCGAGAACAGCTGGATAGATGGCCCGATGCTGAAAAAAGGGCAGCCGTTGCCATCGCTCGACTTAACTACCAGCAAGATGGCGGACGATTGAAACGTTCATCGCGTGCCACAGATCTAGAGACCTTTTTTTTTTTGACGCAGCTGGCTGCGTTTCGATCGTCCTCCATCTTGCTGGTAGTTAAGTCGAGCGATGGCAACGGCTGCCCTTTTTTAAGCATAGGGAAAGGGTTGCGCCTCAAAGGGTTAAAGGTGGAAGTAGAGATCGCTTCTTTATGAATCTTTTCTAAACTACGTTTCTGATAGACTTGGAACATTTTGCTGAAATTTTCTACAAAGCAGTACAAATTTTAGGTAATTTAACTAATAGTCAGTTCAGACTATTTTTTGAAATGTAAACTTCTTTAGGCACGTTAGGTACTTTTGGGATAGGGAAAAAGCACTGAATTCGAGTGACCGTCACGCTCAGATACACATGGAGGAAAAGTGTATTGGAGAAAAATTGGATTGGGAAGTCATAGCTACACCGTCTCCTGGCTGCTGAAATTTCTTCTTCCTTTCTTTGAATTTTAGTGGTGACATCTGTTATCATGCGTAAGAACTTCCGTTCGTAAGTTACTTTTAAACTTCGTCCTTCTAGGTTGCGCGACTGGTATCGAACTGTGGACCTAAGGCGTGGTAGGCGTGAGTTCTAACCACCAGGCGGGTTCGACTCGGAATGAAATAACTAATTTTTGAAGTGATTGTTGTTTAGATTTCGGAATGGGAACTTTTATGTATCTATATAAATAAAATTAGACTTTGCCTGTACACTACTTGGTATTAAAAAATTTTGCGATTTCTATCCGTTTTAAGCATTTGGGAACCCAGTACGGCCGTCAAAAAAAAAAAAAAAAAAAAAAGTTTGTCTCTCTCTCGTTCTGTAAGTGTCGCTTTTATTCACACATCACGTAAAACTGACGAAAGCGAATGAAATAAAATTTGGTGATATGATAGGTGGTCACTCAACTTAAACTACAGGCGTCGAATTTTTAAAACATTCATTAGATTTTGAGATTTTCTAAAAATTGTTTCAAATTGCGTAAATTTTTGTTCGCATAACACGTAATAGCGACTAAAGCGAAAAAAAAATGAGATTGGGTGATATGATAGGTGATCACTCAACTTAAGCTATAGGCGTCGGATTTTTAAAAAAGATGATTACATTTTGAGATTTTCTTGAAGATCGTTTCAAACTGTGTAAATTTTTGTTTCAGTCTGCATAAACACTGCATATAATTTGCATAACAAGTAAATCCTTCAAAAATATCCGCTTTTATGTACAAATTGAGTACAATCTATATGTTTTCGCAAAAAAATAAAGATTTTTTCTCGCTGGGTAGGTGGTATAATTTTCGATCATTTATTTAAAAAACTGTACTTGTAATTTGGATAGCTATATAGCTATTGTGCAATAAAGTTAATTTGATAATGTAGAGAGTGTAATTATTATATACTGTACATTATTTGAATGAATTAAAAGTATACTACAGTGAATTTGAATTGAAACTACAAATCCCATTTCTTCCATTCCCATCTTCCGTTTTCCAGCAGATGTCAGTGCTGTTAAAAATAATCGTGAAAATTTTTTTACGGGAAATGGCGTGCTTAAAAAGTAAAGGATTCTCGTGGAGCTGTGTCACCCGCAACTATTTTTATAAAAATCAAATTTATTCTTCGTGACTGGCAACAGTCAAAACGTCAGAGTTTGGTGTCCTCACGGCGAGGACACCGCGCGTTAAAGGGTTAAAAATAAACACCCTCCGCATCATTTATACCATACTTACAATACAAAATTTTGTGAAAATCCACCTCTATGTAGTTGTGATGTCGTGAATGCTACCATTCATTTAAAATATTTTGCAGCTAAAATACAAACTGCAGGAACTGACACAACTTTTAATTTTGGTCACCCCAGCATCCAGTAGAACTGTCTTGAACTCATTGACTATCAAATAATGTTTTTAATTTTAGGGGGTGGGAGTGCATAAGGTAGTTGCATTTCAGAATGCTATTCCGTTATGGCAAATTAAGTGGGAAACATGAACGCATTCGAAATCCCTTTCTTATCATCTATGATTAACCTAAATCTTTTAGGGTTAACTTTCTCTCTAAGCATGAGTAACTCTCTTAGTGTAAAAGCATGTAACCAGTCGAAACTCTCTTTTTATTTTAGCTAATCGGGCACTCATATTACTTTCACTGTTCTTTCACACTGCTAATGAACTCTTCTTATTGTGAGCTCATACGGTAAGATTTTTGTTCTTTGCACTAACACTACTCTATGTACGTACTAACACTACTCTATCGTATGCATTTTGTGCATGAGAAAATAAGGTATTTTTTGTTCCAATCTACAGGGCAGTTTATTTACAGGACCACCTAAAAGAATTTCAATACATTAATGTCTAAGGACATTTTGTATATATTACATCTGTAGTGAGTCATTATTTGGTCCATGTCCAAAATCTGGCCATTTGTCATCGACCTCCGCGAGTTTTGCCGAAATATCGCCAAATTTGACTTAAAAAATAATTACACACATATTTCGTATGACGCTAAAACTGTTTACTATAGAATGTTGAGACTTTGTATTTAGAACTAGTGCAACATACAATTGTGATTGTTTTAAATTGCAATCGACTGAGTAATTTATTTACAGGGTCAACCAAAAGACTTTCAATACATTAAGGTCTGTAGATGATTTAATTCATTAAGTCTGTGATGAATCGTTATATTTCGGCTATGACCAAAATCTCACTATCTCAATCTTGTCAGCTTTTTGCGAAATATCGCCCAATTAGGCGCCAAAACCGAATCTTTCAAATTGAACACAGCTTGCCGATATCTCACCTATTTGTCTAGCAATTGCTAAACCTTACTATTATTGCAGTATTTTATCCCTTTCAAGCAAAAACGCTTAGGGAAGTGCACCGAAAATATTTATGATTTAACAGACGGTCAAGGAAGTCATGTTTGTGGTGTTCACATGAGATTTTATTTTTCTGATCTTTAAAGCGTCTGGCGACAATTACCGCCCACAGAAAGTGTCTGGCTGTATTGATTCAAAATTATAACAATATTCTGTACAACATACGTAAAAATCAGCTGTGAGAAAATAAGTAAAGTTAGTATTACTTTTACGTACCTGTAGCGAGTGGCACCTGAGAATTGGCCGTCGGCCCAAGCTAGTAAGTATGCATACGTTTACTGTACGTACTAACACTTCTCTATCGTATACATTTTGAGAATGAGAAAATAAGTAAGCTCTGGGGGCCCTGGGAACTTGGACTATTTATTTTTCACTCCGATGAAAGTGAGACATGTTTTTGACGTGCTCTGTAGCATGTTCCCCCGTAAAAATGGTGTGCGCGTTCCATTTAGTAATAACTCTCGGGCTTAACCTATAAAACAATTTGCTTATATCACAATCCATTTGCTGGAATTATTGAGCGTGCGGCTGCATAACTTTGTTGTATATTAATACACTTTATATGGATGTAATGTGTTACTAAGATTTACAGCAGTATTTTTTTTTCGGGGGAGAGTATTAGGAGGACCGGCATGTTATGTCTTTTTTTCATATGAAATTCAAATAAATATATTTTCAACATGTTTTAATTTACAAATAAGTTGTGCCTAAACATAGAATTCATATTTATAGTATTTTAAAGCAAAAATGGTATAGCTATTTCTTTTTTCTTTCATGAAAGTTGGCCAAACTCCCTTTTTTATGTCTACAATTCTTATTGGACGATATTCAAAATATCCTAAAATTGATTTTAAGGTATTCGTGAGTGTTGTATTCTATAGCAAGAATTTTATGAATATATTTTTTCTTCTTTGAGACAATCGGGATATGTCAAGCGAACGTTTTGGCTTCCTAACCCCCACGAATTTTGGAAAATTCTATACGATCTAGCCCATATATGTAAAAACTCACGTACATGCCAAATTTGCATTATTAGATTCAGTAATTTCGCGAAGTGAAACATTAGCATACGAAAAAGTGGCATTATTTTCCTTCCCCTCTAATTTATGATTGTATCATTTATAATTCTTCTTAAAGTTTGCACAAAATTATTTGAATATCCTAAAACTTTTACTTTAATTTAATTTTTTGTAATTTTTGCGATGTCGATTGAAATAGTAGGTTTCTTTGTTTAAAGAAATAAACGAAAATTGTACAGTTTCATTTTTGCTTTTTTCAAGAATATGCAAAAGAATTTCAATGTAATATTTTCTCTATGTGCTATAATTGATTTAAATGCTTGAGCAGCTACTTTATCTTAAAAAATTAATTATAATTTCCATTTATTTGTTTTGTTTGTTTTCGATGCAGTGCTATAAGATACAAAGTGTAAGAGCAATACACAGGAAAGCATTTCATAAACGATGCATGTCAAATGATTTAGCGTTATTGTTTTAACCTCTACTTATGGTGGAAAATGAATTAATTCAATAATTGTTATTATTTTGTGGAGAAACATACGAAAAGAAATTCCTCCTACCTCTTCTAATTTTACTACTATCAATAGTATTATTTTGAAATAAGAGCAAGAAAAAAAAAAAAAAAAAAAAAAAAGAGAGAGAGAGAGAGAGAATTTAAAATGGAGTAAAACAAAAGATTCAATAGATAACTTCCAAAAAGTGTTTTTTTCTTTGTTAATATACTTGTATATTCGATTTCGATACTATTTTAGCTTTTTATTATTCTAGACATTTCATTTTTTAAAATCTGAAAAATATTGTAACATTTTAAAGTACACTTTTTCAGCAAATATAGGATAGTTATTTTAATATTTAAAACAATATTAATAAATCATTATATCATCGATTTTTCCAACAATATGCAGTTACAAATAAACATTGGTATTTGCCTTACTAAAGTTAAAACTTTATGAGAAAGTTAATCTGAAATTTATCAAAGAATTGCTTTACTGTGACATCAAAATTGACATTAACTTTACATTAAAGCATTTGCTGTAACTTCCTAGTAATTAGGCCTCATATTTTATTAAAGTTCAACAAGATTTTTTTAAGCTTTCCACAGAATTTAAATCTAAGTTCAACAACCGCAGAGAAAGTTTAGCAAGCATGTAAATAGACTGTGTATGGAAAAATTATGCAATAAGTTTATGGTATTGTATAACAGCTGTTTTATAAATACTGTATTACCGTAAACATTTTTTCTTATTATTATTTCTATTTTCTTATTATTCTTATTATTATTCTATTTGTCCAGCAGTGAAACGTTTCTTATCTATTTATATATTCTCACAAATTTAGAATGTTAATCCGTGATCTGGACCATTGAACCGTAAAATCTCTGAATAGCGAAAACTTTGAAAATATCGTAAATTAATCTCTTTGACAGATTCTGCAATTTGTATCAATATCTTGACTTTCTTTGTCAGGAATTTTCAAAAATAAAAGAAGGTCTGAAATAATTAAGTATTTGCATGCATATAATCGTTTAATATGATTGACTGAAATATATACTTTGCATGAAATGAAATTCTCATTATCATGAAAACATTCTGAGAAATGAGATCTGTTAGCTGTTGTAAATTTAAAAAAAAGAAAATGAAAATCCATTCTGCAGCAAATAAAAGGCTGCACTTGAAAATTGCATTTTTATAAGTTAACCCTTTGAGGCGCAACTCTTTCCCAATGCAGAAAAAAGGGCAATCTATCCAGCTGTTTTCCCATTCTTCCGTTTTTCAGCAGATGCCAGTGCTGTTAAAAATAATCGTGACAATTTTTTTTACGGGAAAGGACGTGCTAAAAAGTAAAGGATTCTCGTGGAGCTATGTCACCCACAACTATTTTTATAGAAATCAAATCTATCCTTTGTGACTGGCAACAGTCAAAACATCAGAGTTTGGTGTTCCCAGAGCGGGAACATTGCGCGTTAAAGGGTTAATCTGTGTTCTCAAAATAGATTATGCCATGTATTTAAAATAATGGGATGTGAGCATTTTCAAAAATATAGTAAATATAATAAACTATACTAGAAAAGTATTGTATAAAGTAAAAAGTGAACATAGTAAAAATAAAGCTGGAATTTAAAAAATTACTTTAAAAATGGATAGCTAAAAAATATATTTGAAATTTTTCACTGAAACAACGATTTTAAGATAGGCATTTACCCTAATGTAAATATGGGTATTTCCAGGAAAAATTTTATGGGGCGCAGGGGGATTGAAAATAATAAGTGAATAAAGGGAATTTCTGCACTGCAGAAAGCTTACGTTTATCAAAGATTTCGGGGGAACCATCGGGCTATACTCTCGACTGAAGCACTAACCATTTTCAATATGCACAAGAACACTCAAAAATAGAATGATGATGTAAAATAACGCATGTAAAGAAAAAACTAAAACGATCGTTTCGAGTGGTATAAATGTCTACCCTTTTTCATTTGCAAAAATGCTCCACCATCCAATCAAGCAGGGAAGTTAGAGCCATGGTTCCAAATAAGATTTTAAACCTGACAGCAAAGACTATTCAGCTAACGAAAAAATCTTATTAGCAATTTTCGTAATGGCGGTAAGTTGTAATTGTGGTTTTTTCGCTTAGCTTAAAAATTTTGAATTAATGACGCAGTGAGAAGAAGAACAACCACAACAAACAGCTTTAATTTTCTTGTCACCATTCTGCAATTTCTAACGTAACCTTAAAATACATCTGAGATAGAAAGAATCACTCAAAAATGAAAGTTTTTTAAACATTCGGAGCTAAACTCACCGCAAAACAGTTGATCGCCGTGGCTATACTGGGCTAGTCTCATGGCACTTACCGTGGTTGCCTCAACTTAATTCTAGCCCTGTTTCAAACGCTTCAAACCGTTTTTATGTGAATTACTTGACAAAATTTTTAATTAATTTTTCGTTTTCATTACCATTGAAGAACTTTAAACGAAATGCGTGAGCGAAACCATCATTTTTATGAATAATATATATACCCAGACAGCACATAAGCTTAAATCAATCCAGACAGCACATAAGCTTAAAATCTTTGAATATGACGTATTAATACAAGCTTGATAGTTCAATTCATTTTAAGCTTGCAGCAAGCTTGGAGAAGTCATTTGAACTGGCAAGCTTGAATACAACTTTATTACTGCTTGATTTGGAAAGCCACAGCCACATAACAAATAATTTATCATCAGTCATAAATGTACTTGACCATAGAATTAAAAAAAGATTCTATATTTCCAAATATTGAAATTCTTCAAAATAAAATACAATTATACAACGAAATTGATTTCAAAATCAGTCGTTTGTCTCGATTTTGGCCAATATTGCCCAACATGAGTGTCGCGATATTGAAAGTTTTAAAACGTGTGCTGCTTTTAAGTTTATATTATGCTTATTTCCCTATTAGTAGAGTCTATAAATCACACATAACATTATTTTAATTTTGATTCATCCCATGGAAAAATAAAAGAAACAGATCGGCATCGGCCATTGATTGATCTCGCCAGAAAACGGCGTGATAACCATAACAGTCACTTCAAACTTTAGTCATATCAGCGCGAGTCAGGTTGGCTGAGTGTTTAGGACGCTGGCTTCTCAAGCCTTAGGTCTCGAGATCGATCCCAGCTGCGGACGCTTGATGGAAACAGATTAAAATAACTTGAAATTTCAGTATAGATGGGGAAAATGCGTGGAAAAATAAAATATGTAGGGCGAGTTCGCCGACGGGCGCCCCGTATATTTAGGAAATTTTCAAGCTTAATTCAAATTTATTGACTTGATAAATCAAGCTTACTGCAAGTTTGATGCAAATTTGCTGTGCTGTCTGGGTAGTGTAGAGTCCCGCTAATCCGAATCCTGCTTAATCCGAGGCAGCGCTAAACTTTCTGCAAGTCATTTTATAAACATTAAATAAAGTAAGGGCGATGCTATTTAAAATAAATTCTCATATTTACAAATCTGTCCGCTCGTTATGTTTAAGTTAGTTGATTTTTCTGCAGGTACTGAACATAAAACTGAATTTTTCTCTTCGATTTTATAACACAGTCCGTATTATCCGAGTTTTCAGTAATTCGAGTCGGTCCCGATCAACTTCGATTATCGGGACTCGACTGTAAATATATATATGTATATATAATTTTATGGGGTGAAAAAGCTTTTCAATATTTATTATGACTTTAAACCCATTATTTTCTTACCCTAAAATATTTTTAGTCGATTATTTAAGTTTTTATAGTATAAGCACTGAATATGTGTGTGATTTTAAGGCTCAAAGGATCGTTGAGGGTTTCGTGCAAATTATGATTACTTGTCGGAAGTTCCACTACTTAAAAATGCCGAGAAAATTGTTACTATTTTCGAATTAAAAATTGATGCATTTATTGTTCCAAAGAAAAGAAACGGTGGCATAGACTTGATACAAACTTAACCAAGAAAATATTAAAACATTATGATAGCTAGAATAACAACACGCTTGTTAACGTTAGCTTGCCGATCTAGAATGTGAACGTAATCATGAAATCACTTGTATTTACTAAAATATTTTCAATGTAAAATCGATGTATATATTCGAAATATTTCTAGTTATTTTGATTATATTGTAATTTTATATTGATATTTTCCGCTATATTTTTACTTTTGAAATATTTTCCATCTTAAACTAATGTGCGAAATGAGTTAAATCTGTCTAGGCTCAAAATAATTTGAATGTAAAATTTATCAGACTAATATTTTTAATTACATTGCTAAATATTTGTAATATGATATCAGTATTTTCTCATTTTTGCTTTGTTTATAAAATCTTTCCATTCAAAACTAATAAAATTACATGTCGCAATGTTAGTTAAATTTAAAATATAGATTTTGCATTGGGAAATTAGAAGCATTAGAAATTGTTGAGGACATTCTAACTGCCTAAAATTATTTCTCTGTCGAAAGTGACGATATCTTCAATAGTAATTTGAAGAAAATATATTTGCTATTAATATTTCGGCTTTGTTAAGAATATCGAATTTATTTTGTCTCTCAATGGAGTTGCTATTATCAATTCCAATTGTTTTGAAGTGCAATAGAACCTCGCTATAACGATATTCGATACAACGAGAAATCCTTCTATAACTAAAAAATTCTGCTGTCCCTTCTAATTTACATATACTAAATAATCACCCCTCGATATAACGATGCATCTCTCTAGAACAATAATTTCATTTGGTCCCTTAAGCATTGTTGTATCGAGATTTTACTGTATATTCGAATGAATTCAGCCAAGGAAACACAAAGATAAACCGCGTCGATTTGATTTATATGTTAAAAAATATACAGATAAATCAATTATTTCTTCTACCTTACCCTGTTTCTACATGTGTACAATGTTTAATTATAATAGCGTAATTTAAAAATTAATAAATGTGAAATCATCATGCATATTTAATATCAGGAATACTGTATATTAAGCAATATTTTAAGTTATTTATTTATCAATATTAAGTAGTGTTTACACAAACATATATTTTGGCATAACCTTTTTCATTGAACCTTCATTTTAAATAAGGATTTTTTATATTATAATAACTTATAAATTTTCTATTTTATAAAGCATTAATGTTATAAAAAATATGAATAAAAACTGCAAAAATGAAACAAATACTCTGTTAAGTCAAATATATAATTTCCTTTACAAATAATTTTAAATGTGCCTCTGCTACTAATGTGCAATTTTAACAGAAATTATTTTAAACACCTTTATATAGATTTAAAAAGAAAATATTTCTTGTAACTGCATTTGAATTTCTGCGCTGTACCTATATTTCCACTTACGATTTCAAAATTACGCCTTAAATGCTCAGTAAAATCACTTTTAAAAGTTTGTTTTCGTATAATCAGTAGTTTCTTCTCAGTGAACTGCCTAACTGTATCAGTAAAGCTTTACAAATGACACGCCACAGTGCACTTAGCGTGATACTAACCAAAGCACCGTTTTAGTATCGTTTCAATTTCCAAGACATGCATGCCAAAGTCAGGTAATCTTTTAGAAATTCGATGCATTTTGTAACATGTTTACGCGCTTTTTACCCTGATAATACTTTGAAACATATTTATATTTCAATTTAAACATCTCATCATTTCACAACTCTGAAGGTTATCGTATTAATTGCTCTTTTTTTGAAATCCATTAGGTAAGTTTACCTTCAATCTCAGTGAGTTATTGTGAATTTAAAAGCATTTTTACGGCCAAAAATTACCTTAATTATCAAAATACTTTTACTTAACTACAGAAATACTATACATAATGTTTTCATGAGGGCAAATTTGTTTTTGTCTCTTTTGTCTCCTTTAGTTTTGAGTGTATTTTTACAGACATAACAATACCCTACAAGGAAAAACATGACAGATATAAAAGAACATTTTTATAAATATAAAGCGAAATCTTACTGCTTACTGTAAGCGTTTATTTTCCTGATAAAGCAAAGGCTAAATAATGCTAATGAAGGACAATGAAAGGATACACATAAAGAAAATAAATAATGTTAAATGAATCAACTATTAAACACTCCAGTGAAACTTCACGATGAATAATTCAAGCAAATACCTTAAACAATGTCACTAAAGTAACAATTTTTTCAACATGAATGCGTTTTTTTTTTTGTTTTGTTTTTCTTTTATCCCCTCAACAGATGCAGTTTGTCAGATATACAAAATGTAACCTTGTGAATCCCTCTGCAAAAGGATCTACGATCATAGTTATTTTCAATGCCTAACAAGTTCTCATAAATTTCAATAATATTTATGCTATTTTTGTTTATTTATTTAATTAATTAATTTATTTTTAACTAGATAAATTCTCTAAAACGCACTTTGAACAACGGCTGCTTATACACAGTAATAAATTGCAATGACTCTATGTGATCTGTTAACCCTTTACGCGCAGTGTTCCTGCTCTGGGAACACCAAACTCTGACGTTTTGACTGTTGCGAGTCACGAAGGACAGATTTGATTTCTATAAAAATAGTTGCGGGTGACATAGCTCCACGAGAATCCTTTACTTTTTAGCACGTCATTTCCCGTAAAAAAATTGTCACGATTATTTTTAACAGCACTGGCATCTGCTGAGAAATGGAAGAATGGAAGAACAGCTGAATAGATTGCCCAATGTTGAAAAAAGGACTTAACTACCAGCAAGATGGCGGACGATCGAAATGTTCATTGCGTGCCACAGATCTAGAGACCCTTTTTTGACGCAGCTAGCTGTGTCATAGGCCGGATGTGGCCCGCCATGGCTTTTGATCTGTCCCGCTGAATATATCAAAACCCTGTATAAACCATTCAAAATCCCATTTAAATCCCACGGGGTTCGTACGGAACCTTAATTTGATAAAATTCCGAACTTTTGAAAAAAATTCCTAAAGTATCCTACAATTTGAGATGCTCAAGAAAACTTATTTTCGTATTTTATAAATTTTTTTTTCAAAAATTCGGAATTTTAGATAACTAAGGAAACGTGCCATCCCTGATCTCCATTATACGGCCAGCGACTTCACTAATCCTAAAATTTGGCCCGAAACTTTTCAAGGGTTGACCATATCTACTCTGTATTGTCCGGACTGCTTTATCATTTCGTGTTAACATATTTATCATGCTAAGTGTTTCTTTGTTAAACGTATTTCACTGTATTTTGCTTATAAACAGCTCCTCTGCAATAAACCTCATTTGAATGCCTTCATTTGAAAAGTCATTCTATGTAAATCGTTGATTGTTCTTAAACCTTGAAAAGTAAAATAATATTACTTTTATGCTTCACCTATCTCACGCCCACAAAACTATATGACGTATGTTCAGTTTCATCTGATTAGATGTTATCTACAGCACAAAGAAGTGCTAATTGTATTAATAGTTCAAATAATTTATTTTTTTTCTGACGAGTTATTCTTAGTTCGAAAAAGCCTTAAGGGCACATGGAACATGAAATGACTCGAATTTTCGAACATCGGCCTAAAACATAGAGCAGACTGAGATGTGATTCCATACATTATAAAATATATAAACAGAATCTATAAGCACTTAAAATATGTCTTTTCCCCACCAGTGGCATAGCGCTCTGAACTGACAGACGGAAGATGCCTAGTTCGAAACTAGGTCACGCGTCTGCTGGCCTAACCGTTCGGAGTTTCCCGTGGTTTCCTACGAAACTCAGCGTAAATGCGGGTTAGGGCCCTTTAGAAAGACTCTCCACGGAGGGCACCCCACTCCTCGGCCTAGGACCCACGCGTAGCTAATCGGCCGTAATCCCACAAACAAATAAAATATGACTTTTAAAAATGCAAACAAACGTGCTGTAGCTACAATAAAGCTTTAATAACAATGCACTCACAAACATTCCTTGCCAGCAGCGTGGCATATATATAGATTTTCATTTCGGAGGTGACCGATCTAGTACATGAACTTTTTTTTTCGGATGAAAACTATGAGACTTTTCGACTGTTTCTAAACCATCAGAGCAATTAGAAACTCAATTATTTTTATAGGAGCCATTGAAAATCAAATAAAGCATCCTAAGTAATAAATATAATACGGCTACTAATAAATAATACGTTCTAAAGTTGCGGTTTATTTAAAATCTCATTCTTAATGGTCTTATCTCATGAGTCTCACACACATAATTCACACATTTCTACTACTGACAATAGTGTAGTTTCTTGATTTCTCTTGAAGCTCCTCTTTCACTGGAGACAAAAGGCGGCTGCCCTGTCTGCCCTTGTCTTGGCCGCAGGCTCTACGTGTGCTAACGATAAATAACGGGGTAGGCTGTATATTTGAGCGCCTGCCGATCTGTGAACTTGAGCTCGAGTAGCTCCAAAACATATGAGTGCAAACGTAGTTAGTCCTGTTTGCCTGTGCTAAAATTGCTTATAGGTATCGGCACCCCCTCCTCTACCTCTCCTTATTTTACGGATCCGAGTTTCACTGAGCTGTGTATACAGCAGTTTGCTTTGGTCAAAAACCATTAAATATGGGGAAGATAAAACTCCTTGATCCATCATTATATCTTCTGGGTGGTGGGGGGGCTCCTTTCAAATCTTCAGCAAGAATGCCTGATATAAATAAATAAAATATTGATTTAAAAAAAAAGAAGTTTGGCATTTTTTTTAAAGTATGGCAGAAGGTAAAATTTGTAAAAAACACACATAAGATGTTATAAGTAGTTATTGTTCTTCTTACTTATGTGTGTTTTTTACAAAGTTTTTTATTTACTTTGTTGTTTAACACCAGTATTTTGAGTGTTTTTTCCTATGGCAGAAGGTATTTCCTTTTCTGAATGGTTGATTTAAAGAGTTAAACAGCCAAGGCTAATTTATGTAAAATAGTTCCTGAATTAGAGTAGAACAGAACAATAAGTTTGACAAGTCTCATAATAGAATATATTCTTAAATTTGTCATGCAATCTATGCATCAAGGTCAAGCTAAATGAGATTTTTTTTCCCTTTCTTTTGTGGACAACATCAGCATAGTTAATTTGCAAAGTGGCCAACAGTTCACTGCTGGTCACTTTTTACAAAGAAGCTGTATAGTAAATGAAGGCTTTTAATAGATTCTAGATGCATAATCTAGTAAAATACAATAAGTATTGATTTTCAAGGTTACAGCTTCTTGATGGGTCATTTGTTAATCATGAATGGGGTTGTATTCAGTATATGACAGTAACTCTTCTATAATCTTCAAGCAATTACATCTTAATAAAACAGAAGGCAGTCAGCTGCCCCAATCAAAGGAAAGTTTGCAGTTTAGTTTTATTACTTCTATTTTGAGGGAGTATTCGAATTTCCTACGCAGGTTTTAGCCACTAACCAGTCAAATCTATGGTCCCACCATTCAAATATGTCCTACCTCTGCTTATCGAACAATTAACATAAATATAAATTAAAATACAATATAACAACAATAATTTGCATAAAGTAAACATAATTTTAAAATATGCTTTAAATATGACCTTTGGACTTAAAAATAATTTAATATATTTTCGTTAATATAAAATAATATGGTATGTTACAGTAAAAACTGCAGTTTAAGGGACAGGATTTTACGTTTTGGCTGTAAGTTAAAACTGTATATTTTGGCAATTGTCCAGAAAGCGAAGGGAAATTGTGACTTATTTTAATGGTGGGACCATTCAGCACAGTGCCTACAGTAACGTAACTATACCGCGCAGCACGATCGCGTACGCCCATGGCAAATTCATCGGATGGTCCTCTTCCTCAATATGATCAGATGAGGGACCCCTTTATTACTACGTTATAAAACTGTCCAATGTCTTTCTCACAAATACCTTCGAATCATGACACATTTTTTGTTTCATTTTTGTAATGTACTTCAGCACATATCTTAAATTAATTACATACAAAGATAAAAATTTCACTAAATTTTTTAATGATAAATGTTAGGATCCTCCTGTGCATGCGACCCTCTTGGCCTGCCCAGCCCCCGCCCGGCTGTGAGCCACTATATTTACGCTACTGCCTGCCAATGAAATTCGAATCCTGTTCACAAAAATTTAGATTTCCTGTAGCCAAAATGGCAGATAGACACTTCTTGAGGACTAGAGCTCCCCTATAAAAATTGCAATATTTGTTGGTGTGTTGCAGTATTCAGTTTAAGGAACACGATTTTACCTTTTTGGCTGTAAGATAATACTATTGGGGCAATTATGATAAGCAGCGGCAGTTTGCGATTTACCTGAATGGTGGGACCATCGACATAACTGGGTAGTTCCTAAGCTGGGTAGGAAGTTCGAACCCCTCCTCTCAAAAATTTACAGAAATTTCTTGGGGGTTATAGGTCCCTAGAACAAAACCAATATTTGCTAATAAGTATAGCTCAGAAAGTATTGTGAATTTCGGTTACCTTAATTCATATAAACATGGCGTTTTTTCACTGCATACATATAATACATATGCATGTAAGTTCGTTCGAAATACTGTAAAGAACAGCACACATACAATTTAAATGAAAATAAAAGAAAAATAATTATTAAATATATTAATTACTTTTCATTTTAACCATCGTTTTCTCTGCGATATAGTTTTTTTTTAATTATAGATAAAGTTGACTTACAAAGCCATATTTCCTCTGTAGTCTACCTCAGATATCTGCAATAACAGTTTACTACAACTAAATAAATCCTTTTCCCTAAAAATGTTTCTGCTAAATAAAACAACAGCAACATTTTACTATGTTTATTAAATCAGGAATAGAAAGGAAAAAGAAACCTTTGCTGTCGGAAAAAAACTTGTTCAGTGAGTACATCTATAATCTGCTACCATTCTAGGAAGCAATGATGGATACAGAAAGGCAATCTTGTGTCCTAACTACTAACTAACTAATTACATTCAATAATTAATTACATTTAATAACTAATTACATTCAATATATTAATGTATATTTAACCCTTTGAAGAGCAATCATTTTTACATCGATATAGAACCAAGGGCGGCTCCAGACTTAATTCTCGGAGGGGGCCATCGAACTTTTTACTTAGGTCTATAAATTGTTCAAAATGCAAATTGAACGTGTGAAATCGTGAAGTAGGCGAATCTAAAGTTGTAAAACAAAATTTCGGAGGGGGCCATGGCCCCTATGGCCCCCTCACTGGAGCCGCCCTTGTATAGAACAACTGGATATACTGCCCAACATCACCATGCTGCTGGTTGTTAAACCGAGTCGTGACAACGACTGCACATTTTCAGAGTTGGGGCCATTTAACCTCATTTTATTTATTTATTTTTTTTTTTCGACCAGCACTAGCAGCTCTGGAATTAGGTGTTTTCGCAGCACGAGCGGCGCGTGTTAAAGGGCTATGTCAGAACATGGATAGACAGACAAATCGAAGTAATAAAGACCTTTTGAAGTATTTTGAACATAATTTACTCTGACGTAGCCAGGGACATAGCAAGGGGGAATACCATGCGGGCTTGGGCACCTCCCGAAATTTTGGAATTTTGTTAATTAGATGCCGATAAATCAAGCATTTTTCTGAAAAATTCAACCTTTTCCCTTTGGGGCACTTCCCGAATTTTTTTTCAATCGGCGTTCGTGAACATAGCAGTATATTTTTATTCAGTTCAGCGCTCCAACATCGGGGTTGCAAACAGGGCACGTGCCCCGGGTTCCGTACAAACGAGAATGTCAAAATCAGACATGGTTCCATGACAGGAGGAGTCCTAATTATGGTTCACTCCGGGTGAAGTAAACTGAAATGCACCCATCTGATTAATCTGAGAATCATCCGCCGACAAACAGAAACTGAATTCAGTATGAATGAATCAGCAGAATGGTACGACATCGGAATTTCAGTTTGTTTCAGTTCAATCCCCGCGGATAGATCATCGGCAACATTACACCCTGGAATGACAAATTAATGCATGAATCTTTTTTTTTTTTTTTTTTTTTTAACAATAAATGTATATGTTGTGAGGTCAGAGAATCCCATACGCTTCCGGAAATTCTGCTGTCGTGATTTCATTACACACACACAATAAGAAATTGCGTGTATCGAAAGTATTTGTTCAACATCCGCATTTTTTGCAAGCAAAGGGGGTTGGCAAACTACACCCTGTTCTTCATTTTGGACACAAAAGTAATAAAACGTAGCATCCAAATACGCAGGTAGTGGTTGGGGAGGGGGGGGGGGAAATAGTATTTTACACTGAATACTTGAAACCGTGCTTCTAAATTAAATTTAAAGCTGTGTAATTTTACTTTTAGAGAATCTAATCCAGGTATGGGAAACCTTTGAAAAGTTGCGAGCCAAACTTTGGGATTTTGGCGAAGTCGCGGGCCAAACTTCAGAATATTAGAGAAGTCTCTGGCCGTATAATTGAGATTTATATGGGATTTTGAATGGTTTATATGGATTTTGATATGTTCCGCAGGCCGGATCAAAAGCTGTGGCGGGCAAGATCCGGGCCGCGAGCCGACGATTGCCCATATGTGATCTAATCATTGAAAACACATTCCAGTAGAGTTATATGACTGAGTTATTGAGTCTTATTAGCAAGGAAGTTAATATGACCTATAGTGTTTTACTACTTTTTATTATTTAATAATGTTTTAAGCCTCTTACCTTCAAACGGCCGGGTCTTGTTAAATGGTACTTCACAATGGTTCGGACAAAAACAGGGTTACTAAAGCAGGGGCAGGTGGGGCATCTGCTCCCATTGAAAATTGGGTCCCTAAATCAAGAAATGTTCCTATTATATTTTGTAGAACTATGTTGCTTCTAAAAAGCCTTTCCTCTGTCTGTCTGTCTATTTCTCTCTGCTTAAATGTCGATCCTCTAAAAAAGTTACTAAACTATGCTTAATAAAGCATAGTTTAGCATAAAATGGGTAAATTTTGTGTAAAATGAATGTCTGCTCAGCATGTGTGTGATCATTTTGGGTGCTGCCAAAGATCCGTCCTTTTTCAATAGCGAAAACATTAACCATCCACAAGAGTAGAAAGCCTGGAACTTATGTAAGCCTGTAGTTCCTGGCTTTCTACTTTTTGTAAACTGAATGGGTACATATGAAAGTGCCCCCCCCAAACAATTGTCTGCCCGTGTTCCATATTGGCTTTGTCGGGCTCTGGATAGAAATACACAACAGAAAGCTGCAGTGGCGGCTCCTCCATTTGAGCACATGAGCGCGGGAACCCCCAAAGGTAAAACTAAAGAATGAAAACATTAACAAATTATATTTAAAACAAATATTAAGTTCACTACTAGATTTTTGTGAATTTAAAACGTGAGTTTTATACTCTTCCCCACCCCCCCCCACTGTCATTAGATATGCTTGTTATGGCTAACGCACTGTATTATATGTTACTATAGCACAGTCTTGAATCAATCGCACGTGCGAACGGAAAATTTTCCTCCTGAACCACTCTCTTGGAATTGAAGCGGAGACAGCCGAGAAGAAGTATGGGTTCTGCTGATATCATCCGTTTGCACATTTTCATTGTGCACACGGGGCCATTTTTTTGCAGTATCTCTTCCGGATTTTCCCTTGGTTTATTACGTTCGGCTTATTAATTAATTTTTGGCTAATTAATTAATTTTTATTTCATTTTCTTATTATTTTTTTATTTCTATCATTTTACACTAGTTTTTTACAAACGAGTGTAAATATTTAAGATAGGAGTAAAAGACGTGTTTCAGAGCTAAAGCAATGACATTTTTCAATAATATTCTTTAAAAAAAATTGAAATAAAATGAATCAAGACAACACCTTAGCTAAAACTTATCTTGGTGACGATATGTAAGACCAAAGATGACTTGTTTTCTTTCAGTTTCGTGCATTGTTTTCCTTCAACTGCTGGAAACGCAAATATGTTTTAATTTGTAAAGTGCGTCGTATCTGCATATTTAATTTTCGAAATTTGTTTTGTGAACCTCTATTCAAATAACCCACGACCCGCGACTGGAAAGTTGTCATTTGAAAACTAGTTCCACCTTAGAAAGACAAGGAGCTTCCTGAAATACTACTTAACAGCCCGTAGTAATTTAAAACAACGATTCTCAGGACAACTATTAACCTTGAACCCAGAACAGGTTTCCTTGTTAAGCTTTTCCCTTTCATTCACCTCGGTCTGTCCAAATGCAATTAGGTAATATATTTTTAGTTCATTGTCGATCTCTGTCCGAAGATAATGTATCTCATTGCGAAGGCTCTTTTTTTAACACCGAGTGATTCGTAAACCTTCACCCACGGATCGGTAGGAAGGACCATCACCTCAGGCCTGAAGAAAGTATTTCTCAAGAACTGGGGCGAAATGTGAAAGAAGGTCATAAACTGTGATTTTATATTTGTTTCTGTCCTACGAGATTTATTCTTCTGATGACTTTTTTCGCTGAGGCAACTGAAGATGAGGTGCAATTTGCTAGCAAGCCTTGGTTTTTCCAGTAAACCCAGGGTTAGGGTCTCAAAATTTTTTTATTTTAAAGCTAAAAATTCTCAAGTCATCTTTTTGTTAAATTTTGCATTTTTTAACATCAATGAAGTTGATACGACATATTATTGTTTACTGTTTTTAGTTCTTTAATAATGTTCTAGGCCTCCAAGTTTCAAAAGGCTAGTTCTTGGTAAAATGGTATCTTGCAATGGTCCATGATTTGTGTGTGTGTGTGTGTGTGTGTGTGTGTGTGCGCGCGCGTGTTTCAATTTCTGAAATTTCCGACATCAGTGTTAAGAGACCCCCAATCCCGAGTTATGTCTATATTCAAGAATTTTCAAAATCTGTCTGCTGTTTATCAATGGTTCCCAACTGAGTCTTAGTCGTCGATATTTCTCCATGTATTCGACTTCTTTCCATGACTAGCAGCATTTTAAGATATAGCCAATTTCGAATTAATCGATTTTTAAGTCCACTCGAAATAATCGATTTTGAAAAATCCATTCGAACGCTCGGCACATAGCATTCGAATAGCCCACGGCATTTGAAATTTCAAATACTATTCGAATTGTGAAATCGCGAATAATCGCAAATGCTATTCGAGTATTCGAATTGTGAAATCGCGATTAGTATTCGAATAGTGAAATCGTGATTAACTGCAAATACTATACTAATTGTGAAATCTCGATTAATCGCGAATACTACTTGAATATTCGAATGGTGAAATCGCAATTAACCGCGAATACTATTCGAATAGTAAAAATCGCAACTATTCACTATTCGATTTATTGATGATTGATAGTATTCGAAATCGATTAATCAATTATGGAAATCATTCGAGTGGCACATGACTGCATCCAAGGAGGGTAGACATGAAAAATGGAGGACGGCAACCATCTTTCTTGAAAGGGGAAAAGAAATTATCAAATTGTCACTTTGAAAGGTAACAAGTATGAATTCTGTGTCTAGGCAGAGCTTTTTTGTAGTTAAACATTTGTTGAAAAACTATTGTGGTTAATTTTTTAAACTATTTGTTTGGATTTAATGTAAAAAAAAAACATTAATTTCTGGTCCCGCTAATAAAAATTCACTGAGAAATAAGAAGTGTGAGAGCTGAGTTCGTGCAAACTAAGCCTTGTCAACAGAATAACAATTTCTTTATAGGTGAAGGTTGGCCGAACACTACAACGGCACGCAACAGCCACACTAAATTGTACTTAAAATTCTTTCAACGAGTTATTTACAATTTATTTACAGTTCAATAGCAGAATTAAAGCTGCATGATCGACATACACGCTATTCGGAAAGGGTATTTGAACAAATAATTTGGGCAAATTTAAACATATATCTTAGTTACACATTCTTCTATGAATTTTTAAACTTCATTGCGAGGTTAATGTAAATGTAAATGTCTCTTACAGGAACGCATCTTCGTTTTGTGTCGTAAAAGTAAAGACTTACAAACTTTAAGTACTAACCAGCTGAAACACGTCGAATTCGACGATCACTTTATTGGCCGTAATGTTTCAGAAATAAATAGGAACGATCAGGAAAGTCACCAAGGTCTTGGACAAAACGGACAGGAACAATCGAAGAGCGACGGGGACGTGACATGACGTGTGACAGAAAGTAAAGAAAAATTTCGCGCCAATTCTTACTTTAGCAACTGTCCAATGGAGGTGAAATGATTGAAATCTTTAAAATTTGATTTTAACTATCTATATTGAGTAAAAAAGAAGCGTACACATTAAATGACGAATGAGCACATATACAGTTACAAATTCTAATTGAGTATTTCGTTCAACGAAATACTCAATTTTGACATTACCCAAGACGATATTTTGGGTAAAGTCATGGACCACGGAACGTCCTGGTGAATACTCGTCAGTCATGGGCGCCGGCAAAATATTTACCAAGGGGGGGGGAAGACTACTTCAACGTATGGTTACCATGTTGGAAAAAGCAAAAAAGCAAGGAAAACACTGCATACAAAAATCCAGGGCGGGCAATGCCCCCATTGCCCTATGCTGCCGGCGCCCATGTCGTCTGTGATCATAACTGCTACGACATTCTTTGATCTAATTATTGAAAGAGCGACATATAATATTCCATGAGAAAATACGGGTTCAGGAAGGTAAATGCAAACAGTATGAAGTGAAAATATAGTAAAAAATGTTGGAATTCTGCAAGAGACAAGAAATTGTAATCGGTCAAATGGCCATCGCGCGCCACCTGCTCTATTTACTTTTTCTCACACTAACCTCGATGGTAAAGATCCAATATCAGATAGAAAACTGAAAAATTATAGAAATAAAAGATAAATCGCTAAACTAAAGAAGGAGTTTATAACTGCCGTCAATGTGGTTAATAAACCGCAATGTATTTCTATGGAGAAAAGTATGAAAAAAAAATCTGAAACACTTTAATATTTTAAATCCACACTCAAGTCTTGTATATTAAAGGCGTATCATAATCCATCCACTGTCCTTATTTTTCTTCCATATTTCATGAAATTGGAAAGTGCATCATTATTCATGAGTTTGCCGTAATTTTCTTCCTTGTTCTATAAAACACTTCTTTGGAATAGAAATCTATATTAAAATCGCCTACTAAAACTGTTTTACAATCTTCGCCAAGAACAATCTAATTATACTTCGCCTTTATAAATACCGTTTGAATACCGCATCCTAATCCATGAGTGTGCCGTGTTTGCCTTCTGTGTTCCATAAAATACTTTTCAGAATTTAAATCTATATTAAAATCGCCTACCAAAACTGTTTAACAATCTACGACAGGCATATTCTTTCTATGAAAAGTTAAGCATTGGAGCAACAGCCCATTTTCCTGTCCAAGGCCTGTCTGCACAATCATGCCTTCATGACCATGGGTTCTAGGGTGCGGAAGCATATGACTTGGCCAGGTGTCAGCCTGACGCGAATCATCCTTGGCGGTAAATCATCAAAAATTGTAAAACTTGGCGACTTTTAATATTTGATTTCCTCCCCATCCCTCTGCCGCTCTATTATCTGTCGCTTTTAAGCATTTCTTTGTAAAGGCCGTAATGTTTGAGAAATATTTTTTGCAGCCCTGTAAGAAAAACTATATGCTCTACACAGTGGCGTAGAAAGGGTGGGGGGTGTCAGAACCCCCTTAAAATTTAGCAGAATTCTATTATTGACATGAAGAATGCGATCCATAATGTAGATTATCCGTTACATCAGTGCCTAACCCCCCCCCTAACATTTTTTTCTAGCTACGCTACTGGCTTTACGCACACCAAAATCAATACCGGTCGTACGACAGTAGTCTTTAATATATGTATCACATGTGAGCTCAATCGAATGCCCCGTTTAGGAGCTAGCGCACTTTTAAGTACTTATAAATGCAAAAAATATGATTTCATAAAAGGGCTTAATTAGGGAGAATATATTGGTAAAAAACGTGGGGATTCGAAGAAAGCAGTAACGTGTCTTGTATTCTGCGAGGGACACTGTATTAATCTGCCAAACGTAGTGCAGACGCTTTTTCACAATTTGGCTACTTACACATAATTGATCATAATTTCCCTTTAAGGTTGCCAATGAAACGATGATCCTTATTTTACTTTGCTTAAACTTCTATAAATGCTTAAGTAACGCCGCCAAATATTTTATCTTGCCAACAGGTTGCAAATACCCAAACTTATAAGCCACAAATTAAATTTCACAATAAAGATAGTTTTTAAAAATATAAATAACCGTGCATTGCATAATAGTAATTGAATTATTTTACACTTTTAAGATACTGGACTACATTTTGGTAAACATGTGTTATAGATCTGCATTGCTTGCAGATATATATACGGACATTGCATAGATTCAAAAAATGGCTCTTTTCAAATCACTTCAAAATAGCTTCAATCAATCACTTTCTTCACTCAATCACTTTCTTCACTTCAATCACTTTCTTCACTTCAATCAATCAATTCAAAATTAATAATTATTAGTATATTTTAAGTGGCATTGCTTTAGACGGTGTGATTATGCTCAGGCTCAATTGGTTCAGCATCCGACATCATCAAATTATTATGAAATTAATGCTTTCAGAAGAAAACGGCCAAATGAATACAGCTATTTATGTCATTTCGGAAAAACCGTGGCTGACGAGAAAGACAGGCTGCGGTGCTGACATTTGGTCACGCCCCTTTTGCCCTCGCAGAGTCATGTGACTTAGGAGGTGTGGCCATCGTGGTACGACATAGCCACACCCCCTAGGTCGCGTGACTTTTCGAGGGCAAAAGGGGTGTGACCAAATGTCAGCACCGCAGCCTGTCTTCCCCGTCAGCCACGAGAAAAACGCAACATTTGAAATTTTAAACTCCTGTTGTCCATGCGATCGTATAAGCGATTTACAAAATTTTGAACTTTAAGAAATACATTTCGACTTAATTTACTCTCGTGCTTTTTAATTTGACGTAAAATTGCCGTAATCTCTTATGAAAGCCATACTTATGTGTGAAGAAAGGCTTTTATTCTGGTTACTGATTGGTGTGTGTGTGTGTGTGGGGGGGGGGGGGGTATGCGCATGATCAAACTGCATCAGAAACGTAATCAAGAATCTGTCCGAGCTGCCTTTGCGTTTTAATATATGTATATGTAGATTCTTGTCACAAATATGAACCTTAGATTTTATATTTGTAACAAGAATTAAAGCATAATTTCGTTTCGCTTTTTAACAATTTTTATACTATATATTTACTTATATTATTATATAACCATTAATATTAAAATATTCCCATTTATCATAAAACTTTAATCTTGTGCTCAATTTGGCGAAAAAAATTTTAGTAGATTGCTGGGATCTACCGGGTACTAAAATTTACTAAAGATTTTAGCTAATGGTAATCTCAAAGCTAATATTACGACTATGCAACGTAATTTAGATGATAGTTTTATCTATCTAGGCTGTGTGATTCATGGTGCCGAACCAGACTCATTTGCTATGTTTATATCGTGTACAGTCGTTGATACAGAACTTCAAAAAGTGTGTGTACATATGCTGTTCAGCAACAACCCGTAAGATTTTAAAATAATGCACAGGCGCTGGATAAGGTTTTACTCGCTATTGTCTTGGATTTCATATGAAATTAGTAGAAAATGAATTCAGTATTTTCCTCCAAGCAAATTGACATGTTTTGCTGAACCATCAGTTGACGAAAAAAGATAGAAAAACAAAAATATATTTTCCCCCAAGGATTGAAAGCACATGTTTTTCAGCTAAGCTCCAGAGGAAAAAAGATGCTGGTAGTTAAATCGAACGAAGGCAACGGCTGCACTTTTTCAGCTTTGCGCGATATACGTTTTTTGCAGAATTCTTAATTTCTTTCAAATTTTAGCTCTCAGTACAAAAAAAAATAATGATAATAATAACTCTATGTACATCCTTACGAATCTATCGCAATAACATATATTGATTTCGCATCAAACGGTGCCTGTTTGCGGCGTTAATGCACAGACAAATAGACACATTGAAACCCTAAATACTTTAACATTATTTTGAAGAGTGTCGTTAAAAAATCTTTATAAATAAGCAACTCAACCAGACAGTGATCAGTTCTAAATACTATTTTCAGATTTCGGAATTTAAAAATAATTTGCACGTGAGTATTTTTAATAACAAAAAAAAGTAATTGTATCGCAGTAAAAACTGGAAATCTGTGAATGGAGTCTGGGGCCTCCAGAGGATTAATAGTTAACCCTTTGAGGCGCCACCCTTTCCCAATGCTGAAAAAAAGGACAGCCGTTGCCATCGCTCGACTTAACTTTCAGCAAGAGGGCGGACGATCGAAACGTTCACCGCGTGCCACAGATCTAGAGACCCATTTTTGACGCCAGCTGGCTGTGCCGCCATATTGCTGGTAGTTAAGTCGATCGATGGCCAACGGCTACCCTTTTTTTCAGCATTGGACAATCTATCCAGTTGTTCTCGCATTCTTCCATTTTTCAGCAGATGTCAGTGCTGTTAAACATAATCGTGACAATTTTTGTTACGGGAAATGATGTGCTAAAAAGTAAAGGATTCTCGTGGAGCTTTGTCACCCGCAACTATTTTTATAGAAATCCAATCTATTCTTCGTGACAGGCAGCAGTCAAAACGTAAGAGTTTGGTGTTCCCAGAGCGGGAACACTGCGCGTTAAAGGGTTAATTGTTTCCAAACCGTAGATTTAAAATTTATATACTACATGAGCTTTTTTGTTTTAATTCTTTCTTTTAGGACATTTCCATCATGGTCCCTCTTCTAGGTTACCTCTTTTCTGCGTTCTGGGTTGCGGTCATCTTGTTTCTGGTGTGGTACTTCTTTCTCACAGATAGAGACCTAGTTCTGACGTATGCTGAAAAATTTGGACGCCCAGTTTGTAAGCACTTTTAATTTATGTATACGTTTGATCTGCGTTCCTCGTTTATTTATTGAGATTTAACCTTATAAATAAAAATGAAATTCTGTTTGTTTGTTTGTGGATTTGAGTTGTATACAAATCCACAAAAATGGACCTATCAGCCTGAAATTTTGCACAGATATGTAAAATAATATAGAATAAATCATAGTCCACTTTAAAACTTTGAAAGTCCACCCGCTCCCGGAATTTAAGAGATTTTTTATGTTCTCCACGCAAAAAGCTTTCCGTAATTGTAACCCCTGTAGTGAAAAAGGTGTGAAAGAAGCATCGTGGTTGCCATGTGTGGCGATTTTGCCGAATAAAATGTTTTAAATTCTCAAAGTAAAAATAAAAGAATAATAATGATTTTTTTTTTGTTAGTATATATTTGTAAGATTATTATTTTTTTTTTATTATAATATCGTGTGCATGGGAAATCAGAGCAGGAATGAAATGTTTTAAACGCAAAACAATAAGAATTGAAGATTTCCGAGGCTAATATGTAAAGTTTTTAGTTTGGCGAAAAAATAAAATGGCTCAAATGCCGATTTTGAGAAAGTGAGTTCTAGCGGTTTGCACAGTTTTCGGCTTGGCGCAATTTATTGAGAGCTTAAAGAAATAGATTTTTGAAAACAAGTGCAAAGGTTTTATTAGAATACAGCGTTAAATTTTAATGATCCGTGAAGAAATAATGCAGTTATTAAGGGATTTCAAGCGATCTATCTTCAGAATTCTCGCCAATTGAGTACATTGATTTAAGTGGGGGGGAATTTCGCCAAATTTCAGATAATTGAAATCTTCGCATATAGTACATCGGAGTAACGATGAATGAAACACGTTATATAGTTGATAATTTTAAAAATTCGGCTGTATTAAGGGATTCCACTTTTCAAATAAATGCGCGCTTTACTCTTTGGCGTTCGAACCATTTCCCATATTGATTGCTGCTAAGTCAATGCTTCGAATGATTCCCTGAAAAAACTCTTGCAAAATGGCGTATGTTGGCACTTTGGCGAGGCTTAGATTTGAAACTGGATTTTATTTGAGACTGGTAGCTATATTAATAAAACTATGTGTGTAAACTGTTAGTTTGTTTGTCTGTGTCTCGCGTAGCTCGCAAACGGGTGATCGTAGACCTACCAAATTTTGAACGGAAATTCTCCATGACAGGCCCCGACACATCTCGAAGCGATTTTTTCAAAATTCGAACTATTTTAGGAAATATCGATAAAAACGTATCGCAAAAGGCTAATTTTTGCTTTCCGCCATTTCGTAATTGTAACCCCACAGTGCATTAAGCGACGATTAAGCTTATTTAAGTTGCCACATTCGGCAGTTCATTAAATGATTCAGACTCTTGAAGTAAAAATTAAAGAATAACGATTTTTTTAAATTTTGTCTAGATTATTTGTAAGGTTGTTTTCAGATTAAAATATCGTGTGCATGTGAAATCAAGGGTTATTTTTTTTAATTATAATATCGTGTGCGCATAAGAAATGAGAGCAGGAATGAAATGTTTTATACGCAAAACAATGAGGATCGAAGATATCCGAGACTAATATGTAATTTTTTTTAGTTTGCCGAAAAATAAAATGGCTGATAGGCCGATTTTTAGAAAGTGAGTTCTAGCGGTTTGCACAGTTTTAGGATTTTTGGCGCAATTTACTGAGAGCTTAAGGGAATAGCATTTTTGAAAACAAGTGTATAGGTTTTCTTAGAATACAGCATTAAATTTTAACTATCCGTTCAGAAATAATGCAGTTATTAGGGCATTTTAAGCGATGTAGATTCAGAATTCTCGCCAATTGAGTACATTGATTTAACTTGGGGGGAAATCCGCCAAATTTCAGAAAATTGAAATCTTCGCATTTAGTACATCGAGGTAACGATGAATAAAACATGTTATAGTTGATAATTTAAAAAATGCGGCAGTATTATGGGATTCCACTTTTCAAATATATGCCTGGCGGTCGAACCATTTCCCATTTTGATTGCTGCTAAGTCAATGCTTCGAATGATTCCCTGAAAAAACTCTTGCAAAATGGCGTATGCTGGCACTTTGGCGAGGCTTAGATTTGAAACTGGATTTTACTTGAGACTGGTATATACGTATAATAAGGCTGGTTATAGATAAAAATGAATGTTGGTATGTGTGTAGGAGGTTGAAAAACTCCAGCACCATTTCACCGATCACCATGAAATTTGGTTCACCTAAGTCTTTTATCATGGAGAAGGTTTTTATGCTATCCGTTTTCCTCTAACTTTCCACTAGGTGGCGCAACAGAACGTCGAATTCTATTCCGTTTAGCCGTTTACTATGCGAATATCGTCCAACCAATTTCGATGAAATTTGGTACACGCGGATATTAGAACACGGAGAATATTTTTCACTATCCATTTGCTGTAACTTATCGCTAAATAGCGCTGCAACGCATCAACTTCTATACCGTTCGACCGATCGGCATAAAATTTTTTATACTTACACATTTAAGCACGAAGAATATATTCTAACTATGTTACTTTATGTTACTCACCACTAGATGGCACTGCAATGCATTATTATTTTAACTCGCCACTAGATGACGCTGCAGCAAGCCAAATTTTTGACCATCAAACGGTGGCTATGAAAATCAGTATACATAACTATTTGAACAATGAGAATATTTTGGCGTTATCCATTTTGCTATAATTCGCCACATGACGGCGCTGTAGCAAATCATTACTTTAATTAACCACTAGATGACCCTGCAGTGTATCACTTCTTGACTGTGCGAATGATCGCTATGAAAATAGGTATACATAGATATTTGAACGCGGGGAAGAGTTTGGCACGATCCATTTTCCTATAACTTGACACTAGATGTCGCGTCAACACATGAACTTCAGGACTATTCAGCCGATCGTCATGAAAATTCGTATACATCGATATCTGAATGCGAAGAATATTTTCGCCGTATCCGATTTGCTAAAACTCGCCACTAGATTGCGCTACGCCGCATCGCCTTCAGCACCGTAAAAACGATTGCCTTGAAATTCAGTATGCATGATTATTGAACACAATATAACGCGATATCCATTTTGCTATATCTCTTTATTACAATAAGTAGTAATCACAACAAATATTAATATCAAAAAGTCCATTCATTCCCGTGCGAAGAACGGGTACTTCAGCTAGTAGCTCTTTAAAAAACTGTATGTCCTACGCACCAAAATGTGTGCAGTGTGCAGGACAGTGACGTGCAATATGTGTACTTAATTTGAGCTCCGTCGAATGCTCCCTTTCAAGAATGTGCGTCTACATGCCATAATGTATAAGAATTCTTTTTTTGTAGGCGTGAAAAAACTATAGGCCTTACACAAACCAAAATCTATACACGTTATGGGACGATGACCTATTATATATATTCCTAATTTTTGCTTATTCAAATGCGCCATTTAGACACTAGCACACTTATGATTAGCGCCCTTAGATCGTAATGTGTAAGAATTTTTTTTTGAAACCTTTTAAACAAACTATCAGCACTACACACACCAATATATGTGCAGGTTATGTGAATGTGACTTATAATGTACATACCGAGTTTGAGCTAAATTGATGCACCGTTTAGATGCTAGCATTTGTTCATGAATTTCTGTCCATAGGCCATAATGCAAATGAATCTTTTTTGCATCCTTGTAAAAAAACTAACTATAAGACCTATACATACCAAAATCAATCTCGGTTGTGCGATAGCGACTATAGTATATGAAAAAGTAATTAAAAAACTTTGTAAAAAACACACATAAGAAGTAAAAGGAAAAAGGATACGCGTTTCGTTCAAAAATTGTTTTGAACTTCTTCAGTCCAAGCTCTTCGACGTAAAGAACACAGGGAACTGGAGTTCCCTGTGTTCTTTACGTCGAAGAGCTTGGACTGAAGAAGTTCAAAACAATTTTTGAACGAAACGCGTATCCTTTTTCCTTTTACTTCTTATGTGTGTTTTTTACAAAGTTTTTTAATTACTTTATCGTTTAACACCAGTATTTTGAGTGTTTTTTCTGTTATAGTATATGAACTCAATCGAAGCACAGTTTAGGAGCTATCGTGTTCACTCACTCACTTTCTCTCTCTTTCTCTCTCTCACACACACACGCACACGCGCACATACATCTCGTAAAAATAGCATAAATGATTCCAGAAGACCTCCAAACGTGTGTAAATACATCAAAATTGAATTTTTTCATGATTACAGTACTTTCCTTACATGGTACATGTTCAGAAAGTAGAGGGCACTTAAAAGAATTTTGAAATGCCTAATCTGCTCAAAAAGTAATAAAAGCAAATTCGCCAAAAATTAGAAAGGCAAAAAATTTAGGATGATTCTTTCTAAGCTGTACTACCCACCGTAATAAATGAAACAACGGTCCCTTTTATTCTTTCTGCAAAAGATTCTTCAGCATGGAATTGCCCACCAAAAATTTTCGAAGAGTGACACATCCTGCTAAATTTTCGATTCTTAAGAAATTTTTTATTTTTTGAAAGTTTCACAACTGATAATAGCTATCATTCATTGCAGTGCACAGTACAGCGTGTTAAGAGACATTCTGAAAATTTTGAAGTGCACGACATAATTAGTTTATTCGTATTTATTTACCAAAATCATGTGACTTTTTTCAAAATGCACCGTTAAACGTCTACAAAAACTGAGTGTCTTTCCACTTTCTCCATCACCGCACCAAATGTCTAACTTTCACATATCTTGAAGTGGATGACGTTAAACAGTGTGGTTACTAATTTTTTAGGGTATAATCAAAGTCTTACTGGCATTAAACTGTACGCTTCCTTCATTGAAAAAAAAAAAAATGGAGATTCTTCTTTCGTTGCTTCTCGGCATAGATCTTTGAATGTCCCACGGTGAAGCTTTTGACGATCAATGCCGGGAAACAACGATGGGCACGTAAGGGGGTAGTCTCCGCCAGTGGCGGCTTGTGACCCGTTTCAGAGGTGGGGCCCGAAAAAAAAATAGTGTCAATTAAAATCGCGAAAATATATATACATATAGAACAACCTATCCCCACGTGCACACAGCGTAAGTATTTAAAATTTCTCAAATGACAAATAATTATCGAATTTACTATACAAATTTTGCTATTTTTTTTCTAGTTATGTTAAATTGAAAAGTTTACTTTATGACTAAACAAAAAGCCACATTTAAATATTTAATATTTATGTTCTTTGCCTGTTCATAATTTTTTAGATGATTTATTTATTTTAAAATAAATATCAACATATATAAAAAATACATTTATACATCCCTTTTCGTAAATCAAGAAAACAAAACAGAAAAATATCTGACTGCACTGCAAAAATACGATCACGCAAATAAACTATAATTTCCTCCTAAGCGGAAAATTTCGCCAATAGCTACCGATTGCCGAAATTTTCCCGTACGGTCGTGTAGATCACCATGCGAGGGCCCGCAGATCTGGGCCCAGAACAGCGCCAAATAAGCCGTTTGGATGCCAAGTTAATTCCGCGTCAGTATGGCTTTTATGCTCAATGCCAAATATGTCAACCCGGTGAACGGAGAAGAGACTGCCAATTCAGGGCAAGCCAGCCCTTGGCCCATGCATGGTTTAGATAGGGGGAAAATCGTATAACTATCGCTTTTTTAAGCGCGTTTTTTAATGGATAGTATTAAAATAGAGTAAAACGCGTGTATTTTTTTAATGAAAGTAAATTATTGAAAGAACTGCCTTACATAATAGGAAGATACTTTGATTTAGACGGTGCTTAGTCGGTGGGGCCAGGCCCCTCTGGCCCTTAATGACGAGCCGCCACTGGTCTCCACTTACGTGTGTTTGCATCGGTGGAAGCAAACCATCGATATAGAAGAACGACTGGATAGACTTCCCATCGCTGAAAAGTGCAGCCTTCCTCATCCGCCGATTTAACTGCCACCAACAAAGCGATTTATCGAATCGCCAATCGCGTGACACACAGCCAGCTATGTCAAATAGTACTTTGGCTAGTACTGGGTACTAAGTCAAGTAGCGGTTTGTGGTGGAGTAGTAGTTCTTTGGCTCTGTGGCACATGGTTGGCGATTCAATCGACCGCCATGTTGCTGGTAGCTAAACAAGTCTATGGCAGCAGTAACACTTTTTCAGCATTAGGTCCGTTTGGACAGTCTACCCAGCTGTTCTTCTACAAGGGGCATTCAAGAAGTAAGTTACACTTGTTCCTCCACGGATGGCAACATTTCGTGACAAGACCGAAGCTTGCTCAGAAGATAGTTCAGTTCCACGGCTTCCAACGGTAGCAATTTCATTCGGATAGTGACAACCGTTGGTGCGTAGTACGAGAAGGGAATGGCGCGTAAACTGGAATCTTACTCCAACGTTGAAGTACGCGGGACAGTACGTTTTTTGTGGGCAAAACGCTTCAAGCAAAGACATTGTCCTCATGCATGACAATTCAAGACCTCACAAGGGACGCACAACATAGGATTTGGTTCGCAGGTTTGGATGGGAGGTCTAGCACGTGTTCGGGTTTTCACGTGTTCGGCTTTCACGTGTTCGGAAAACTCAAAGATCATTTGGGTGGAAAACAATTTTCCAACGATGGCCAGGTTCAAACAGCTGCTCTAAGCTGGCTCCGGGACCAAGGAGCGATATCCTATCGTCAAGGCATCGAACGATTGGTAGAACGTTCCGACAAATGTCTGCAGTGACTGGGAGATTATGTAAAGAAATAGTGTGCTGTATGTGTGTCATATTTGTAGCGCACTCCTCAATAGTGTTTTTTGACCTACATTGTTCGAGTGTAACTTACTTTTTGAATGCCCCTTATATATCGATGGAGCGAACAGATTAGTCATTCGTTTGGCGCAAGCAAGACAAAAGCTTTGGAAAGTTGTTTTTTTTTATGGTAAATGCGCTCAAAATAATTCATCTTTCTAGCATTCTCATGTCCGCAAATAAAAAAATTTCCGTTTTTCCAGCCGATTTTGCTGGGAAAGTCGTATGGGTGACTGGAGCCTCTACTGGACTGGGTGAGGCCATGGCTTACGAACTGGCATCTGTCGGCGCAAAACTCATTTTAACAGCTAGAAGTGAAGATCTGCTGGAAAAAGTAAAAGAAGAATGCATAGGTAAAAACACTTTTATTTTAATTTTTATTTCATAAGAAAAAACATTTATTCAGGGAAGTTTAAAGTTTCACAAAACCCGCAACTACACTCATGTCCATAAATTAAGGATAATGAAGTTCAGGCAAAGAAAGAGAAAGAAGCAAAACAAATTTGACTTATTTGTAAAGTCTATTTATTAAACAAAAAGTAAAGAGCAAAAAAGATGCTATATGTTTGACATAATTAATAAAAATTGCAAGTTTTACTCCCTTGACCAAATTTCAAAAAAGAACCTATTTACAAAAAACAGTATAACATGGTTAGTAGGATGGTTAATACGGAGTATGTCTCCCGGACGATGCAATACAGGCCTGACAACGCCTAGGCATGCTGAGTATCAAATGATCAAACTGATCTTGGGGAATATTACACCACTCATCAAGCAATGCACTCCGAAGTTCCGGTAGACAGGTGGGAGGGGGTTGACGGGCTGCAATTCGTCGGCCAAGCATACCCCACACATGCTCTATTGGATTCAAGTCCGGTGAGTATGCTGGCCAATGCATACGGGTGATATCCTCCGATTGAAGGCATTCGTCTACAATGTTTGCACGGTGAGGACGGGCGTTGTCATCCATAAACACAAATTCAGCACCCATGGCGCCCCGAAACAAACGTACATGTTGTTCCAGAATGACATCCCGATAGATGTGGCCTGTCATCGTTACACTCTGAACATGCAGGTCAGTTCTGGAACCAAGAATAATTCCTCCCCAAACGAGCCATCCTGCACCACCGTAACGGTGTCTTTCAATGGTGTTCTCTTGGTGGTAACGGGTACCTGGCGCTCTCCAGATGAATATCCGGCGAGAATCAGACTCCAAACTAAAACTGGACTCGTCGGAAAACATCACACAAGACCACTGTTGCGGTGTCCACAATGCATGCTCTCTACTCCAGGTTAATCGCAGGCGACAGTGAGTTGCGGTAAGTGGAACACATCTGACAGGCCTATGAGCATATAGACCAATGTGCCCTAAGCGTCTGTACACGGTCTGCCTTGAAACTGTCGTACCGGTCGCTGAAGAGAGCTGACGAGACAGGTCTGATGCTGTACTCCGTCTGTTTCTTTTGGCATTAACTGCCAAATAGCGGTCCTCATTCGCCGTTATAACTCGGGGGCGACCTGTGCTGTAACGTCTACTCACATTACCATCATCTTGGAATCGTTGCCAAAGCCTGGAGATGACACTCTGGGCGATTCCAAGTTCCTCGGATACTTCCAGTTGGGTACGTCCACATTCCAGTCGTCCGATAATTCTGCCACGTAAAACATCATCCAAATGCCTCCTTTGTGCCATAACTATGCGGTTTTTGCACTGAAAGGCTTTCACAGCGCTTGTGAACAATTTTACTTCTTTGCCACCATTCCTTATATACCCTTCTCTTACACTCTCGTCATTGTGACGTACCATCCACGCCATCTGGTGGTTTCCTGTAATTTGCATATTCTTCTTCAAGATGTGTGTGATCATTCCACAGGTGAAATTTTTATTTTAGAGATCAATTTCTGTGTGATTCTGAATTATCCTTAATTTATGGACATGAGTGTATATATTTATAGACTTGAGGGGAATATACACTTTATGTGGAGAGAAAGAAATAAAAAATCCGAAACACTTTCATACAGGGTGATTATGATTAAAGTTCCACTTTACTACGATCAGAAAAGGAAAACTACTGGACCAAATGTTATCAAACTTGGTAATTGTGTAAAGGTGGTCAGGCGATTTATTATCCGCGCAAAAAAAAGTTCAAAAATTCAACACCAGGGGCAAGGACGTATGTAAGGTCAGGGGGGAGGGGTTCAGGGGTCCCCCCCATGAAGAACATTTTGGAGGGGGTTCAAAATTTCGGAGGGGCTCCAAACGGTAAATAAAGGCAGTATTTTTCTCAAAAAGACACTATATCATTATCATTTTAGTAGCAAAAATCGAAATTTCGTGGGGTAGGAGGTTCGGACTCCTGGAACCCCCACCCTAAATACGTCCTTGACCCTGGTGTTGAATTTTTGAACTTTTTTCAGCGGATAATAAATCCCCTGACCACCTTCACACAATTACCAAATTTGATAACATTTGGTCCAGTAGTTTTCCTTTTCTGATCGTTGTAAAGTGAAACTTTAATTATAATCGCCCTGTATTTTAAATAGGCACTAAAGTGCTGCATATTAAAAGCATATCATAATCCATGCGCCTTCTCTATATTTTTCTTCCGTATTCCATTAAGTTGGAGAGTACATCATTATTCATGAGTGTGCCTTTTTCTTCCTTGTTCCATAAAATACACCTTTGAATCGAAATCTATCTTAAAATCGCCTACTAAATTTATTTTACAATCATCGCCAAGCATATTCCAACTATACTTGGCCATTTTAAATACTGTTTGGAATATGCATCATAATCCAAGAGTGTGCTATGTTTGTCTTTCTTGTTCCGGAAAACACTTCTTCAGAACTGAAACCTATATTAAATCGCCTACCAAAGCAATTCCATAATCTTCGCCAGGCATATTCTCACTATGCTTTACTTCTGTATTACTATGTCGCTTTTGTCAGTTTCTAGCTAAATTTGGAAGATATAGCCAAGCTTGGTTCCGTTTTGAAGACTAATTAAAATCGTCTACCAAAACTATTTAATAATTTTCATCAGGCATATTCCAACTATACTTCACCTTTATAAACACCATTTGAAAAAGGTAACTTAATCTATGAGAGTACAGTACTTGTCTTTGTTCCATAAAACACTTTTTCGGAATTGAAATCTGTATTAAATAGCCCACTAACCCACTTTACAATTTTGTGGCCAGGTATATTCTTTATATGCTTCTCCTTTATAATAAATAGCTGCGTGCCCGTTCTTCGCACGGTAGGAAAGGAATATTTTCCTAAAATATGATCGTAACAAAATCTAAAAAAAAAAAAAAATTTAAAAAAAGTTCAGGTAGTCCCTTCTATTGAAGCTATCTCAGGATATATTAAAGCAACATATTTTTAAACCTTAAATAGTAACCTTAAATAAAACCTTAATTTGCAATTGATTTGTACTGATAATCATTGAATAAAACTTAATATTTACATTTCAGAATTATCTCAAGGAAAACTGCAGAAAAAAGACATTCTTGTTTTGCCATTTGACATAGCCAATTTCACCTGTCACAAAGAGAAAGTAGAAAACGCTGTTAACCATTTTGGCAGGGTAAGATCACCATTCAACCAATTCTATAAAAAATGTGCTACATTATTTAAATAAATTAAATAAGACGTCTGTCTGTACATTACTCGGAAATAAAAGATTTTGCGATATCCACCCGATTTATACACAAAGAAAGCCAAAACGATTTTCACGGGAGGAAGGGGGAATAGATCTGTCTGTCCGCTTTGCTTGTGATCCCACGAAAACGGCTGAATCAAATTAAGTGACATGCACGATCTGACTGAAATATACACGCCGGACTTTTTTAAAATGAGTTTATGAAAAAATGAGTAGAATTTTGTTCGTGCATCATGAGAAAACGGCCGAAGTCAGGGAAATGAAATTTAGTTTCTGATCGTTGCCAATGAACCTAAAATATATTGGTTTTGATTTTTACTTCTAAATATTTGAAAAATTTTTAAGCAATTTGCTTTTTATCCTTTCGTGGGTCACGTAAAATTTATTGTAGTTAATAAATTAAATTTGGTTGCATATGAGGTAGTTGTTAAACTTAAAATGTAGGTTTTGAATTCTTCCTTATTATTATTATTCCATCTTAGTACCAAGAAAGTCAATTAAGACTATTGCATAGCGAATAGTTAACCGTAAAATGTTACCTATTCATTACACAATACATATTTAGGGATTAGAATTCGGAAAACCGGTCCGGTAATCCGGCATCATTAGAAGTCTACCATATCCGATACCAATTTACCGGATCCGGAAAGTATTAAAAAAAGAAAATACTACATAAGAAAATGATGGAGTTCGAGGACAATACTTGTCTCATATTCATGACTATTTGTTGATAATAAAACCGACAAGTGTAGAAGCTGAAAAGGCCTTTTAAGCCTCTGGCTATATTTGTAACTCTCTATGAAGTCGATTGGCAGATGTAACGATTTAACGCTCTTTATTTCTTACGATACTCTTTTCCTCAATCCTCAAAAAAAAAAAAAAAAAAAACGATTTTTTTATAATGGATCTAGCCAAAATTATTATTTAAAGAAAGTTTATTGAAAAATATTCAATATTGTGATAAACGATTTTACACTATTTTATTTCTTACCATACTCTTTTCCTCGATCCTCAAACAAAACGATTTTTTTTTATAATAGATCTAGCCAAAATTATTATTTAAAGAGAGTTTATTGAAAAATATTCGATATTGTGATAACTGTTCCATTCATTAAACAGATATATGATAACTGTCATCATTATTATCAGACTACTTAGCGTGACAAAATTGTATAATTATTGCGAAATCTATTAAGTTAGATGTAGATAATATAAGAAACTTACGTAATACAATGTAGGTTACAAGATAATTTTTATTGATGTCATTTGTGAACTCTATTAATACTGATCTTAAATTATTATACTAAATATTAAATTTATAACTATAATTACAAATATAATATTTATAATTATATATGTTTATAAGTATATTATTATATAGTATATAATAACACAAATTCTATTTCATGGATATTCATTGTTTTGTTTTGAATACAAATAAATTTTGCTATTATATTATATCTGATAATAACAATATTATTATTATTATATATAATACTTGGGGCCAAGGCCCCCAGATTCGCTACGCTCGCTTTTCGTATGAGGCATTCGGCACCTAATCAGGCTTATTCGTAAAAAAGACATAATTTCAACAGACAAAACCCGAAGATTGGATCAGATAGAATGTTACTGAGCTACGCATTGCTTGGTTCTTGCATGTTCATTGGTACATAAAAATTTAAACTTCACACTACAGTAGACCCCTCCCCCTCATAACACGGAAGATATTTTGTTATGGGAATCCGTGTTGTACGGGTCCTGAGCTATACTCCACCTGGAGTGCGGACTCCGCTTATAATCGCTGGAAAAATTATTTGCACTCTTCAGAAACATAATGATTTTCAATGTTGCCATTCAAAAGTTATATTAATTAGGAGCTAAAGCATAATAAAATCAGAACATCTGTTTCAGCTGTATTTTTAATAATGTAAAACCTATTGGACACCCTTCGAATTCGCCACCCATTGCGATTTTTCATTATTTGGCGACTTGCGCACATGTAAAGTTAATAAAAGCTACGGAACAGATAAGATAGCTTGCCACCAATGGCGACTTTTCATTATTTGGCGATTTAAACATGCTCACAACCTATAATTACTGTTCATTTAAGGTTACCGGAAAACCGTTATCCATATTTTCATTTACATAATCGTTTGCAGATTGGCGTACTTAGCACCACGAATTATACCATCTCGTCGCGCTAGCAAATATCCAAAGTGTACTGTAACTGCTATAATGGCATAGTTAACGCCGCCAAATATTTCTACTGGTAGCAAATAATCCAGCTGGACGAGAACCGGCTTTAAAATAATCTTCATTTTAATTATTTTTCATTTTCAAGATATTAGTTATTCTGTTTTGGAAAAACGAATAATCGCTAATTCTAAACTCCTGTTGTCTAAGCGAACTTACTATTTGAAAATTGTCAACTTTGTGTAACACATTTTGAGTTACTTATTTCATATAGTTTTTATTTTGGCGTAAAATGGGCGTAATTCTAACTCATGTTTGTAAATTTCACGCGATTCTAGATACTTGGAAACGCTTTGTTGCAAAGGAATGAATGATTTTATGCCAAATCTGGTAACCATTCGGTTTATTTTTTCAGTTTTTAATTAATATCTTCTAAAACAATTCGATTTTCGAAATTTAAATCAGCTTAGCAGGTTCCTCGGAATTTTTCGAATCTGTGGGCACCTTAGTCGAAACTCAAATCCCCACGGTTTAGGAGGAGATACGCTGACAAGCTTTTGACAGCGGCGGCGACAGCGGCCCTTACTTTTTTTTAGAATAGAGAGATAATATATAATAACCTGTATCTAGTTTTATATTATACTAGCTCAAGTACCCGTTCTTCGCACGGGAATGAATGGACTTTTTGATATTAATATTTGTTGTGATTACTATTTATTGTAATAAAGAGATATAGCAAAATGGATATCGCGTTATATTGTGTTCAATAATCATGCATACTGAATTTCAAGGCAATCGTTTTTACGGTGCAGAAGGCGATGGGGCGTAGCGCAATCTAGTGGCGAGTTTTAGCAAAACGGATACGGCGAAAATATTCTTCGCATTCAGATATCGATGTATACGAATTTTCATGACGATCGGCTGAATAGTCCTGAAGTTCATGTGTTAACGCGACATCTAGTGTCAAGTTATACGAAAATGGATCGTGCCAAACTCTTCCCCGTGTTCAAATATCTATGTATACCTATTTTCATAGCGATCATTCGCACAGTCAAGAAGAGATACGCTGCAGGGCCATCTAGTGGTTAATTAAAGTAATGATTTGCTACAGCGCCGTCATGTGGCGAATTATAGCAAAATGGATAACGCCAAAATATTCTCATTGTTCAAATAGCTATGTATACTGATTTTCATAGCCACCGTTTGAATGGTCAAAAATTTGGCCTGCTGCAGCGTCATTTAGTGGCGAATAAAAATAATAATGCATTGCAGTGCCATCTAGTGGTGAGTAAAATAAAATGTAACACAGTTAGAATATATTCTTCGTGCTTAAATGTGTAAGTATAAAAAATTTTATGCCGACGGTCGAACGGTATAGAAGTTGATGCGTTGCAGCTCCATTTAGCGATAAGTTACAGCAAATGGATAGTGAAAAATATTCTCCGTGTTCTAATATCCGCGTGTACCAAATTGCATCGAAATTCGTTGGACGATATTCGCATAGCAAACGGCTAAACGGAATTGAATTCGACGTTCTGCTGCGCCACCTAGTGGCAAGTTAGAGGAAAACGGATAGCATACAAACCTTCTCCGTGATAAAAGACTTAGGTGAACCAAATTTCATGGTGATCGGTGAAACGGTGCTGGAGTTTTTCAACCTCCTACACACATACCAACATTCATTTTTATCTATAACCAGTCTTATTATACGTATATACCAGTCTCAAGTAAAATCCAGTTTCAAATCTAAGCCTCGCCCAAGTGCCAGCATACGCCATTTTTCAAGAGTTTTTTCAGGGAATCATTCGAAGCATTGACTTAGCAGCAATCAAAATGGGAAATGGTTCGACCGCCAGGCATTTATTTGAAAAGTGGAATCCCTTAATACAGCCGCATTTTTTAAATTATCAACTATAACATGTTTTATTCATCGTTACCTCGATGCACTAAATGCGAAGATTTCAATTTTCTGAAATTTGGCGGATTTCCCCCAAGTTAAATCAATGTACTCAATTGGCGAGAGTAGAGGTAATATAGGGGTTTTGGCTCACCGAGGATTGTAAGGATTGGGAGGATGGCTCACCGAGGATTGGAAGGATTGTGTGAGGATGGGGAGGGGGGGAAATAACCCAAACACGA